>CATQJL010000250.1:0-18463 GCA_958299035.1 Cylicocyclus nassatus
AAGCAGTGGTATCAACGCAGAGTACTCGATGGATTTTGCATCTCCAGTCTTTAAGAAAATGTTTGTAAAGTATGGCGGTTTTGATATTGTTGCTAACTTTTCAGCGCACAAGCATGTTCGCAGTGAGAAGGATATATATTCTGTGGAGGCCTTAATTCAGAATAATGTTCTTCATGCCAAGAAGCTGCTTGACTTATTAAAGAAATTTCCGCCAGAGGAGTATTTCTGTGTGTCTACTGATAAGGCTGCTAATCCTGTGAACATCATGGGGGCTAGTAAGCGTATCATGGAGGATGTTATTTTCTCATATTCGGAGTATTTTCCTGTTAAGACTGCGCGTTTTGCTAATGTGGCATTTTCAAATGGTTCATTACCAGCTGGTTTTTTAGCTCGTATTGCTAAGTTACAGCCGTTGAGTGCTCCATCTGATATTAAGCGTTATTTTGTATCGCCAGAGGAAAGTGGTCAGATATGCATGTTGGCTTGTATGCTGGGAAATAATCGTGAAATATTCTTTCCTAAGCTTGAAGAAGCACAGATGATGACTTTTGATAAGATTGCTACAGAGTTATTGCATGAGCATGGCTATGAAGTATTAGAGTGTGAATCAGATGAGGAAGCTATAGAAAAAGCTGAGCAGCTGCATAATGGAAGCAAGCAGTATCCAGTTCATTTTTCTGCTTCAAATACTTCAGGAGAAAAGGGATTTGAAGAGTTTTTCACTGATACTGAGAATGTGGATATGAATCGTCTTCATGCTTTGGGGATTGTGACAGATAAGGCAGTTCCAAACAAGGAAAAGATTGAAGTATTATTTGCAGATTTAGAAACTGCTTTTGATAATATCAATGTTACTAAGGAAGATATAGTTAGAATTATGAAAACATATTTGCCTAATTTTGACCATATTGAAACAGGAAAATCACTAGATTCTAAGATGTGATAAGATAAGTAATCAATAAAACGGGGAGAGGCGTATGAGTAAGTTTATTCCATTATCTGTTCCTAATTTTGAAGGAAATGAACAGAAATATGTAAATGATGCTGTTGAACAGGGCTGGGTTTCTACTGGTGGTGCATATATTACTAAACTAGAAAATGATTTAGCTGATTTTTTACATACTGATAATGTTGCAGCTTGTCAGAGTGGTACGTCTGCTCTTCATCTTGCATTGGTTTCATGTGGTGTACAGCCAGACGATATGGTAATGGTGCCTACTATTACTTTTATTGCAGCAGTCAATCCTGTAAAATATCAGTTTGCTGAGCCAGTTTTCATGGATTGTGATGACAGTTTATGTATTGATCCTGTTAAGGTTCGTAAGTTTTGTGTAGAAGAGTGTGAACTTATGGATAGTATTTTAATTCATAAGAAAACAGGAAAAAAGGTTAAGGCTTTGGTGGTTGTTCATGTTTTTGGAAATATGGCTGACATGGAAGCTATCATGGAGTTAGCAGAAGAGTTTCATTTTAAGGTTATAGAGGATTCCACTGAGGCTCTGGGAAGTTATTATACAGAAGGTAAGTACAAGGGAAAGTATGCTGGTACAATAGGTGATTACGGTGCATATTCCTTTAATGGTAATAAAATAATCACAACTGGTGGTGGTGGTGCAATTACTGCTAACAATAGTGCAGAGGTTGATCATCTTCGTTATTTGTCTACTCAGGCAAAGGATGATCCGCATTACTACATCCATAATGAAATAGGGTTTAACTACAGGATGACAAATCTACAGGCTGCATTAGGTGTGGCACAAGTTGAAAAATTGCCAGAATTTATTGATCGTAAAAATAAAAATTTTAACTTGTATCAGAATTTATTTGCTGGTTTTAAGTTTGGTAAACTGATGCCATTCCGTAAAGGTACATATTCTAATAAATGGTTTTATTCTTTGTTAATTGACAGGAATAAAATAAAAAATTCTATGCGTGACATAATCACACAATTAGAGAATAATAATATAGGAACCAGAGCTATTTGGGGGCTTATTCACGAGCAGAAGCCGTATGCAGGTTCTTTGGTTTATGAGATGGAGAAAGCACCATATTACTCAAACTGTATTCTTAACATTCCTTGCAGTACAAATTTAACTGATGATGATATCAATTATGTAGCACATACTATTATGTCTGTTTTGGAGGCGATGGCTGATGAATGAAAAGATTATAAAAGATTATCTTGTAAGGGGAAATCTGTCTGTAGTTGATGCCATGGCTAGAATTGATAGCAATAAAAATAAGACTTTGTTTGTTGTCGATGATGAACAAAAATTATTAGGAACTGCTACTGATGGAGATATTCGTCGCTGGATTATGAAGAGTGGTGGCATATCTGGAACTATAGCTGACTTTATGAACAGATCACCTAAGTGTATATCAAGGAATGAAGTTGATTCAGCATTTGATTTCATGAAGGTTAAGTCTATAACGGCATTACCAGTAACTGGCATAGATAGTAAACTGGAAGATATTATATTTATGAATGCGGAAAATTTAGAGAATATAGCAAAGAAAAGTCAGTCCTTGAAGGATACATCGGTAATTATCATGGCTGGCGGTAAAGGAACAAGACTTTATCCATATACTAAAATATTGCCTAAGCCGCTGATTCCCATTGGCGATATTCCAATTTTGGAGCGTATTATTAATAAGTTCTGTGAATATGGAATTTCTCAGTATTATCTTACAGTAAATTACAAAAAAGGTATAATAAAGGCTCATTTTGCAGACTTAAATCCTGATTATGATGTGCATTATGTAGAAGAAGATAAGCCACTAGGCACTGCTGGAAGTATTAAGCTTATTACAGATAAATTTACTAAGCCGGTGATAATAACTAACTGCGATACACTTATTGTAGCCGAATACGATAAGCTTATGGAGTATCATATGACATCAGGTAATGCTTTGACAATTGTTTCATCACTGAAAAACATTACCGTACCTTATGGGGTGCTTCATTCTAAGGAGCATGGTGAGGTTGTATCTATGGAAGAAAAGCCAAAATTAAGCTATTTTATCAATGCTGGACTTTATGTAATGAACCCAGAGTTTATTGAGAAAATTCCTGATGATACCATGTTTCATATGACACATATGGCAGATATGCTCATGAAAGAAGGATATAAGGTAGGAATGTACCCTATCAGCGAAGACTCTTTTCTGGATATGGGCGAGTTTGAGGAAATGAAACGTATGGAAGAAAAACTTAATATTATATAAATTAGGATACGTTACAAAATAGGGAGGGTTATTATGGGAACAGTATATGTGGTTCATTGTATTGATACAGAAGGGCCTTTAAATGAAAATATAGAAGCTACATTTCAGAGAATTAAATTATTAACAGGATGTAATATAGAACCATCATACGATAATTTAATCCGAATACAAAATAAAGAATTAAATTTGAATGGATTTGAGGAAATTGCATCGAAGACATTTTCAAAACGTCTTATGGCATATAATAGAGATTGGAATGATATCTCAAAAATGTTAGATAATATAACATCAAGTCAGTTTAGGGAAAAATATAAAGATTCGTTTGGTAATGGTTGGATATATAGTTGGTTTATTGTTGATTTTGCAGATTTTATAGATAATCCACGTAATAGGGATATAGGATATAATAATGTATATGATTTTTATAAATCATATGGTAGATTAACTAACAATTTGCAAAATGATGATTTTCAATGGCATGCACATCCTATGAGTGTTTATAAAGAAGCCCATCGTTGTGCTACGTCTTATTTGAATTCTCCACATATTATTCAATCATTATCTAGACGGTTAGTTGATAGGTATGATTTTCCTATATGCTTTAGACCAGGATATCATACAGAGAGGCCTGATAGTCATTGGTTATTAGAACAATTTATACCATATGATTTTGGAAATCAAGCTATTGATTTAACTGATGATGATTTAAAGCAAATTGATTTAATCGGTGGTAGATTTGGCGATTGGAGAAGAGCAATTTCTACTTGGGAACCATACCATCCAGCACATGATGATTATCAGAAGATTGGTAATTGTAATAGAGTAATATTTAGATGTTTGAACATTGGAACAAGACATCGATTGTTAACACAGGAAGAAGTAGACAAAGCATTTTTATTGGCTAAAAATGGTCAGGATGTAATTTTAAGCTTTTGTGATCATGATTTTAGAGATATGAGCTATGATGTAGATGATGTATATAAAATGATAAAAAATGCTTCCTGTAAATATCCAGAAATAAAGTGGAAAAATTGTAGATCATGTGATGCTGCTAAATTGGTATTAAAAGTATCTGGTAAAGAAATTAATATAAAGACTTATTGGGAAAATAACAAACTGATAATAGAGTCGGACAATAAAACGTTTGGAATTCAACCTTTTTTTGTTGTAAAAACAAAAGGTATACGATATATTCAGGATAATTTAGATGTACAAATACCTAATTATAAATGGAGTTATACATTCGATGAACATTCGATACATTATGATGATATTGATAGAGTAGGTATAGCAACAAATTCAAGAACAGGAAGTGGTTGTTTGCTAGTTATGGACAATGAAGGTGATTTATTAAAATATAAAAAATGGTAAAAATTAATAGGATATATTTTATATTGTATAAGGTGGATATTGATTATGGATTTAGCAATAGTAGGTGCAGGTGAATTTGCTAGGGAAATATATGATATGATCCATGGATGTAATTTGAAGGATAAGTGGAACAGAGTATATTTTGTAGATACTGAGGCAGATGAGAAAAATAATATCGTACAGGAACAGAAATTATTTGAAGAACATCCTAGTGACACTGAAGTGATTATTGCGTTAGGTGAGCCTTTGATGCGTGAGAAGTTAAGAAAACTATATCAGGATAAGGGCTTTAAATTTGCATCAGTAATTCATCCAAATTCAGTTATCGCTTCAAGTGCTAGAATTAGTAATGGTGTTATAATTTTTCCATTTGTATTTATATCCAGTAATGTAAGAATAGGCGAGAATACAGTTATTCATGCTAATGCTGTTATTGAAAATGACTGCAAAATAGGTGCGGATTGTGTTATCAATTGGCAATCTGGATTAGGTGCCAATACATTTATTGAACAGGGAAGCTTTGTAGGTCCTAATTCTGTAGTGCGCGATGGATTAGATATTGGTGACCATGTAATTATCGGCATGGGGGCTGTGGTTGTAAAAAATGTTGAGAGTAGGACTGTTTATATTGGAAATCCTGCGAGAAAAATAAGAGAAAATTCAAAAGGAATAGGATTTGCCAAGCCAAGAAAAGCAGTGGTATCAACGCAGAGTACTGGTGTTGATTATTGCTGAAGCTGGTGTAAACCACAATGGTAGTTTGTATAATGCAAAAAAACTGGTGGATGCAGCAAAAGTTGCTGGAGTGGACATTGTAAAATTTCAGACCTTCGACGTAGATAGTATGACATCAAAAAATGCTGATATGGCCGAATATCAAAAAGAAAATATTGGCAAGATTAAAAGCCAGAAAGAAATGTTATTAGAGCTTACTTTGTCTAAGGATGAATTTAGGAATTTATCTAAATATTGCACAGAGCAAAATATTAAGTTTTTGTCTACGCCATTTGACATTGAGAGTATTCATTTTCTTAATGAATTAGGGTGCGATATCTGGAAGATTCCATCAGGTGAGATAACTAACTATCCATATTTAGTAGAAATAGCTAAAACAGGCAAGCCTATAATTTTGTCTACTGGTATGTGTGAGCTGGCTGAGATTGAAGCTGCATTGAATTTGCTAAAAGAAAATGGTGCAGGTGAGGTGTCCTTGTTACATTGTACTACCGAATATCCAACTCCGTATGAAGATGTGAATCTGAAAGCCATGCAGACATTGAAGGATAAATTTGGTTTAAGGGTTGGCTATTCTGATCATACTAAAGGAATAGAGGTGCCTATTGCTGCAGTTGCTATGGGTGCTACTATTATAGAAAAGCATTTTACCCTGGATAAAAATATGGAAGGACCTGATCATAAGGCGAGTCTTGAACCAGATGAATTAAAAGCTATGGTTGATTCTATTCGCAATATTGAGAAGGCACTAGGTAATGGTGTAAAAAAGCCTGCTAATTCTGAAATGAAAAATATTGCTATTGCAAGAAAAAGTATTGTTGCAAAATGTGATATTGCAGAGGGTGAAATTTTTACAGAGGATAATATTACAACAAAAAGACCAGGTAATGGTATTTCTCCTATGAAATGGAATGATGTGCTGGGGACTAAAGCTATTAGAGCCTTTGGAGAGGATGAGCTGATAGAAATATGAAAAAGCTAGCAGTTTTGACCGCAACTAGAGCAGAATATGGTTTATTAAAAAATTTTATTTTAAAATTGCAGCAGTGTACTGAGTTTGTGACAGAAGTAGTAGTGACTGGTGCACATTTATCTGACGGCTGTGGTATGACATATAAAGAAATAGAAAAAGATGGTATAAAAATAGCTTATAAAGTTGATATGAAAGTAGATAGCAGTTCACCAGCAGGAATTTCTAAAAGCATGGGCAGAGCTATGATAGGTTTTGCTGATTATTTTGAAGTATCTAAACCAGATGCAATTCTGGTGTTAGGTGATCGCTATGAAACCTTAGCTGTTTGCTGTTCTGCTATGAATGCACAGGTTCCTATTTTTCATCTATATGGTGGTGAGACTACAGAAGGTGCTATTGATGAAGCGGTTCGTCATTCCATTACAAAAATGAGCTATTTGCATTTTACAAGTACGGAAGAATATAGGCATAGAGTTATTCAGCTGGGAGAAAATCCCGATAGAGTTTTTTGTGTAGGTGCAGTTGGTATAGAAAATGCCTTAAATGAACCTAAGATTAGCAAAAAAGAATTAGAACTGTTCACAGGATTAGATTTATCAAATCCTTATGCTGTCATGACCTTTCATCCAGTTACATTGGAAAGCGACCTATTGGAACAATGCAGTGAGGTTTTAGCTGCCATAGAAAGTTTTCCTGAAATTCAATTTATTATAACAGGGGCTAATGCAGATTGTGGTGGTAATGATGTAAACAATATGTTAATGAAGTATGCAGAAAATCATAATAATGTATTCTTTATTTTATCATTAGGATTAACCAGGTATTTATCTGCACTAAATTATGCGGCATTTGTATTGGGAAATTCATCTAGTGGCTTAGTGGAAGCACCATCTTTTGGTATTCCTACAGTAAATATAGGTAATAGACAAAAAGGAAGACTACGTAGTGAATCGGTTATTGACTGCGAGACTAAGAAAGATGAGATTGTTAATGCTATTGACAAAGCATTGAGTAATGAATTTAAGGCTATAGTAAAAAATGCCCAAAACCCTTATGGTGATGGAAATACAGTTAATAAAGTAGTAGAGATTATTAAAAAGTATTTTTATGAGAAAGAAATTAATTTGCAGAAGAAATTTTATGATGTTAATTTCGAGGTGAGTTGAATGGATGTATTAGTAGTAGGTCTAGGTTCTATGGGAAAAAGAAGAATCAGACTAATGAAGCGTTTTTCTCAAATAGGAAAGATTGTAGGTATAGACAGTAGAGAAGATAGACGAAAGGACGTTCAAGAAAAACTAGATTGTGATGTTTGTGACAGTATAGATAATGCACTAAAGTTATATCCTACCATTGAAGCAGCATTTATTTGCACATCACCTTTATCTCACAGCTCATTAATAAATTCTGTACTACAGCATAATTTACATGTATTCACAGAGATTAATCTTGTAGCTGATGAATATGAAGAAAATATAAAGTTGGCAAAAGAGAAAAAACTGGTTTTGTTCTTATCATCAACATTTTATTATCGAGAAGAAATTAAATATATACGTGAAAATATTAAAGATAAAAATAAGCTGAACTATGTTTATCATATAGGACAATACCTTCCTGATTGGCACCCATGGGAAAGCTTCAAAGATTATTTTATTGGAGATAAACGTACTAATGGTTGTCGTGAAATTATGGCAATTGAATTTCCATGGATAGTAGGTACTTTTGGAGATGTTCAGAATTTTAATGTATTATCTGATAAAATTACAGATCTGAATATCTCTTATAAAGATAATTATATGATACAATTACAACATGAGAATGGTAATAAAGGTACTTTGATTATAGATGTTGTTTCGCCTAAGGCAGTGCGAAATTTAGAAATTTATGGTGATGGCGTATATTATTCGTGGAACGGTACACCAGATACATTAGAAGAATTCGATGTTATTGATAAAAAAATTCAGAATGTTAAACTAAATGAATTAAGTGAACATATAGATGGATATAGCTCATTTGTAATAGAAAATGCTTATCAGAATGAGATTAAAGCTTTTTTAGATGTAATTTTTGAAGGCAAATGTCCGTGTTATGATTTTGAAGATGATTTACGGGTATTGTCGTTGATAGACAGAATCGAGGCTATTAATGAATAAGCTAAAAGTTTGCTTTACTGGTGTTGGATCAATTGCCAAAAGGCATATTTGTAATCTGTATAAAATTTATTCAAATACCGACGTTTTTTTACAGATAGATGCACTTAGAAATTCAAGAAAAAAACTTCTTGAAGATATTGAAGGGATGTTATCACATACATATTACAAAATTGAAGATTTACCCAATGATTATGATATCATCTTTATTACTAATCCGACAGATATTCATATGGAAACATTAGAGAAGCTTCATTCGAAAGGGAAGCATTTTTTCATTGAAAAACCTATAACATCTGTTAGAAAAATAAAAAATAAGTATGATATAAAATATAGATCAGATAGTGTTTATTATGTTGCTTGTCCATTGAGGTATACCAATGTTATTCAATATATAAAGAATAATATAAATCCTATGGAAGTAATATCTGTTCGTGCGATTAGTTCTTCATATCTTCCAGATTGGAGACCTGGTGTTGACTATAGAACGACATATAGTGCTCATAAAGATATGGGTGGTGGTGTCAGTATAGATTTAATTCATGAGTGGGATTATTTATGTTATTTATTTGGCGTACCACAGCGAATTAATTATATGGCTTTAAAAAAATCTAATCTTGAAATTGATTGCGAAGATAGTGCGATTTATATTGCAGAATATTGTGATAAAATGATTGAATTACATCTTGATTATTTTGGTAGAAAAACAATACGTGAAATGATGTTGTTTACTAAAGATGAAACTATCGTTGCAGATTTAACAAATAGTAAGATTAGATATCTTGTGTCTGGTAAAATAGTTGATTTAGCTGAAGAAAGGGATAGTTATCAGCAAAGAGAAATCTGTTATTTTTTAGATTTGATAAAAAAGGGCGAAGGTTATAATGCAATAAATGAGGCATATAAGATTTTAGGTTATACACAGGGGGTAATGAGATGAATATATTATTTACCATATGTGGTCGTGCTGGTTCAAAGGGGATAAAAGGTAAGAATTTTAAAGAATTTTTAGATTGTCCACTTGTATATTATACATTAGCTGCAATTCAGCTCTATAAAGAATCTAATACAGAAGATGATATAGAAATTGCATTGAATACAGACAGCGTAGAACTTGTAAAGTTAGTTCAGGATAGTGAAATACCAGTAGCCTACATAGAGAGAAAAGAAAATTTGGCTGGCGATGTAGTTGCAAAAAAAGATGTAATTGCTGATACTTGGATTGAAATGGAAAAATCAGAAGGTAAAAAATATGATATGATTGTTGATTGTGATATTACATCACCGCTTCGTACTGTAGAAGATATAAAAAATCTGATAGAAAAAAAGATGTCGTCTGATTTTGATGTAGTGTTTTCCGTAACAGATTCTAGACGTAATCCATACTTTAATATGGTATCAGTAAATGGTGATGATGAGGCTGATGTAGTGATAAAAAGTAAATTTACTGCACGTCAGCAGGCACCACAAATTTTTGATATGAATGCATCTTTATATGCATATAGTCCACATTATTTATCCAATGAGGGGCATATGTTTGATTTTAAGTGTGGAACAATATTCATGAGAGATACTGCTGTTCTTGATCTGGATAATACATGTGATTTTGAATTTATGGAAGTTATTGCAGAATATTTATTTAAGGTAGATATTGGTATGGCAGAGATAAGGAAAAAAGCTATGGAGATACTGTATAGTTATAACAATAGCCTACTATGATTTTATCACGGAAGGCTCGTGTGTCAGCAAAGTATTTATTTACTGTTTTCAATAAGGGAGTGTGAAACTATTTCTGTAAATAGCAAATCTTCTGTGATGAAAACAATGGGTTGATTAATATTTTTATATGTTAAAGTTTTGCTTCCCTAGTAAGCCTCTCTGCCTGACCAGTACAGTCAAGGGCTTGGCCACTTGCGGCTGCTTGCATCCTTGACAGTACTTGATTCTGAGATATCCTACTAAGGCACAGGCTTTGAAAATTAATTACAGTCTGCCTTCGTACTCACTTGGTGTGCTAGCTCTTCATGGAATTTGAATAGTTCTTATCCGAGACTTTTTCTCATAGTCTCTAGTTAATAAAAAGGCGATATCCGAAGATATCGCCTAACAATGATTAAATATTACTCTTTGATGAAGCCACCAGCAATGCCAATCTCACGAACTCGCTCAATTGTTAATCCTGAATAGCGTACAATCTTTTCAATAGGTTCATTTTCATTGAACATGTTTGTAGCAAATTCTTTATTACGCTGGTCAACAGCGCGGTTATAGCCACGTTGTTCAACACCATAGCTCAAATTACACATATTTATCATCCTTTCTTTTAAATCTGGAGTTACCTTTATACCGTAATCAGTGGATAACTTGTTTTCTAGCTCTTTTACGCTGTGACCATGATTAAAGATTAAGCTGAGAAGTTTTAGCAGAGGATTTTCAATCTTGGATGTATCTTCTGCAGTGCAAATCATTACTACAGTCAGCAGGTCATATTTGCTGCGTTCTCCTTTCACATTTTCCTATGGCGCCAAAGGAGATTACAGATATAGTCTAACATAGGGAGAAATTAATTGCAAGTGTTTTACATAAAGTCTTTAAATTTTAAAGTAAAGTTCTAAAAAAATAAGGTAAATGGCTACATTTTCTTAAAATATTAAAGTAAGTGCTTTTTTTTACAATGAGATTTGTTAACCGTACTATAACAAAAGCCTCCTATGATTTATCACGGAAGGCTCGTATATCAGCAAAGTATTTATTTACAGCAATTATTTATACATTCGTTTCAATCACTAGTTTTTCTCCGAGATAGGTCAGCTGTCCATCATTATCTTTAGATATGTAGTTAGCTTTGAGACCAATATCGCAGATTTGAGTAGGAGTCAGTTTAGAGTATTTGCTGATTTTTCCAATTGGTTCGTTATCTTCAAACATTATAAGAGCGGTTTCTTTTTTACTGTTATCGGTACCAGAATCATAGCCTCTATCATAATGGCGCTGGGCATGTCCATAACTGAGATTACACATAGTTTTCATCCTTTCATTCATATCAGGTGTTAATGTAATATTGTAGTCTTTTTTCAAAGTGTCCTTTAGCTCTGTATTTGATAAATCAGAGTTGAAAATCGTATCCATAAGAGCCAGTAAAGGATTTGTGACACCTTGCTAGTGAATACGATTCTATATTGAGAAAGGATCATAACTTAAAAAGATCACTATGGCTGCCAGTTCTAGCTAATGTTAACACAAGTTTATCGTTTTCATGCTTGTATATTAGCAGCCAATCAGGTGTAATATGACACTCACGATAGCCTTTCCAGTTGTTGCTTAGAGAATGATCTCGATTCTCAACAGGTAGAGCCTCATTATTTGCAAGTTTTTGGATGATATTATGCAAAAGATGCATAGGCATATGTCGTTTTTCAGCAAGTTTATAATCTTTTTTAAATTTGCTAGTCCATATGATTTTATTCATCTTTTTTTAACTCCTGCAGTGCTTCTTCAAAGGTATAGTATTGAGTTTTGGGGTCTTTTAGGAGCATTTCAGATTCTTCTAATGCTGCTATGGTTTCATCATTGTATTCTAAATTGGCATGAAATGGCAGACCATGATGTATCAGTGACTGATGTAAGAACATATTTACTGCATTGGATAGTGATAAACCAAGCTGAGCGTATATTTCTTCACATGGTTTGATAACATCGCGATCAATAGTCAGATTTAGAGTTGCTGTTGACATATATTGACACATCCTTTCAATTGCAAATATTGAATAATGATAGTATTTCTAATTGTTTAAGTATATATATATTATCATATATGAATGGGTATGGCAAGTGTTTTACGTAAAATGGGTACATCTAAGCGGAAAGGAGCAAGCTATATGAACGATTCCAAGATTTACGTGCAGATAGAACCGTCTGCCTATGTTCTGTTTAAAGCTATATCGAAACGCTTCAAGACTGGCAGTGGTATTTACCTAAAGTCTAAAATCATTGCAGCTATAAAAAATGATAGTATAACTGTATGTAAGGAAAGAGTCAAGTCATGGCCGGATGAGAAGCAGACCAGCCGTATTGCTATTAATATCAGCAATGAGTTGAAGCGTGATTTTGTTACACTGTGTGACAGGTATATAGCTACTCCGTCAGATGTTATAAGACGTTGGGTATATGAGTGTCTCGATAAAAATGAGTTAATATATGAGACAGCTGTTAATAAAGATGATACTAATGACGTTACTTATGATGTTAAAGTTGAGCCGACTAGATGCTTTCCAGTGTCAGGGCAGATATGGAGACATTTTAAGGGTAAGGAGTATCGTATCATAACTATATCTAAACATTCGGAGACCAATGAGCAGTATGTGGTGTATTCTCAGCTTTATGCTCCTTATGAGGATTATGTAAGACCTCTTGATATGTTCATGTCTGAGGTGGATCATACTTTATATCCAGATGTGGTACAGAAATATAGATTTGAGTTAATTGGTAAATAAATGAATATTATATGCAATAAAATGAGGCAGACACTCAATCAGTGCTTGCCTCTAATTTATTTACGTCTTATTATTTGTCTATGCCATCCAGCAGTACGCCGCATCCGAAGTGGTCACAGCGCAGGCAGCGGCTTGCTTCCTGCATGGCTTCTTCAAATGTGAACTGGTTTTCTACGTGGAGGAAGTCGTGTTTTCTTATATATGCTGGTCGTTCAGTGATGTTGGAGCGGCCAGTTGGTGTGCGGTTATTATCCTTTGGATGTGGTGCGCATGCTTCACAGGTCAGCTTATGGTGGTAGCCGAGATATTCGTCTATGTTGTGAGCTGCTACCTTGCCTGCTGCGATAGCTCGTATTGCAGTGGATGGGCCTGTTGCGCAGTCACCGCCGACAAATACGCCAGCCATGCCTGTTACCTCGGTGTCTAAGCCTGCCTTAAATACGCCTCTGTTGGCCTGCATACCGATTGCTTCAAATGGTGCGCTGATGATGTCCTGACCAACGGCGATAAGGATTACGTCACATGGTACAGCTATAGGCTGCTTGCTGACAGCATTCACTGGACTTGGGCGGCCTGCTCTGTCATATGGACCTATCATTTGTGGCTGTACGACGAGGGCGGTGCAGTTGCCTTCTGGGTCAGTTTTAATTGCTTTTGGTGCCATCAGGGTCATGATTTCGATGCCTTCCATGATAGCTGACTCGATTTCACTGGCGAGGGCTGTCATATCTTCCTGACGGCGGCGATATACGATTCGTACATCCTTTGCGCCACAGCGAAGCGCACTTCTTGCAGCATCCATAGCTACGTTACCGCCACCGATAACGGTTACAGTTTTTCCTGTGTAGTCAGGGATATTGCCGTTGCCTATCTTATCCAGCATTTCTACGGCAGATTCTACATGGTTAGCTCCCTGTATACCGTCAAGACGCAGGGTTTTACCTTTCTGGGCGCCGATAGCTACAAACATTGCGTCGTATTCTTCTTTTATCTGGCTTACAGGAATTTCGCCTTCACCGTCACCGATCATGGTCTGGCAGCGTACTTCAATATCGCCAGCGGAGAGGATAGCACGGATATCCTCGTCAAGTCTTTCTTTAGGGAAACGGTAGTTAGGTATGCCATAGCGCAGCATACCGCCCAGCTTCTTCTGACGTTCAAAGATAACTGCCTTATGTCCCATCTGGGCGAGGAAGTAGGCTGCTGTAAGTCCAGCAGGACCACCGCCTACGATAGCGATTTTCTTACCTGTAGATACGCCTGGCTTTGGCACTCGTACCTTGTCAGCAGCAATCTGGTCAACGGCATATTTTTTCAGACCACGGATATTCACCATGTCATCAATGATACTGCGGCGGCAGCGCTCTTCGCAAGGATGTTCACAGATCATGGCACAGGCTGTTGGCAGTGGATTATCTTTTCTTATGAGGTTGATAGCACCTACATAGTCCTGTTCGCCTACCAGTGCGATATATCCTGGGATATCTACATGGGCAGGGCAGAGGTTGATACATGGAACCTTCTGTACCTTCTGCTCTACGCAGGTATGGTTATTTACGTGGCTTTCGTATTCATCGGCAAATTCTTCCATGGAGTGCAGAAGCTCGATAGCTGACTGGTAGCCGATAGCGCAGTCTGCTGTATCTCGAATCATTTCAGCCATGCGTTTCATATCCGCAAGGGTGTCCATAGTAGCATCACCGTCAAGTATCTGATGAAGCATTTTGTGCAGCTGAGGCAGTCCATCGCGGCATGGTACGCATTTGCCACAGGTTTGATTCTTGGAGGCTGACATCAGGGACAGCTGCACGGTGATAGGGCATGTGCCTGGTGGATAAACTCGTACTTTATTGGTAAATTTACCAAGGAAATTACCGATCTTAGCGTCTGTGCTGTTAGGGTCGGCAAGGTAAAGCTTTGCCATAGTTCGTCTCTCCTTCATACATTTCACAGAGTTATCAATTTTTCTTAAATTCGCTCAAATTTTAATTTGTTTTCTCTTGCATATTCGTATTATCTATTATATAATAGATTTATCATATTTACTAGACCTAAATCGCAATTTTTTAATTTTTTTTCTTTAACGACTATTGATTTCGCTTGTGGGTGCATATTCGTAAAAAAAATTCTAGCTAAATCGTATGATGAATGGTGTATAATTGAATGGAGCTGAAAGTATGAGTAATATGGTCAATATTACGATTGACGGCAAGGAGCTGCAGGCAGACAGCAAGCAGACAGTCCTGCAGGTTGCCAGAGCAAACGGGATTAATATACCTACGCTGTGCTATTTAGAGGGTGTCAGTGAGGTGGAGTCCTGCCGTCTTTGCGTTGTAGAGGTAGAGGGGGTAGACAAGCTTAAGACTGCCTGTCGTACTCATGTTAAGGAAGGTATGGTAGTTCACACCATGACTGACAGGGTTGTGGCTGCCCGTCGTATGGCACTGGATTTGATATTGTCCAACCACAAGATGGAGTGCTTCTCCTGCTCAACAAATGGTGTATGTGATTTGCAGCGTATCTGTAATGATTATGGTGTAACTCAGACCTCTTATGTAGGTTCCCGTATCAAGATTAAGACACAGCCAATGGTGGAGCATCCTTTCCTGGAGTATCGTTCACATCTGTGTATCCGTTGTCAGCGTTGTGTCAATACCTGCGCCAAGGTCAGTGGCCGTAAGGCTTTGAAGCTGGGCAAGGTTGGTGTTTTCAGCGTTATTGATGTTCCTTTTGGCGAAAACTGGCGTGAGACAAATTGTGAGTCCTGCGGTAACTGTGCGGAGGCATGTCCAACTGGTGCTTTGACTAAGAAAAATGCAAAGAGCTATCGTTCATGGGAAATAAAGAAGGTGCGTACCACCTGCCCTCATTGTGCCGTTGGCTGTCAGTTTGATTTTATCGTGAAGAATGGCAGGATTGTAGGTGTGGAGGGTGCCGATGGTCCATCTAATCATGGCCGTCTGTGCGTAAAGGGCCGCTTCGGTTCCTATAAGTTTATTGGTTCGCCTGACCGTCTGACTGACCCTCTTATCAAGGACAGGAATACAGGTGAATTCCGCAAGGCTTCTTGGGACGAGGCTATGAGCTATATTGCGGATAAGTTTACTTCTATTAAGAATGATTATGGTCCAGATTCTTTGGCTGGCTTCGCTTGCTCACGTTCTGCCAACGAAGATATTTACATGCTGCAGAAGATGGTTCGTACTGCTTTTGGTACAAATAATACAGATAACTGTGCCCGTGTTTGTCACGCTCCAACTGTAGCTGGTCTGGCGATTACTCTTGGCTCTGGTGCTATGACGAATACTATTGCTGATATTACTCAGAAGTCTGATGTTATCATGCTGGTTGGCTCCAATCCTGAGGAGGCTCATCCTGTTCTTGGCATGCAGCTTCGCAGTGCGGTTCAGCAGCGTGGTGCAAGACTTATTGTAGCAGACCCACGTACCATTGATATTGCCAAGGATGCAGATATTCATTTGAAGCTCCGCCCAGGTACCAATGTTGCTTTTGCTCATGGTATTGGTCATATTATCTTGGAGGAAGGTCTGGCTGATGAGGAGTTCATCAAGACTCGTACTGAGGTAGATACCTTCGAGAAATATAAGAAGCTGGTGGAGAAGTATACACCAGAGTATGTAAGCGAAATCTGCCACATTGACCCAGATGACCTGAGAGCGGCGGCTCGTCTGTATGCTTCTGCCAAGACTGCTGCTATTATCTACTGCTTAGGTGTTACTGAGCATTCTACCGGTACTGAGGGTGTTATGTTCTTGTCCAATCTCGCCATGATTACTGGTAAGTTTGGTCGTGAGGGCTGCGGCATCAATCCAATACGTGGACAGAACAATGTTCAGGGTGCCTGCGATATGGGGGCTATCCCTGGAGACCTCACTGGCTATCAGAAGATTACCGATGATGAAGCTCGTGCTAAGTTTGAGAAGGCATGGGGCGTACAGCTTGACAGTAACCCAGGTCTTACTGCTACAGAGTGCTTCCCTGCTATGCTGGAGGGCAAGATAAAGGGCTTGTTCATCTTTGGTGAGGACCCAATGCGTACTGATCCAAACACTCATCATGTTAAGGAAGCACTGGAGTGCCTTGATTTCTTGGTAGTAGATGATTTGTTTATGACTGAGACTGCCAAGATGGCTGACGTAGTTCTTCCAGGTTGTGCTTATGGTGAGAAGGAAGGTACCTTCAGCAATACAGAGCGCAGAGTACAGCGTATTCGCAAGGCAGTAGA
The DNA here is from genome assembly GCA_958299035.1 of Cylicocyclus nassatus. Lineage (NCBI taxonomy): Eukaryota > Metazoa > Nematoda > Chromadorea > Rhabditida > Strongylidae > Cylicocyclus > Cylicocyclus nassatus. The sequence continues at coordinate 17,194 of CATQJL010000250.1, forward strand.
TGGACCGGGCAACAGCCGTCTTGATACAGATATTTTCACCGATTTGATGAACCGCATGGGTTATCCACAGCCATATCTCACTGCAGCGGAGATTATGGACGAGATTGCATCTCTTACTCCTTCCTTTGCAGGTATTTCTCATGAGCGTCTTGATAGTGAAGAAGTGGGTGGACGTGGTTTGCAGTGGCCTTGTACCTCTAAGGAGCATCCGGGAACACCTATCATGCATGTTGGCAAGTTTACTCGTGGTCTGGGTACATACTGCACAGCGGAATATCGTCCATCTAATGAGCTGCCAGATGAAGAGTTCCCAATTCTCATGATGACTGGACGTAACCTGTATCACTACAATGCTGCTGCCATGACTGATAAGACTCCAGAGCTGATGGATATTGCTGGCCATTCCTACATCGAAGTAAATACTCAGGATGCCGCTAAGATTGGCATAAAGGATGGAGAGCGTATCAAGGTTGTTTCCCGTCGAGGTGTGATTTCCTCTGAGGCTCGTGTTTCAGATAAGACTAGTGCTGGCGAGGTGTGGATGCCATTCCACTTCCTTGATGGTAATGCTAACTGGCTAACTAATAATGCGCTGGATAATATCTGCCGTGCTCCAGAGTACAAGGTTTGTGCTGTTCGCTTGGAGAAGATTCCTGCTGAGGAAGCATACGATGCTGATGGTAATTACATAACTCAGGCTATGATTGCAGAGAAGCGTTATGAGAAGTATCGTGAGCAGCTGAAGGTTCCTGCTCGTTGTGCGGCAGGTGAAAAGGTAGAGGTATCTACAGAGGTTGCTGACTACTGCAATTAATTTCAATGTATAGTGAGAATAATTTCTCAATTTCTAAATAAAATATACGGCGAATGTGCAAAATATGTTGTACATTCGTCTTTTTTATGTTATAATCAAAAAGGTATGTTATTTTATGAATTGTAAAAATGTTTAGATATTGGAGTTGAAGTATTTATGTACGATTCCGAATTTGTGGAACTGTGCACGGAGCATACTGTGTTGCTGATGTTTGTTATCTGTATGATGATACTGATTGTTTACCTCAGTATGAGACTTCATTACACATATGTTTCATTAGAGGAATGCAAAAAAGAGCTGGATGATGCTAATGATGAGATCGCAGCTATGAACATGGAAATGTCGGAGTTAAAGGCAAGGTTTACTGAAACTGATTTTGAAAAGAATAATTATAAATTTGTATCTGAGACAGATAAGCTGACAGGCATACAGTACTCTGCGTTGATACCACTGCTT
>CATQJL010000251.1:0-18460 GCA_958299035.1 Cylicocyclus nassatus
AAGCAGTGGTATCAACGCAGAGTACTAATGCTGTTAATATGGGGTTGGGTCAACCTGACTTCGATACTCCTGAAAATATCAAAAAAGCCGCTATTCGCGCAATTAATGAAGGTAAAACCGGATATACCAACAATGCCGGACTGGATGAACTCCGCGTGGCGATTGCAGATAAACTTAACCGGGAAAATCATCTCACCTGCCAGAAGGACAATATAATCGTTACTGCCGGTGGGTCGGGAGCACTCAATATCGCCATCATGGCACTTGTCGAAACCGGAGAAAAGGTCGTATTCAATAATCCGGGCTTTGTTTCCTACGGAGCTCTCACAACCTTATCGAGCGGCATTCCCGACCCGGTTGCGCTCACGCCGAATCTTCATCTCGATATTGAAGCCCTTAAAGAACATTTTTCCGACAAAAAAACCACCGTGATGATTCTGAATAATCCAGCAAATCCTACAGGAATGGTTGAATCTCCTGAAACCGTCAGGGCAATTGTTGAATCTGCCGCAGATTATCATGTAACCGTGATTTCAGATGAAGTCTATGAGAAATTTTGCTATGGCGATACGAAATTTGTATCGGCAGCAACCTTTGGAGACAATGTCATAACTGTCAATGCAACCAGTAAAACCTATGCAATGACAGGATGGAGAATTGGATTTCTTGCCGGGTCACCTGAACTTATTGAACAGGCAATCAAGATTCAGCAGTATACCCAGGCATGTCCCACCTCAATTTCACAGTATGCGGCACTAAGCAGTGGTATCAACGCAGAGTACTGAAACAATGAAGAATGAATATGAACAGCGTCGCAATCTCCTCATAAACGGCTTGCATACCTGTGGGATTGACGTATCTCAACCGGAAGGTGCATTTTATGCATTCCCGAAACTCGATGCGGAAACGGTGACGAAAATAATTGCATCCGATGTAATTATCACTCCTGGAATCGCATTCGGAACCTGCGGTGAGGGATATGCCCGTATGAGTTATGCAACATCACAGAAGAACATTAAAGAAGCTTTGAAACGAATTGAAACCATCGTGAAATAACTATGGAAATTAAAGAAATTAATACCTTACTTGAAAAACTGTCAAATGCAAATGGGATATCAGCTCATGAATCCGGCATTGCTGCTCTAATTCAGAATGAAATAAAAGGATACGTCGATGAAATAAAAATCGACAAAATGGGCAACCTGATTGCCATCAAAAAAGGTGGACGATTTCAAGATAATGCTTGCTGCACATATGGATGAAATCGGTCTGATGGTACAGTATATCGATGAAAAAGGTTTTCTGCATTTTGTTGGTATTGGCGGATGGTTTAATCCTACCCTCGTATCACAGAGAGTAATTCTTCATGGTGAGAAAGGGGATGTTGTCGGTGTTCTGGGTATGAAACCTCCGCATGTCATGAATGAAACCGACCGCAAGAAACCCATTGAAATGAAAGATTTATTCATTGATATTGGAGCACACAATCCGGAAGAAGTGCAATCACTGGGAATTGACATTGGAACAACCGCAACTATCGATCGAACATACACTCAATTGCATGGCACAAATCGTTACCGGAAAAGCACTTGATAACCGTTCCGGCTGTGCAATGTTAATCGGCGCACTTAAAGAAATGGAAACAAAACATACTATCTACGCCGTATTTACCGTTCAGGAAGAAATTGGTTTGCGCGGAGCAAAAACAAGTTCATATTCATTACATCCTGACATTGCCATTGCAACTGACGTAACCATTTCCGGCGATTCACCGGGAATTGAACGGCGTGAAGCACCGGTTTTTCCTTGGTGAAGGTGTTGTTGCCTGTTTTGTTTCTGCAAGCGGACATGGACACATGGCCGATCCGCGTATGTTGACCTGGCTGAAAAAATACGGCAAAAAAACACAATCTTAAACTTCAGGTAGAAGTTGGTGACGGCGGAAATACCGATGCCTCGGCAATTCAGTATGAATGCGGAGGAATTCCATCAATTCCCCTCTCAGTTCCGGCACGATACATCCATTCACCGGTTGAAGTTATTGATTTACAGGATCTTCAGGGAGCAATTAATCTTCTGGTTCATGCCGTTAAAACAAAACCAAACCTCTAAATCATTCTTTTTTTTTCCTAAAAAAATCAGTTATTTCAAGATACCTGAATTGAAAAGAAAATTATACCCTATTTTTATAAAATTTTTACTTTTTTTCCGGAAACTCTTCTTATACTCGGTCAAATAGGAATACCCATAATTATTTCAAAAGAGATGGTTCTATATCAGTGAAGAACATATACTATATCGATTATCGTGACCTTTAAAGTACTTGTTTCAGATCCCCTTGCCGCAGAAGGGGTTTCAATTCTGAAAGAATTTTGCGACGTCGATGAAAAAAACTGATCTCTCGGAAGAGGAACTCATCAAAATTATCGGCGATTACGATGCTCTTCTTGTTCGTTCCGGAACTCAGGTAACTGCCCGTATTATCGAAGCTGCGGACAAAATGAAATACATCGGACGCGCTGGAGTAGGTGTTGATAATATTGATACCGAAGCAGCAACAAAGAAAGGAATCATCGTTTCAAATGCACCGGAAGGAAATACCCTTGCCGCCACCGAACATACCATCGGTATGATGATGGCACTTGCACGAAACATTCCGCAGGCAACCGCTTCCCTGAAAAAAGGAGAATGGAAACGTTCAAAGTTCATGGGAAATGAAATGAACGGAAAAGTACTTGGTGTCGTTGGATTCGGCCGTATCGGGCGTGAAGTTGCTAAACGGGCACAGGCACTTGAAATGACTGTTATTGCCTACGATCCGTTCATTCCGGCAGAAGTTGGCGCTGCAATGGGCGTAGAAATGATGAGTGTCGCCGAACTCTTTACAAAAGCAGATGTAATTACTGTCCACACTCCGCTTATTCCTTCAACAACCCATATGGTTAATGCTGAATCCATAAAAACCATGAAAGACGGCGTAAGACTGATTAACTGTGCACGCGGAGGAATCATTGACGAAAAGGCACTCTATGACGCACTGGTTTCCGGAAAAGTCGCCGGTGCGGCACTTGATGTCTTTGAAACCGAACCGCCAACCGATTCACCTCTGCTTAAACTTGACAATGTTATTGTTACCCCCCATCTTGGTGCATCAACCGTTGAAGCACAGAAGAATGTTGCCATTTCCGTTGCACATCAATGTATTGATGTCCTGCAGGGAGGAAATGCAAGAAGTGCCGTCAATGCTCCCTTAGTATCCCCTGATATGAGAAATAACGTCGATACCTATGCGAACCTCGCTGAAAAAATCGGAAATCTCGTTTCTCAGATTATTGATGCCCCGATTACGGAAGTCGAATTTGCCTATCTCGGAGAAGTCTCTGATCTGAAACAAAACCTGAAATATATAACCCGACTTGGAGTAAAAGGCCTCATTTCAAGAATTCTTCATGAACCCGTCAATATTGTTAATGCGGAAATCGTTGCAAGAGAACGTGGAATGAACATTATTGAAAAAACCTCCAAAGAAGCAGGGGAATACAAAATCACTGATTACTGTTACGGTATCGACTCAAAACGGATGTCGACATGCCGTTTCCGGATATATTTCCAAAGAAAACGGTGCACGTATTGTATCAATTGACCAGTATAAAACTGATATTGTTCCCGCAGGAAATGTCATTTTGGCAGATCACATCAATCGTCCGGGAATTATCGGTTCTGTTGGTACAATTCTTGGTAAAAACAAGGTTAATATTTCCAGTATGCAGGTCGGCGGTGCAAATGTCGGCACCGATTCACTCATGATTCTAACCGTTGATTCCAACGTATCTCCTGAAATAATGAAACAAGTATCCGAAGAAGATGGAATTACCTCAGCGAAATTCGTTCAACTTTAAATAAAAAAATCTTTTTTTTTTACGAATTATTCAGATAACAATCAATAATTGATTTTAAAAAAAGGATTCTTTTTTTTATCAGTACAACTTTGATCTTTGTGCTGTTGCAAAGAGAACAAGACCCACCATAATAAACATCATTGATACGATAAAAATCATAAATGAGATAAGCGTTAATGTCACCGGAAAATATCCGGAAGATGACTGAATATTTGCAGACCAAATAAAGAGAGAGATACTAAATACAAGGAAAACCAACCCTGCTAATCCAAAAACAAAAAGCGGACGTTTTACCGTGATAAATTTTATAAGATTCGATAATACTGATACTCCATGCCGAATTGGATTTTGAGAGGATGTACCTTCCAAATCATAACGAACAACAATTGGAATTTCACCAATTGGTAGTTTATGTTCCGTTATCTGAACCAGAATTTCTGACCCCGCTGACATTCCAACCCCGGAAATATGGATTTTGGTATATGCATCACGCGTATATGCACGATATCCGCATTGAGAATCACTAACATGCGTTCCGGCGAGTGACAGATCGGTTGCCATATCCAGAACTTTCATACCAACTTTGCGGTATCTAGGTATCCGTTCCTGTGATTCCTGCGTTAAAAAACGCGATCCAATAACTAAATCATATCCTTCATTGACTTTTTCAATAAAATGAGGGATATCACTTGGATTGTGTTGACCATCTGAATCAAGAATGACTAATATATCTGGTTTATACTTATTTGCTATTTTAAATATTGTCTGTAAAGCCCCACCATAACCTTTATTGTCAACATGTCGGAATACCATTGCCCCTGCTTCTTCCGCAATTTGAACGGTCTTATCCCTTGAACCATCATCAACAACAACAACCGTATCAACATACGGCTTTACGGCTTCAACCATCGCTCCGATACGAAGTTCTTCATTATATGCAGGCATTGCTGCCATGACTGATATCTTCATATCAGAAGAATGATTAATATTTGAATTCTCTACAATTTCCTGCATAAACCAACAACAGAATGATAATTATAAATTACTTATGATTTTATTCACTTCAATAATATATCACTTTCGAATAAATTCCGACAAATTCATCAAACAGAGAGGTAATAATAAGAATGTGTGGAAAAAAAAAAACTCATAATTTCTTTATTTTTTGCGAAATTTCTCCATTTTTTGCAACCCATAATTCAGCAGTATGAAGCGCATCATCAATAAAGGAACTCATATTCAGTTTTTCTTCCTCGGAACGAATAAGTGAAAGCGCTGAACAGGTCGCAGGTTTAACCGGTACGGCACGACATGAAGTGTCTCCAGGAGATTCATGAAACGTCCCGATTTTTCGAGCGAGATCAATTATTTCCTCTTTATCATAGGTAAGCAAAGGACGAAGAAGAGGTAATGAAGATATTGAAGCTGTAATTACTCCCATATTCTGAAGTGTCTGACTGGCAACTTGCCCGAGATTTTCACCGGTTACGACACCATCAAAATGATTTTGAATCGCAATCTGTTCTGCAATCCGCATCATGAACCGTTTGCAGAATAAACAGGTATAATGACGATTGCATGTCTTCTGCATCTGAAGAAGAAACGGTTCTACATTAATTATCCACAGAGGAAACGTTCGACCCGGACACCATTTTGATAAAATTCTGGCATTATCTTTTGCCAGTTCCTTCGTCGCACTTCCGGCGAGTTTCCCAGAATCTGCAAATATTCCCGTCAGTAATACACCTCGACGCATCATGAGCCATGATGCGACTGGAGAATCAATCCCAGATGAGAGAAGAACTGTACAGTGACCGGAAGTCCCTAGCGGAAGCCCTCCCTGACCGGAAAGAGACTTATCGTAAACAATACCGCCAAAATCACGCGATTCAACAAATATTTTCATATTCCGGATGCGTTAAATCCACAATAAAATCCGGAATATGTTCCCAGATACGATCGGCAACAAAAGCAGCAAGCTGCTGACTGGTTAACTTCCAGTGGTATCACGCAGAGTACTCGTGCCCGAACCGCAAACTTCATTCCGGCATGAAGATGCTCTTTTGCGAGAGATATCGCAGCAGAGGCAATCGATTCAGGAGTATTTTCACAAATGATACATTGTGCAACATCAACAATTCCAAAAACCCTAGATGCAATATCTGCAATGAGATTCACATCACCATGCAAAATAATACGACCGCGATACACTTCTATATTACAGGCAACCTGTTCCGATTCCATTGCCATTTTCAGGTTCGAAACCAGTGTCTTCATGAACTGACGTTTAACCGGTTCCGATTTTAGCCAAAGTTCTCCAACACGTACCATTACCGCATTTTTTTGCATAATCATTTTCTCCCATAAATTGAAACGGTATCTATTAGGATACCTAACTGTTTACATTTATCCGCACATAATTTTGCTGAATCAACTTCACTTTCTTCAACCTCAATATCCCCATGATTATCATCTCTTAATCGGACACGCAGTATCCCCGTTATTCCAGATGACCTCAATAAGGATTCAGCATTATCAACTTTCGCCAGTCGTTCCTGCGTTAATACGGTTCCAAACGGAATCCGTGTGGCAAGACAGGCGGAAGACGGATAAACCGGAATTGAATGAATATGCGCATAAGAGACAATATCTTCTTTTGTCCAGTGAAGAAGCGGGCTGACAATCCCATATTCATCCAATGCTCTTTTTCCCGGTCGAATACCATCAGAAGCATTTGTTCCCTCAAAAACAGCATCAAGATGATGATGTTTCGCACATTGACAAAGATACGATGCAATCTTCCGTTTACAGTAATAACAGCGATTTTCCGGATTTGAAACAATTGAGGAATCTGATAGTAATGATACAGGAATCTGATGCAAAACAACATTTTCACGTCGGGCAACGGTTTCTGCCACAATACGTTCATGACGCGGGAGAAATTCAGAAACCACGAGCGCAGCTTCCACATGCATTCCTGTTTCCTTTGTCAAATGAAGAAGAACAGTACTGTCCACTCCTCCCGACAATGCAACCAATGCCGATGATACGGTACCGAATTCAGGCTTCATATTTCTTTAAAATAACAGATGATCGTTTATTCAGATACGTATGCAGAAATCCAGATACAGACGGGGACCAGATTTCATCATCAACAAGAACTTCATATGTTTCTTCCATCGCAATTCGAATATGTTTTCCCAGTGAACAGGAAAGAACCTGTGATTTATCCTGCAAAAGGGAAACTGCAGAAACATAATTTCTGGGGATTTCAACATACCATCTTCCATCAGCAATCCACGGACCGGCAAAGGGCGATACGGTTTTTCCATATTTATTGATAAACTTCGCGGCATTTTCCGTATTCCAAACCGGCGGACCTTCACGTATCATAAATGATGGAAGATTCACCTTCGTCAACTCAAAAAGCAGCATGGACGTATCAGTTCCCATAAAATATCCCCAGTGCAAAACTGTAAAATCAGCATCTTCCATCAATACACGAAGTGATTCTGCGGTTTTTTTCAGTTGCGGTACAACTGTATCTGCAACATATGCCGGAGTCGGAAATGTTAGGGCGATTAAAGATGTTCCCCGCGCTTTAAGAATTGAAACAAATTCATCCTTACTCATCAATACGCTTTCAGGAACAAGAAAATATTGAAGCGAAGGAGAGACACGATACGCCCTAGCAAGTTCACAAAATTCAGCAAAGGAAGTCATGGTAACCGCCGCGGCAACATTCCTTGTTTTATCGGTAGGATCAATTACAATAAACGGTTCGGAAAACATATTCTGTACTGTTTTCTTATCTAGATAATATCCTTCAATATCAATGACCATATGCGGATGAAACTGCATTTGTGCAGCCTTCAAAACATTTTCAAATCCCCCGTAGAATACCGTTAACAACTCACATAGATATCCTGAAAATCCCCCGGTCATATGATCTGACCCGTAAATACCTCCAGCTTTACAGAACTGTTTAAGAAGAAGAACATCCTCTTTAAACGGCACAATTTTTTCCTGAAGATATCGCGTATGAAACGGTGTACGGTCAACAGCACATTTCAGTTCAGCCGTCGATGAAATACGATAACAGGGTACCAAATCAACATCAAATCCCTCAATTTCCGCATTAAGATATGGATGCTCTGCATATTTTTCCCGAGCAACTCCCTTGAACTTGTCAACAACCGCATGTGCCGTACGAAGCCCTAATTCCTTAAGCGACTCTCGATCGAGTTCTGGAGGAAACAGCATGAAAATATCAATGTCCTTATCTCCTTTGACCCATGTCCCACGAGCAACCGATCCGGTCATCATTGCCGGAACCTGAGATACTTCATAGACAGCATCAATCAGTTTTTTTCCCATCTCTTCGGTTAATCTAACCTCTTCTTCAGAGGGAAGAATACACCGTAAAATTTCGGATTCGTATTTGTTTCTCATAATTTTTTCCGATGAAGTGTTGTATATAGTGGTCCGGATGGCGTTAATACACTCTTTTTTATCACCATTTCTGTAATCTCAGCCGTTCCAAACGTTCGATCCTTAACAGTATCAACTATCTTCGAAATCATCGCTGGTGAACCTTCCTTTATCCGTGCTATCGTAATATGCGGAGAAAATGTTCGCGTTTCAGCAGGTATTCCAAGAGGTTTCACTATAGAATCAAGAGCAGAAACTAACTGTGCAGATACATTATTATCATGGACTTCCGCTTTAATTACCCGAGGAGGATTTCCAAATGTACTAATCCCCGACACGGAAATAGAATACGGCATCGTATTCAATTTATCAATTTTTCGGGAAATTACACCTACGGATGCCTCTGAAACCTCTCCTATGAATTTCAGGGTAATATGCATCATGTTTGGAGAAACAAAAGATAAACGTCCAACACCAGAGAAATTCTGCTGAACATTGGCAATGGCGTTTCGTATCTCTTCCGGCAATTCCACTGCAATAAATATTCTCACCATTTGGATATACTTATTTGAGCGTCAATCTATACGAAAATTACGCAGAAGATATTTTTGAACTAATAGGTATTCTAAACAAATTTTATTGAATTAAAAAGTAGAAAAAGGTGCATGAACGTTCCCGTACTCTCGTTTTTTTGTGGAACGAATCACGCGAAACCGAAGATTTCATGTATTGCAACAAAAAAAGTATGTCAAGATGATTAAAATCAAAGGCAATAATAATAGTATAATTTAAGGAAATAAAAAAAAATGGATTTTTTATAGAGTAAAAATCCATTCAGTGATATAAAGACTCCATTCTTATATTTAGATAAGTTTGTCAATCGGGACCATCGGTAACACCAGGGGTTCCACCGAAGTCCTTAAGTGCTTCTGCCAAAACAATATCACAGAATGCGGATGCAGTTGCGGCACCTTCCATGTTCTCAATTGGACCGTACATAATAAGATCCGCACCGAGTGTCATTGCCATGATGTTACATCCAATATCCGGAGAAGACCATGCAGCCTGACGGATACCTTCTATACCTCCGAAGTGGTGATGAGACATCTGCTCAAGTAAGAGCGGCTTGTTCTTGTATCCATCTGCAAGAACATTCTTTCTCCAGCGTTTCAGCCAGGTCCATGAAACTGTCATGTTGTGGTATGCTCCACCGGTCGGAAGACCGTGAATTGCCCTTACATGCAAGAATTTCACGCATTGAACCGAATGCACCAAGTCCCAGCGGGGTTGCGGCAGAATCAAGAATCGGGCGGGTAATTCCGCATTCTTCTGCAATCTGCAACATACCTTTTGCCTGACCTGCGACACCACCTTCTACTAATGCTTTTTCACGACCGGCAACGGTTGGATCACCTGGATTGAAGGCAAGAACGATTGCAGCGTTAACATCTGACTCTTTCAGTGCCTGGATGTTTTCCGGAAGGATGGACCCATTGATAGAGTTATAGATAGCTCGATCTGCAAGACCAACCTCAGTTACATATTTCGTTGCATGAACAAGTGCTTCCGGTGCAGATGAATCCATAAGGAATGCAGTCTTGTTATCAACTGAATCAAACCAGTTAAAGTAAGATTCAAATGCTTCTCCGTGTTCTGCCAAAATCTGCAGGAAGAAGTGATTACCGGTAATATCAGTAAGCTCCTGGCAACGGTTCCAGAGCGCTTCTGCTTTTGCCTTGTCAATCTCACCAGTCTTGTCATTTAAGACAATCTCGTGTTTGTTATAGAAAATTGACGGGGACATTACGCGCGGGTATTCACCGGGCTGACCGCCAATCTTCGTTCCATTAAAGTCAAAGACCTGTTGTTCTTTTTCAAACTTGAACATAGTGGCACCTTATAATAATTTTGTTAAATCTACAAGTGAAAATATCCCGGACAACAGAATACAATCACCAGGAAAGTGATAATTTCCTACGACAAGACCGTAGAGAATACCGATATCCCGTCCAATTTTTCTTCCAACACGCATTGCAACTTCAGCGTCAGTAAACTCAATCTTCTTTTCAATTGCGTCTAAACGCTTTTCAATTTCAAGAATCTGCGGATTGGATGTAGCAACGGTTCCTGCATCATTTCCTCCCTCTTCTCCTTCAGAAATCTGAACGACAATGGGATCTGCACCAAATGCTCCGGGGTCGCGGGATTTGAGCTCGTTAATCTTTGCACCGATGACACCAAGGTCTTCGGATTCCATGATATTGACGATTTCAACCTGTTCCTGGAAACGTTTGATGTGTTCTGCCGTCAGGTTTTCAAGGAACGGAATAGCTCCCTTTGACCCGACGATTTTTCCTCCTTCAACACCGTTCGAGTGCATTGCTTCAATTGACTGACCGGAAAGGTGACCCTTAACTTCAGTACCGCAAAGAAGAACAAAACGGATATTCGGATTGGAAATGATGTTAGCAACAATCTTTTCGATACCAAGATTCTCAGTCTTACAGGAACCTGCAAGTGCAGCACCGCTGCACAGATACCTGCTTCATCAAGATGAGAACCCATAGTGATGACAGCAACCGGGGAATTTGCATCGCCGGTGTGATAGTCACCCTGAATAATTGGCCAGCCCGATGCCGGAGACTTCTTATCCACCATATTACATCACTCCACTCTGAATAAAGATAATAATCAGCGGAACGAGGACAAAGGCAAGACCAACAAGAATTCCGACAGAGATCCCGACAAGAGCATTGTCAGAAATTGCCGACATGACTTTATTTGTTCTCGCAAGAATCTGAGCCTTATATTTAATGTCATCCATCATTTTATTGATAGCTGTCATTCTAATTGATGGTGCTGCCATTTATCTCACCCCTCCCAAAGTAAGAATCGCACCGAGGACAACCAATGAAATAATTAATCCAATCATCAGTCCCTCGATTTTACCACAATACACACCGGATGCAAATCTATTACGGTAACCAATATCGGTAACCATCATCTGAATATTTTTCATCCGTGCGTGAATCAGTGCAAGATCACCGGATAACTCAACTTCTTCACCTGCTGCACCATCGCCACCTGCCCCTCCATCATCTCCTTCTGAGATTTGGACAACAATGGGATCCTGCACCAAATGCTCCGGGGTCGCGGGATTTGAGCTCGTTAATCTTTGCACCGATGACACCAAGGTCTTCGGATTCCATGATATTGACGATTTCAACCTGTTCCTGGAAACGTTTGATGTGTTCTGCCGTCAGGTTTTCAAGGAATGGAATAGCTCCTTTGGACCCGACAATTTTTCCGCCTTCAACACCGTTAGAGTGCATTGCTTCAATTGACTGACCGGAAAGGTGACCCTTAACTTCAGTACCGCAAAGAAGAACAAAACGGATATTCGGATTGGAAATGATGTTAGCCACAATCTTTTCGATACCAAGATTCTCAGTCTTACAGGAACCTGCAAGTGCAGCACCGGCTGCACAGATACCTGCTTCATCAAGATGAGAACCCATAGTGATGACAGCAACCGGGGAATTTGCATCGCCGGTGTGATAGTCACCCTGAATAATTGGCCAGCCTGATGCCGGAGACTTCTTATCTGCCATTTTAGATCAAACTCCAATGTGTCAATAATAGCATGAATGTGACGATAAAGGCCACAAAGAGACCAATAATCAGACCATACCAGAAAGCAGTCGTTTTCCCCGGCAACGGACAACGATTTTTCACGTCGGGGTAACTGTTGAGAAGTTTACCTTCACCGGAGAGCATACCAACCAGATCATCAGCAACGAGTTCTAGTTCCTCAATCTGATCAAGAATTGGTTTATAGGAAATTCCGGCAGTTGTCACAAGACCTGCAACCGGATCGGCAACAAGACCGAATTCAGGCAATACAAAAATATATCCCATATTTTATTTCCTCCTTACTCCTCTGCCTCCTCAAATGGCTTTGCATTAATCCCATGCTGCTGCATCACGCTTTGATAATTTTACATACTGAGCATAGGTTAATTATCCAGCCGAGAACAGCAACAATCAGTGAAATCCATCCTGCAACTGCACTAACAAATACGAATGAAATGATTGCCATAACAATCATAGACAGGAATCCGCATTCGAGTGCAAGCATATTGGTTCTGTCCTGCTTTTCTCCCGGACCAAGACAGGCATTGAACGGATGCTGAAGTGCAAGTGCACCAAGCATGAATCCAACCGCAATAATGCCTGCTCCAAGGAACGAACCCTGAAGATTCACTCCTAAAAAATCCTGATGTGGAAATTGCGGAAAATCCAACATGTCCTGTTGCAAGGAGAGCAAAACCTGCAAGTGATAAGGCACCAACAATGGTTAATTCTGCAATTGAACGAGTCATTACCGGGATTTTCATGTTTTCGACCGAATTTGCAATCCATCCAAAGATAAGACCGAGAATCAGGGCAAACACAATAATCATGATTGGTACTGACCAGATACAGAAGTAGGTTGTCGTAAAGAAAGCTGACCCTGCAATAAATGCTGCAGTCCCTGCTCCAAATGCAAGCATACCTGCCGACGGAACTCCGGTTCCAATACCATAACTGCAAAGTTTCTTAATGGTACTGTTACCCCAAATAAGAGCTCCAATAACACCAAATCCTCCAAAAACCGCAAAGCAATCTGTATGAAGAACATGCGCACCGATAATTGCAATGTAAAGGGACACGATGGAAATAACAGCACCTATCAGCATAACCGTATTATGCGGGATTCCGCCTGCAGATGCTTCAACTTTAACTGTCATATTTATAATCCTCCTTAAGAACAAGAACCACAATCATTGCAACGAAACCGCATGCTGCAGATGCAAGAATTGCGGCGACGATTGCACGAGGGAATCTCTTGAACTTTGGATCATGCGGACCTTCAATGGTACCGGTAATGTTATACGCAGATAAAACTGCAATAACAAGAAACATACCGACCGCAACAATTCCTGCAATACCAACAGAAAGAGGTACAACATCTCCGATAAAGAAATGCGGAAGCGTTGCATTATAGAACTGAAGAAGTTCGTAATAAATAAGTGTTCCCGCCAAGACCACCAAGAAGACCGCCTATTACTCCACCTACGTAGGGAAATAAAGGGCAATCCGTGACCTTCAGTACCCTGGGACTTGTATTCCGGCTGGGAATAACCGGTAAGCGGATCCGTTTCGACCTTACCTGATGCCGGGGGAATACCCATTCCGAATACATATGACATATTCACATAAGACAGGTGATTGCCATCATTAAAACCGCCACCGATTGCACCACCGACGAGTGAAACGGCTAAGCCATAATTTGCTGCCCATGCTCCGCCGAAAAGTCCTGCAAGACCTGCACCTGTTGCAAGCATTGCAACTCCGGTTGCGATACCCGGTGCCTGACCCATTGCAGCCGGTGCACCCCCAACTGGGACAAAGTGAACACCAAATGCAATTAATGCTGCACCCAGGATAATTAATCCTAATGTCTGTACTGCGAAAAGCGCACCTCCCGGAAGAAGTTTTGCATCTCCAAGAAGATATGCTGCCAAAACCAAAAGGGCGGCAAGAATAAGTGCAATAATTGATGCTACCGGCTTAAATGCTCCTGCATCTGCTGCCGGTTTTGCTGCAATTGCGCTCATAGTTAGGCCTCCGTATACGGGCCGTAATTCTTACGTGCCCATGATTCAACATAGCGATCAATAATCATAAAGACGATGATAATGATAGCTCCAACAATGATAGCTCCCCATCCAGAAAGAAAATCTTCGAAAAGAATGGTTCGCCATAATTCTAGGAAAACGATTAACCGAAACAAAGACCGGAAGCCGGACCTCCAAATCGTGAAGTAAAGAATCCATTGTCGATAGAACTTCTCTGACCTGCTTCTGCATAACGGACAATGTTTCCGGATGCTGAAATCGGAACACCCGCTCCGAATTTCTGATTTTGATACTGACGCTCTTTACCATAGTATGGATTACCGGTTGCAGAACCTGCTGCACCGAGAGCAAGACCCCAGACAATACCAAGCAGCGGCAAGCTGAATGGATGGTCAATGAGGGATGATATAAGGTAACATACAATTACCGTCGCAATAATTGCGACAAATGCATGACCCATAGTTACGGACGTTACTGATTTGACAACATCAATAAAGACCGGCTGGCCAAACTTTGAAAGAGATGCTGTTCTTCCAAAGTATGCAGTAGTTGCGTAAACTCCCTGCACGAATGTTGCAAGTGCTGATGCAACAACAATTGCGAAGATGGCGTTCATTCCCATCTGAAGGAATGCCCAGGCGACACCACAGGCAAGAGTCACCCAAAGGGTGTATGCCGGTGGTTCCCCACTGACCGCTTTATTATAAATACGGTGAACGTATCCCATCTGTGGTGCAAGCTGAACCTGAGAATTCGGATCACCCTGTGATCCAATATTTGACTCAGTATCTTCGGCTGCACCAGCAACCGCTGCAAGAGCTCCTGCAAGGGCAGTTACTCCAATGCCGATTATAATTTCTTGCATGTAAGATTCTCCCTTGAGTTTTCGTTTCTATTCGGGTATGTGGAT
Organism: Cylicocyclus nassatus; assembly: GCA_958299035.1. Lineage (NCBI taxonomy): Eukaryota > Metazoa > Nematoda > Chromadorea > Rhabditida > Strongylidae > Cylicocyclus > Cylicocyclus nassatus. The sequence continues at coordinate 14,922 of CATQJL010000251.1, forward strand.
TACCCGATACCTACTATATTTCACAAGTATTTTTTTGTGAAACGAAGGATGCGTCTCAAGTGTTCGTATACCGATAATTCATTTCACCCATGCGAAATGAATTCACGTGCGAATCCGAAACCAGATTCCACGTAACCACTCTTAAGAATGGAGTACAAAGTGTGGACGATTATATATATTACAAAGAAAGTATTTAACCCATACGGAAAATATCTCCCATTTTGCTTCCAATTCCTCGAAAATAAAACGATAAATGACGAAATTAATTCAAATTTTTGATGTTATCTCAAAAAATCTTTATTGCGGAAAAGAGGAAAAACACCTATCAAATGCGCTACTGAGAAGAAATGTCTATTTGAACCAAATTCATCGCATATCTTCTCACGATTTTCTCAGGAGATAGTTCCTGATTAAGAGAGAACATGGGTCCTCAATTTCTTTCGTACCTCTGAAAGAAAAACACAGCATTATTAATACCAATACCTCGGGAAAAATGACGGAAATTGAGAGAATTCGACAGTTGCCGATTTATTTTGCCATAATGTTCAATCATCACGCCAAAAGATACTGGAAAAATTAAAGAAAAAAGATGGTATATCTTTTTGAACTCTATCTTATCATTTTTTTGAGATAAGGAGGGGATATTTTTTTTAAGTATTTTCTTTAGAAGAAAATTTATTTTACGGTTTTTCTGATGGTTTGTTGCTTAATTATCTGCAGGAATTCGTATCTATTAATACTATTTTTTCATTAAGGGTTGAATCATAATAATCTGACAATGATGGAACGAATAATGTAATGCCTATCTTTAAATGAATCCCCAATTGATGATGATCTAATTCATTAAATCTCTTATTTACCATTACGGAAAGATCAATGAAATTTGAAACCTATTTTGGAATTTTAATCAGAGACAGATATTCAGAGTCCAAAATGATAACGCATCATGACTGATAAAAAACGAACGGGATCAGAAATATCTCGTTTCGTTTTCTATGGAGAAAACAATATTCGAATTGAATATTATTTTGCCGGAATGATAAGTCCGCGTTCACCTGACGGCATAAATTCGCGGATTGCTCCCTTTGCGAATTCTTCACGTGGATGTGCGAAATCAAATTTGAGTGCCGGATCTGCGAAACAGATCTTAATAAGCGGGGACAGTGTCCATGCATCGCCACGACCAAGGTGAGCAGATGCTGCAATTGCGGCATATTCTCCCTGGTGACCGACATTCATTGCATAGTTCGGATAGTTTGGTCCACGGAATTCTCCAATACAACCTTCATCCGGTCTCATGGAAAGTGAGTTTGCAGAACCGCACTGATCCTGTAAATCGTATCCGAAGAATCCAAGTCTGGACCATCCATCCTTATGGAGTAACATGGATAAATACCATGCATTCAGACCAGCGTTAGAGTTACCGGTTGCAATGGAAGTTGTAATACCTGATGCTGCGGCAAGAACAGCTGCACGCTGTGAACCACCGAAGTGATCTTCCATCATGGTCGGGAATTGTTCATACTGTTCCATACCATAGAGGGTAAACTTCAGTACCAATCTTATTGACAACATCCTGGGTTGGCTCAACCTTGTCTTTCGGTGACGGTTTCTTCCAGTCAACCTTATATGTGTCTTTAATGAAGTCCATACCGTGATACACGAAATCATCAAGGATGTTATCGGTGTAGGCTGCAGTTGCATACTGAGTGAATCCAACACCGCCAGACATATAGGAACCGAGCCAAATCTGGTCAAAGAGCATTGCTCCTGCACCGACATTTTTCCAATGCGGCTTTAGCCGGATCGTTCGGATTTACACGGTCTGCCTGACACATATCCGAGAAGTTTCCAAAGAGAATTCCTCCCGGCTCATTTGGACCCGCGTGCACGACGGGCTGGCAAGTGGGATGCCATGTTGATAACACCGGCATGCTTTGCAGCGAATGATAAGTCTGCGACTGCCGCTTCACCGGCACACATTCTGTAGGCTGCAATAAAAGACATACCAATCTGCATTGCAGACCAACGGGAGGTTGTTCCTCCATCACAGGTACGTCCGACAATCGTTGGCATGTGAACACACTGCCACAGGGATTTACCAACAGCTTTCTGTAATGCCTCTGCCTGTTTCTTGGGGAAGAGTTTCTCAACATCAATGACATACTGTGATTCAATCGAATCAGCGAGTTCCTGGTCACCGGTGAAAACACGGACATAACAGTCATCAGTTAATCCTGGATGGGTTTCAACCATGTGTTCCTGGACAACTGCTCCTCCTGGCATTGCATGGTTGACAACATGAAGGTATTCGGAGATAGTTTCCGGAGTAACTTCTTTACCAAGACGCTTCTGAAGCGTTTGATGTGCCATATCCATTGAAACAATAACAGTTCTGCGGATATCATCCCACATCTGCTGCATTGCGGCATTGTTCACGAAGTGAAGATCATCACCTTCAACGAATGTTCCCGTTCCGGAAACTTCGTAGGTCATAAGTTGTCTCTGACCCATCGGAACACCTGCCAAGTGGCAGTTATCCGGATCATACATGGAAATTCCACGAGCTTTAACAATTGCCTCGTTTTCCTTTAAGAATTCTTCCTTACGTTTGGACTGGTGAATTCCATTGAATTTATAGAATTCAGTCGATGTTGATGCAACATCCTGCTTCGGGAATTTCTGTTTGAGTGCATCAAGGAAAAGTTTCTGGGTCTTTTCTACTTTTGCTGCCATAATTTAGGCCTCCTTCGGCATGAATCCGTATTTTGTACGGAGAGCGTGGATACGCTGAACATATTCGACATATTCTTTGTCAGAGCGGAATGATGTACCTACAAGGGAATGGAACATTGGGGTATTTTCCTTAAGCCACTTGTCATCCATCGGTTTACCGACTGCAACTTTACGATCAAGCGGATTTCCAACCTGATCCTTAACGTATTTAACAACGCCGTCTTTGTCGAGAATACAGCGCTGAAACTGCATCGAACATCATGCCGTTTTCAGCAAGACGCAGAGAGTGACCATGAACGGTTGCTCCACGGATACCGACCGTTGCCGGATCAAACAGGTTGGTCTCAACAAGTTCACGTGCATACATTTCAAGATCTCTCTCACGGCATTCAATAATCTGACGACCAGAAAGCGTTCCCGGATCAATACCACGATAGCGGTACATTTCAAGGTATGTTCTCTGATACGGCTGACGACGTGCATTCATCATCGAATCAGCAAACTGAATATATCGTACACGGTCACCTGCTTTTGCTCCTTCAGTTGGTTTGACAATCTTTCTGATAGGGCAGTCAGGTTCACTTTGCTCTGCTAATGGTGGGTGTGCAGACCCGTATGCTGCTCCAGGTGCGTGATGTCCAAGGATAAGGACAAGATCCTCATCCGTAATACTCCGCATCTTTTCGAGTTTAACACTTGGGTTCATCTGGTTTCGGCGAACTTCCGCAACACGTGAAGTTCCCGGACCATACTGTGGTGTATATGCCATAGTTTAATAGTACTCTGCGTTGATACCACTGCTT
>CATQJL010000252.1:0-18420 GCA_958299035.1 Cylicocyclus nassatus
AAGCAGTGGTATCAACGCAGAGTACTCAATTACGCTACTGGTCTGAAGGAGCAGCTGATTTTCCCAGAAATCGAGTACGATAAGATCGACAAGCTGCGTGGTATGAACATCGTAGTTGTAACTACTGCAAAGACTGACGAGGAAGCTCGTGAGCTGCTGAAGCTCATGGGAATGCCTTTCAGCGCATAAGAAGGAGGTAAAGGACATTGGCTAAGACATCCATGATCGAAAAGTGGAAGAAGAACGAGGAAAATCCTAAGTTCAAGGTTCGCCAGCACAACCGTTGCAAGATCTGCGGTCGTCCTCATGGTTACATCCGTAAGTTCGAGATGTGCCGTGTATGCTTCCGTGAGCAGAGCTACAAGGGTGCAATCCCAGGCGTAACCAAGGCAAGCTGGTAATCAGTAAGTCTAGGACACTAACGTAAATATTACTGCATGGTGGCAGAAACGCTATCATGCAGTTTTTATTTTTTAGGAGAGGGGAAAATTATGGATTCATTTGCAACTTTAGTTGGTGATATCAGTAACTTCATGTATGGAAAGCTGCTGATTATCATGTTACTTGGTACAGGTATTTATTTTTCTATTCGTACAGGCTTGATACAGCTTCGTCTTATCAAGGAAACGATACGAGTAATTATGGAGAAGCCAGCGGATAAGGATGGTGTATCTTCATTCCAGGCATTGATGGTGTCTACAGCATCTCGTGTAGGTACTGGCAATATCGTAGGTGTTGCATCTGCTATCTGCCTTGGTGGCTTCGGTGCTATCTTCTGGATGTGGGTAACTGCATTCTTCGGGGGTGCATCAGCATTTATTGAGAGTACATTGGCTCAGATTTACAAGAAACGTGGTGCGAATGGCAGTTATGGTGGTCCTGCATATTACATCGAGCAGGCATTACATTGCAAGCCATTGGCAATCTGTTCTCTGTAGCACTTATTGCAACCTATGGTGTAGGCTTTAATCTGCTTTGCTCCTACAATTTACAGTCAACCTTCTCACCATATTCTTTCTACAATCCAGATGTAACTCCATCTGTTATCGGTGCTGTTTTGGCAGTGCTGGTAGGCTGGTGTCTGTTCGGTGGTGGCAAGCGAGTAGTTAAAACTGCATCTATCCTTGTACCTTTCATGGGTTTGCTGTATGTAGTAGTATCTGCTATTGTTGTGATTCTTCACGTGGATATGCTGCCACAGGTATTTGCTCAGATATTCAATGAAGCCTTTGATTTGGAGGCTATCTTCGGTGGTTTCACTGGCTCCTGTGTAATGTTCGGTATCAAGCGTGGTCTGTACAGTAACGAGGCCGGTGTAGGTTCTGCTCCAAATGCAGCAGCAGCGGCAGATGTAACCCACCCAGTAAAGCAGGGGTTAGTGCAGATGTTCTCAGTATTTATTGATACCATGCTTCTGTGTACTGCGACAGCATTTGTATGTATGACCTCTGGTATCACAACCAATCCAGATATGGCAGGTGCACCTTATGTTCAGGCAGCATTGGCAGAAACTCTCGGTGATGCAGCATTGTACTATCTCACCATTGCCATGATACTGTTTGCGTTCACTACTCTGCTGGGTAACTTATTCTATGTAGATAACTGTCTGGCATATATACTGGGACATGAGCCAAGCAAGGCGTTTATGACTGTATATCGCATTATCGCATGTATAGTTATCTTTGTAGGTGCTGGTGCAAAAATGGGGTTGCTGTGGGATATCGCAGACGTTACCATGGGCTTCATGGCAATTATAAACATTCCCTACTATCATTATATTGGGTGGTACTGCTATCAAGGCACTTGACGACTATATTGCTCAGCGTGATAGAGAGGATACACCTGTATTCCATAAGAAAAACATTGCCTTCAAGGGCGAGGTTGATTATTGGATTGATTCCTTCTTGACAAAAATCTCCATGTAGAATAGAATTCTTAGAGAAATATATATCAAGACCATGTGCTGGATTAGCTGGTGCATGGTCTTTTTGTTACTATCAATCAGAAAAAAAACGCAAGAAGCATTTTCTCATATGATGGCATAAAAAAACACTTTAACGCTTTAAAGCTTTAATTCAAAAAAAAAAAAAACGGTTGATTTTTATTCGATGAATATGTTACAATAATTGTTGTAATAGTTTTATATTTATAACGTAAAATATTTTAGTAAAGTATTCTTTTGGAGATGATTACATGAAAAGAAATGATTATCTTGTTAATAAATATTTAAAAACATATATGGTAGCATCAGTATTGACGATGGCTGTTCTTCAGATTAATGGAGCAGTCGATTCGATAATGATGGGACACTTTTTAGGTCCAGAAGCTTTGGCTGCTATTAGTGTATCCAGTCCAGCGTTATCCTTTATCGGTGCAATATCCTCTTTGATGGCAGGGGGTGCTGTTATACTGGTAGGAAAGGCTTTGGGAGCAAGAGATAATGAAAGAGCTAATCATATAACTGTTACGGTACTGCTATCGACAATAGCAGCAGGTATTATTTTAGCTGTAATTTCATACTTTTGGGTGGACGATATTGCAAACTGGCTCTGCATAGGCAATAATCTATATTCATTGGTAAGAGGCTATTTGGGAATAATTATGCTTGGCAGTGTTGTTTCTATTATGACTCATAGTTTGGATCAGCTGACTGATGTAGGTGGTAATCCTGCAATTGTTACGCAGACGTCTATTGCCAACTGTATTACCAATCTGGTTATGAATTTTATTTTGGTAGGCTGTCTGGACTTTGATATAAGGGGAGCGGCTATATCAACCATTATTGCAGGCTGTGTATCTATCCTCTGGCTTTTACAATTTTATGCTAAGTGAAAAAAGTCCATACAAGCTTAGTCTTGAAGGCTTGAAGTTCGGTGCGACTCTAGGGGAAAATATCAAAAATGGTATTCCACTGATGTTTAGTTCATTGTCATCTACGGCTTTAATAGTGATTTTAAACTATTTTATCCAAAAAATGCAGGGTGAGGCGGGCATGTTTGTCATGTCTATTATCCTGATTACTATGGGCTTTGGCTTGCTGTTAGCAGGAGGAAGCAGTACGGCTTTTTCAGCGATTGGCAGTATGATGGTGGGGCGTGGTGATTATGTTGGGTTGAGGATGCTTTATAATAGATGTCTTGCTATTGCGGTTTCTACTTCAGTAATAGCAGTAGTATTGTGTCAGTTTGCAGCTAGGCAAATTGCAGATTTATTTGGTGCTAAAGAAGCAGTGTATATAGATATGGCAGTGCATGCCTTACCAATAGCATCGTGGTTCACATTGGCACTTTGTTTACTGGTAATGCTGGCAATAGCTTATCAGGTAATGGGGAAGCTTTCACTCTGTACCCCTGCAATAGCGGCATTGCCTATTTTTACAGCTATAGGCTTTGGTTATGTATATTATATGGAATACTATGATGACTTATGGTATGTATTCCCATTTGCTGGCTTTGGTGCAGTGTTCACCATATTGATTATTTCAGAGATAGTAAGAAGAAAGTCTGATATAGAATTAAGCCCGATTTCATTATTACCTGTAGTAAAAAATGATGATTCTCGCATGAATATATCTGTAAGATGTAATCATGATGGCTTAGTGGATAATATAAATACTATAAGAGGTTTTGGTGAAAAATTAAAAATTAACGACAAAATTATAGACCGCGTTGTTCTTTGCCTGGAGGAATTATCAATAAACATTGTAGACCATTCTGGCAGAGGAGAGAAGAGCTTTATTGATGTAGGTATAGTTATAGAAAAAGATGAAATTAAAGCTTATATACAGGATAACGGAAAGCATTTGATCCTACTAAGGCATACACCAATCAACAAACTATAGGTCTGAATCTAGTCCGTAAATATTGTCAGGATATTACTTATCAGTATTCATTTGGACAGAATGCAACATTTTTGAGATGGAAAATAGAAAACGAAAATATTAAATAAAATTGTTAAAGCGTAATAATGATGAGAGGAGTATATCATGAAAAAATATCCTTTACTGCAATCACAGCTGGGTGTCTTTATGGAATGTGTAAAATTTCCAGAATCTACCCAGTATAATTTACCAACTTATACAAAATTTGATGAAAGTGTTGATGAAGAAAAATTAGCTAATGCATGGACGGAAATTATTAAGACTAAGGCTGTATTTAGAAATCGTTACGAAATAGATGAGTCAGGCAATCCTGTTCAATGGTCTGATGACAATATGGAGATTGTCATTACCAGACGCAGCTGCAGTCAGAAAGAATTAGATGAATATGCAGAAAATGGCTTTGTACGTCCTTTTGATGTTTTGAGTGGAGAGCCTTTATTCCGTGTTGAGCTGGTGACTACAGAAAATGGACTTTACCAGCTGGTAGACATACATCATACTATTATGGACGGTTTTGGTTATGTCAAGCTTGCTTCTAAGGAATTGGATAAATTTTATAAGGGCAAGACTGAGGCTACAGACCGTACTATTTATGAAATTGCCGAACAGGAAAAGAATTTACAGGAAACAGAAACATATATCAGTGCCAGAAAGTATTTTATAGATAAATTTTCTGGTCAGGAATTTGTTACTCTCAGCAACAGTGATGGCAGCAAGCTTGGCAAAATGCTTCGCGTGTCTTCTTTTATAAACAGGGAGCAGTGTGAAGCATGGTTGCAAGGAAAATAATATTAAGATTGATATGCTGTTTCAGGCGGCTTTCAGTCATGCTATGGGCAGCCTTACCCGTCAGCAAAAATTAGTTTATGGCACTGCTTTTCATGGCCGTACTTCAAAGGATAAGATGAAGGCGACAGGTATGTTTGTTAATACTGTATCAGTCTTAGCGGATGTAAATGGCGATTTGACTGTAAGAGAGCTGACTGAAAATCTCCAAACGGAAATGGAGCAGGCTTTTTCTAATGGTGTATATCCTATTCGTCACCTTTTTACGGATATTCATAATTTCCCACGAGTAGTATTTAATTTTGAAGCCATTAAGAGTATGATTACTCAATATAAAATAAATGGCAAAGCATCTGAGGCTATTGAGCTTGTTCGTGGTATGCAGCAGGATGATATTTGTGTTCATATAAAGCTGTATGAGGATAAGTTTGATATTCGTTTAGAGTCCTGTGAGGCTATGTACGATCAGCAGACCTTGAAAATGCTGGCAGAAGCTATAAAGAATACCATTATTAATATGATGGTTAATCCAGAGGCTAAGTTAAAGGAAATTTCTCTGATTGCAGACGAGAAGGATATACAGGAATTGATCAATCTTGGCTGTGGTCCTGTATTAGAGCGTGACCATTCTGAAACTATCGTTTCTATTTCAAAAATCGTGTAGCAGAATCTCCAAATGCAACTGCAGTTATCTTCAAGGATAAGAAATATACTTATGCTGAATTAGACAGAATTTCCGATAATTTAGCAGTTTATTTAAAGAAAAAAATACGATATTAAGGCAGAGGAAAATGTCGGTGTACTGATTAACCGCTCCGAATTAATGCTGATTTATCCATTGGCAATAATGAAAAATGGTGCGGCATATATGCCACTTGACCCTCATTTCCCAACGGACCGTCTGAGCTTTATGTGTGACGATGCGTCTGTTAAGGTTATCCCTTTCAGAGGGCAGTCTTTTAGAGGAAAAATTACCTGATTTTGCAGGTGCTAGATTTAATAGCAGTGAGTTAAATAATATTCCAGAGGCTTCTGCTGAAGAAATTTCAGAATTGGCGTTCCCAGAGGCACATAACAGACTGGTTATCATATTTACATCCGGTTCAACAGGCAAGCCAAAGGCGGTAGATTTGGAGCATTATGGTATCGCTAATTATTGTCACTGGTATGTAAATGAATTTGAGCTGACTATGGCTGACAGGGTTGCTGGATATGCAAATTTTGGCTTTGATGCTCACATGATTGATTTCTATCCTTCTATTTTGGCAGGCTCTGCTGTTTACATCTTTGATGAAGAAATGCGCATGGATGTAAATGGCATGAATGCTTACATGGAAGCAAATAATATTTCTGTAGCGTTTATAACTACTCAGGTAGGCTGCATTATCAGGGAAATAAATCACTCCTTGCGTTATCTGAGTACTGGTGGTGAGAAGATGCCTCCTGTTACTCCGCCTGATTTCCGTTTCCTCAATGTATATGGTCCTACTGAGTGTTCCCTGTTTTCCACTTACTATGATGTAAAGGGATATTTTGAGGGTGAATATATCGGTTATCCATTGGCAAATTATCAGCTGTATGTCATTGACCAGAGCTGTAATTTACTGCCAAAGGGAGCGGCTGGTGAGCTGCTTATAGCTGGTGAGGGCGTGGCTCGTGGCTACATGAACCGCCCAGAGCTGACAGCAGAAAAGTTCATTATGTTTAAGCCAACAGAGAACAGTGAGCCGGTACGTGCGTATAGAAGCGGTGATTTAGTTCGCTGGAGTGAAAATGATGGTATTCAGTTCTTAGGACGTATTGACAAGCAGGTAAAGCTGCGTGGTCTGCGTATTGAGCTTGGTGAAATTGAAAACCGCGTAGCTTCATTTACTGGTATTAAGCAGGTGGCTGTGGATGTAAAGAATGACCAGCTCTGCTGTTACTATGTAGCTGAGGCAAAAATCAATAAAGCTGATTTGAAGGCTCATTTAGCTGAAACACTGACTGAATTCATGGTGCCAGAGGTGTACATGCAGCTTGAAGTAATGCCTCTCAATGCTAATGGCAAGGTTGACCGTAAGGCTCTTCCTGAGCCGGAGGTAGCGCTTGATGAAATTATTCCTCCTGCTACTGATTTGGAAGAAAAGCTCTTTGCGTTGGTATCAGAGATTATCAAGACTGATAAATTTGGTGTTACTAATAATTTAGTTTCTGTGGGATTAAGCTCTTTGGGTGCTATGCGTCTTAGTGCGGCCATTTCTTCTAAAATGTCTGTGCAGATTAAGGTTGCAGAGGTTATGAAGTCACCTGTTATTCGCGACTTGGCTAACTTAATTGAAAATAATGGTAATACTCAGGCAGAAGCAATAAAACATATTGAAGACAGAGAATTTTATCCAATAACTGAAAATCAGCGTGGTGTTTATATTGACTGGGAAATGAATAGAGATACCACTCAGTATAATATTCCTGCTGTTTATAAATTTACTGACAAAAATCCAGAGAAATTAGCAGAAGCAGTTAAATCAGCTATTGATGTTCATAGTACACTAAAAACAAGATTTGTTTTTGTAAATAGTGACGTAATGCAGCAGCCACATACTGATGAGCCAGCAGAGGTTTTATTGGCAAATTTGGAAAATGAGCCAGCAGTAGAATTTTTCCAAAATCGTGTAAAGCCTTTTGATTTATTAAATGACAGACTTTATCGTGCAGAGATTTATTCTTATGGAGAAAATACATATTTATTCCTTGATGTTCATCATACTCTTTATGATGGTCTTTCTACTGCCGTATTAACACAGGATATTTTAAAGACTTATTCTGGTGCAGAGCTTAAGGCAGAAGAAATAAATGAATATGATTTTGCTGTTTATGAGAGTGAACTTGCTGGTACTGAAATATATACAAAGGCAGAATTATATTATAAGAATTTAGCAGAAGATGCTAATGCAGTAAAATATACAGCTTCTCAAAAGCCTGATAATACTGCCAATAATACTGCCAATAATACTGTAGAAATAAGTGTTGAAGCAAAGCAGATAAATGATGTATGTGCTAGAAATGGCATAACTGTCTCCAGCTATTTTAATGCGGCATTTGCCGAGACTTTACAGCGTATCAGTCGTGAAGAAAATCCAATGTATCTGACTATTTCTAATGGTCGTGAGGCTGATGCAAGACTGGTTGATTGTGTAGGTATGTTTGTTAAGACATTACCTGTAGTTTTGCGTACAGAAAACCATAAAAAGGAAACTGTAGCAGAATTTTTGAATAATTTCCATAGCCAGTTGCAAAATTCCATTGAAAATGATTTTTATCCATACACTAAAATCGTAGAAAAATACGGTTTAAAGGGTGAAATACTCTTTGCTTATCAGGGCGGTGTTTTGGAAGGTGTATCAATAGAGAATGTAGAGACGATACCATTAAAGCTTGATACTGTTAAATTGCCTGTAAAAGTAACTGTATTCCCAGAAGATAATAATTATAAAATTGTTGTCGAATATAATGGTATGCGTTATTCTCAGCATGATATGCAGGTTTTGGCTGAGGCAATTAAGAATGTAGCCGTAAGCATAACAACAGCGGAAAATGTTTCTGATATAGAAATGGTTTCTGAGGAAGAAAAAGCAGAAATCATCTCTAGGTCTTGCGGTGAATATGTTGAATATGACAGTTCTAGGACTTGGCTGTCTATGTTTGCTATGCAGGTAAAGAATCAGCCTGAAGGTCTTGCAGTAGCAGACGGCAATAGCAGTTATACCTATGGTGAACTGGATGAGATTTCCAATAAGGTAGCGGCATATCTTATCAATAATGGTGTTGCAGTAAATGATTTTGTTGCTGTGAAAATGAACAGGGCAAAGGAATATGCGGCGGCAGTTATCGGCATTCAGAAGGCAGGTGCGGCTTTCGTTCCTGTAGATATGTCGTACCCTGCTGAGCGTATAGAGTATATGCTGGCTGACTCTAATGCAAAGATTTCTCTTACTGAGGAGGATATTAAGTCTATTGCGGCAGAAAATACTGTTGCAGAGCCTATTGATAAGTCTAAGCCGGAAAATCGTGCATATATGATTTATACCTCTGGCTCTACTGGCAAACCAAAGGGCGTAGTATTACATCAGCGTGGCCTGATGAACTTTACCAAGGGCATTATGTCTATCTTTGAGTTGACAAATGAGGACAGAATCAGCAGTCACCGTTCTTTCTCCTTCGATGCCCATATTGGTGATTTCTACCCAACTCTTTCTGCTGGTGCATCTGTTCACATCATGCCAGATGAAATTCGCAAGGATTTAGATCAGATTTATAATTTCCTGATGGAGCATGAGATAACTGGTGGTGGTTATACTACCTCTATTGCAAAGCTTCTCCTGACTAATTATGATCTGAAGCAGAGATTTATTTCCTGTGGTGGTGGAGGCATTAAGAGATGTAAAGAGTGATACTGTACAGATATTTAATCTGTATGGTCCTACTGAGTGTACTAATGATATCGTTGTCGGCAAGCTGGAGAAGGGCAGGTATTATGAGTCCGCTCCAGTCGGTGCGCCAATGATTAACAGCTACTGCTTCATCGTTGACTCCTATGGCAAGCTGGTTCCACAGGGGGTACGTGGTGAAATCTGCTATGCTGGGCCACAGACAGGCTATGGCTACTGGAATCTTGATGATAAGACTAGAGAAGTATTTGAAGACTGCCCATTCGTAGATGGCCTTAGAATGTATCATACAGGTGATGTGGGCTATTACAATGCAGAAGGACAGATTGAGTATGTAGGTCGTATTGACTTCCAGGTTAAGCTGAACGGCTTCCGTATTGAATTAGGTGAGATTGAGGGTAAGGCACTGCAGTTTGCTGGTGTACGTCAGGTTTCTGCTCAGGTAAGAAAGAGCCAGATTTGCCTGTATTACAGCACCGATAAGGCAGTAGATAAGGATGAATTAAATGAATTCCTGTCCAATGCATTAGCTTCCTACATGGTTCCTAACGTTTATATGCCACTCGATGTAATGCCTCTGACTCCAAACGGCAAGGTTGACCGTAAGGCTCTGCCAGACCCAGAAATTATCCTTGGCGAAATTATAGCACCTGTTAACGAACTGGAAGAAAAGCTTTTGATAATTGCCAAGAGGTTTGTTAATACAGATAAATTTGGTGTTACGAATAATCTTATTTCCTTGGGGTTAAGTTCATTAGCGGCTATGCGTTTAGTAGCATCTATAAATAGTGAGCTTGATGTTCAGATTCGCGTAGCAGATGTTATGAAAAAGCCTGTTTTACGTGATATTGCAGAAAAGATTTCTACAGGAAATAATCAGGAAATTGGCATTAAGCATTACGAGGAAAGAGAGTATTATCCATTAACAGAAAATCAGCGTGGTATTTATATTGATTGGGAAATGAATCGTGAAACCACTCAGTATAATATCCCTGCTGTGTATAAATTTAATAATAAGGATGCAGAAAAATTAGCTGATGCAGTAAAGACAGCCTTTAATGCTCATAGCTATTTAAAGAACAGTTTCGTGCAGCTTGCTGATGATATTATGCAGAAGCCAAATGCAGAAGCTCCTGTAGAGGTTTTAGTTACCAATTTGAAGCATGAACCTAAGAAAGAATTCTTCCAGTCTAGGATTAAGCCATTTGATTTATTGCATGATAAATTGTATCGTATAGAGCTTTATAAATATAATGACAGTGTATATCTTTTCATGGATATTCATCATACTGTAATTGATGGTATGTCTGCTGCTGTTCTTATGATAGATATTTTGGCAGCGTATAATGGCGAGTCTGTTGAAGCAGAAAAAATTACTGCTTATGATGTGGCACTTTATGAGCAGGAATTACTTTTGGCTGATGACTTTGTTAAGACAGAAGAATATTTTGATACATTAGCCACAGGTGCAGAGGCTGTTTCTTATCCTGTGTCCTTAAAGGCTGATGGTATTAAGAATGGTTCTGCTAGTTTGACCATTCCAGCAGAGGAGATTAATGCGTCAGCTTCAAAGAATGGCATTACTGTAAATTCTTACTTCCAGACTGCATTGTCTGAAGTATTAATCAGATTTAGCCGTTTAGAAAAGCCTATGTATCTCACCATCAGTAATGGTCGTTCTTATGGCAATCAGCTTGACCGCACTGCAGGTATGTTTGTTAAGACACTGCCTGTAACTGTTGTGGCAGATAAAGAGCATAATAGCGTTAAGGCAGCAGATTTCCTTAAATCTGTTCATGAGCAGCTTCAGAAGACTTACGAGCTTGATTTTTACCCATATACTAAGTTTGTAGAGAAGCATAATTTACATGGTGAAATTATGTTTGCATATCAGGGTGGCATGGGGAAAAAGAGTGATGAATTTGAAAATATTGATATAACTCTTGATACTGCAAAATTGCCTATTCTCATAAGTGTTTTCCCTGCTGATGATGAATATATTATCCATGCAGAATATGATGGTATTCGTTATAATAAAGCAGATATCAACACCTTGTTAAATGCTATTGCTAATGCATCTATTAGCATGTCAAGGGCTGAAACAATAAGTGATATTAAACTGGTAAATTCTGAAGAAGAAAATGCTCTGGTTGCTTTAGGCTGTGGTCCTGTATTAGAGCGTGACAAGTCTGAAACTATCATATCTATCTTCAAAAATCGTGTAGCAGAAACTCCAAATAACGTTGCAGTTGTATTTAAGGATAAGAAATATACTTATGCTGAATTAGACAGAATTTCCGATAATTTAGCAGTTTACTTAAAGAAAAATTATGATATTAAGGCAGAGGAGAATGTCGGTGTACTGATTAACCGCTCTGAATTAATGCTGATTTATCCATTGGCAGTCATGAAGAACGGTGCGGCATACATGCCACTTGACCCTCACTTCCCAACGGACCGTCTCAGCTTTATGTGTGACGATGCGTCTGTTAAAGTTATCCTTTCTGAGGGCAGTCTTTTAGAGGAAAAATTACCTGATTTTGCAGGCAATAAATTTAACAGCAGTGAGTTAAATAACATTCCAGAGGCTTCTGCTGAAGAAATTGCAGCACTTACATTCCCTGAGGCACATAACAGATTAGTTATTATCTTTACTTCCGGTTCAACAGGCAAGCCAAAGGCAGTAGATTTGGAGCATTATGGTATCGCTAATTATTGTCACTGGTATGTAAATGAATTTGAGCTGACTATGGCTGACAGGGTTGCTGGATATGCAAACTTTGGCTTTGATGCTCACATGATTGATTTCTATCCTTCTATTTTGGCAGGCTCTGCTGTTTACATCTTTGATGAAGAAATGCGCATGGATGTAAATGGCATGAATGCTTACATGGAAGCAAATAATATTTCTGTAGCATTTATGACTACTCAGGTGGGCTGTATCATTAGGGAAATTAATCATTCTCTGCGTTATCTGAGTACTGGCGGTGAGAAGATGCCTCCTGTTACTCCACCAGATTTCCGTTTCCTGAATGTATATGGTCCTACTGAATGTTCCCTGTTCTCCACTTACTACGACGTAAAGGGATATTTTGAGGGTGAGTATATCGGTTATCCATTGGCAAATTATCAGCTGTATGTCATTGATCAGAGCTGTAATTTATTACCAAAGGGTGCAGCGGGTGAACTTCTCATAGCTGGCGAAGGTGTGGCTCGTGGCTACATGAACCGCCCAGAGCTGACCGCAGAAAAGTTCATTATGTTTAAGCCAACAGAGGACAGTGAGCCAGTACGCGCATATAGAAGTGGTGACTTGGTTCGCTGGAGTGAGAATGACGGTATTCAGTTCTTGGGTCGTATTGACAAGCAGGTTAAGTTGCGTGGTCTGCGTATCGAGCTGGGTGAAATTGAGAATCGTGCTGCATCTTTTGATGGTATTAAGCAGATTGTAGTTGATGTTAAGAACGATCAGCTTTGCTGTTACTATGTAGCAGAAAAGGAAATCAATAAGGCTGACTTGAAGGCTCATTTGGCTGAAACTCTGACTGAATTTATGGTGCCAGAGGTTTATATGCAGCTAGATGTAATGCCTCTCAATGCTAATGGCAAGGTTGACCGCAAGGCACTTCCAGAGCCAGAGGTCGAGCTTGAAGAGATTGTTTCTCCTGCTACTGAACTTGAAGAAAAGCTTTTTGCAGTAGTGGCAGAGGCACTTAATAATGATAATTTTGGTGTTACCAACAACCTTATTTCCCTTGGCATGACTTCTTTGGCTGCTATGAGACTTAGTGTAGCAATAAATGCAAAGCTCGGTCTTAAGATCAAGGTAGCTGAAATTATGAAAAAGCCAACAGTGCGTGATATTGCTGGCTTGTTCGAGAAGCCTTTGACAGAAAATAAGGCAAATTCTACTGGCTTAGAGGATGTATATCGTCTGTTACGTTCCTACAAGAAGGGTGAACTTCCTGTTACTGATATTTTAGAGCAGATGTGTCAGCTGTTCCCAGATTACGCTGGTGATTTGGAAGATATTGATGCAGGCATTAAGCATGTTGAGGAAAGAGAATATTATCCAATAACTGAAAATCAGCGTGGTATTTACATTGATTGGGAAATGAATCGTGAAACCACTCAGTATAATGTACCTTCCGTTTATAAATTTACAGATAAATCCATACATAAGCTGGCAGCGGCTATTAAAACTGCAGTAGATAATCATAGCTATTTAAAGACTAGATTTGTTCAGCATGGAGAGGATATTATGCAGCAGCCACATGGGGAGGAAGCTGTAGAGATTCTTATTAACACTGAATGTACAAATCTGAATGAAAAGTTCTTCCAGAGCAGAATAAAGCCATTTGACCTCTTTAATGATAAGCTGTACAGATTTGAGCTGTATCAGGAAGAAAACACAGTATATCTTTTCATGGATATTCATCATATTATCTTTGATGGCTTATCCACAATGATAATTCTAGATGATATTGCCAAGGCTTATGCAGGTGAGAAGCTTGAAGCAGAAACTATATCTGCTTATGATGTAGCCGTATATGAGCAGGATTTGATTAACAGTGAGCTTTATTCTAAGGCTGAAGCACGTTATGATAATCTTTTGACAGGCGCAAATGTTTTATCATATCCTGAGTCTAATAAGGCTGATGGTGCTGGCAGTGTAAGCATTGAGGCATGTATTTCTACAGAGGCTATGAATAAGTTCTGCGCTAAGAACGGACTGACTGCTAACAGCTATTTCCAGACTGTCTTTGCTCATGTAATGCATCTGTTTACCAGAGTAGAAAATCCAGTATATCTGACTATCAGTAACGGTCGTTCAGCTTCTCTGGAATTGAATAAGGCTATGGGTATGTTTGTCAAGACAATTCCTGTAGTATTAAAGACAGAAGCTGTTAGCCTTGGCGATATTAAGGTTGCTGATTTTGTGGCGTCTATGCAGGAACAGCTTCAGGAAAGCTATGAAATGGAATTTTATCCATATACCAGCGTAGTTCAGCGTCATAAGCTTCATGCAGAAATGATGTTTGTCTGCCAGAGCGGTATGGAAGCAAATGCCAATATTGATAATATAAAGCTTTCTCTTGATACTGTAAAATTACCTATTGAAGTAGTTGTTTATCCTTATGATAAAGGTTATAAGATTCATATTGATTATGATGGAAAGCGTTATAATCATAAGGAAATGCAGAATTTTGTAAATACTTTTGTTAATGTAGCAGAAACAATGCCATTAGCAGAAAAAGTTAAGGAAATTACTTTACTTGATACAGATACTTTTGAAGCTGTTAAAAAGCTTTCGATGGGTAAGAACTTGCCATATGATAATACTGAGACATGGCTTGATATGTTGCAGTCATTTACCGAGGAAAATCCAGCAGAAATTGCGTTAGTTGACTCAGCAGGAAGCTATACCTATGGTGATCTTGAAGCACTGTCCAATAAGCTGGCAACTTATTTAGTGGAAAGTGGCGTAAAAGAAAATGACTTCGTAGCTATCAAAATGGGCCGTGTAAAAGAATTTATGGCAGCAGTTGTGGGTATTCAGAAAGCTGGTGCGGCTTATGTGCCAGTTGACCCAGATTACCCTGCTGAACGTGTTGAATATATGCTCAGTAATTCTGAAGCTAAGTTTGTGCTGGATGAAACATCATTAGCAGAAATTTTAGCGAAGGATTTTGAGACAAAATTAATTAATAAAGCAAAGCCAGAAAACCTTGCGTACATGATTTATACCTCCGGTTCAACTGGTAAGCCAAAGGGTGTAATGCAGTCTCAGCGTTCCTTGCGTGCATTTGTAAATTGGCGTGTAAAGGAATTAAATATTACATCAAAGAGCCGTCATGCTCAGCATGCAAGCTTCTCCTTTGATGCTTCACTGGATGATTTAATTTCTCCATTGGCAGTTGGTGCACAGGTTCATATTTTTGATGATATAATTCGCAAGGATATGGAAGGAATGTGTAAATATATCAAGGATAATGGTATCACAGGAATTACTATGCCTACACAGCTTGGTATGACTCTCCTGAATCAGTATCCAGATATGCCATTACAGTTCTTTATGATGGGTGGCGAAAAGATGCTGCCATTTGCAAAGACTGATATTAAGGTAATTAATGGTTATGGTCCTACCGAATTTACAGTATGTTCTTCTTTCCATAAGGTAAATCAGGAAACCGATACAGATATACCAATCGGCAGACCTGTACCAAATACATATTCCTTCATTTGTGACAGAATGGGCAATCTTCTGCCACAGGGAATGACCGGTGAACTGTGCTTGTGTGGTCCACAGCTCAGTAATGGTTATTGGAAGCTCCCAGACAAGACTGCAGAAGTATTCATTGACTGTCCATTCCTGCCAGGTCAGAAGATGTATCGCACTGGAGATTTAGCCCGTTATAATGAAAATAGTGAGCTGGAATACTCAGGCAGAATTGACTTCCAGGTAAAATTGCGTGGCTTCCGTATTGAGTTAGGTGAAATTGAAAATAGAGCAATTAACTATGAAAATATTAATTTGGTAAGTGCACAGGTAAAGAAAGACCAGCTGGTACTTTATTATACTGCTAAAACCGAAATTGATAAGAACAAATTAAGGGAATTTATGGCGGAAACCCTAACTGAGTATATGGTACCTTCCGTATACATGCAGTTAGAGGAAATGCCAATGACTCCAGGTGGCAAGATTGACAGAAAGGCGTTGCCAGAACCTAGAATTGAAAGAAGTACAGAGTATGTAGAGCCTGCTAATGAGATAGAAAGCGCAATTGCAGAAAGTATGCAGCAGCTTTTGGGATTAGAGGAAAAGGTTGGTGCAATGGATAGCTTCCTTGAATTAGGTGGTGATTCCATTAAGGCAATTCGCTTGATTAGTATATTGCGCCAGAAGAATATTAATTTGCAAGTAGCTAATGTAATGAAGCTGAAAATCGTTAGAAAAATGGCAGAAGCAGTATCAAATTCAGCTGTGACTATTAGTCAGGAGCCTTGGAGTGGTGAGCTTTATAGCAGTGCTATTGCAGAATATTTCTTTGATCTTGATTTAAAGAAAGCTAGTCAGTTTAATCAGGCAAATATCCTGAAATGCAGAGAAAGAGCCGATATTGCTAAATTGCAGCAGGCATTTAATGCTCTTACTTATCAGCATGATGCTTTCAGAATGGTTGTTAATTATAATGAAAAACAATTTATTGTTAAGCCTGCTGATACCATTATCAAAATAGAAGAGTATGAGGCAAATTCTTCTGATGAGATATTAGAAATTTGTAATTCTATCCAAACTGGCCTAGATTTGCATGAAGCTTTAGCTAGAACAGCATTGATTCATTCTGCGGAGTGCGACTATTTCTTGATAGTTATGCATCATATTATCGTAGATGGTGTATCGTGGCGTATCATTATCCCAGATTTGGAAATGGCGTATAGTCAGTTAATGAATGGTGCAGAAACTGTTACCTTGCCTGAAAAAACTCATACTTATAATGATTATGTTAATGCATTGAGAGCATATCGTGATAGTTATAAATTAAGTCTTGAGATTCCATATTGGAAAAAGATGCAGGAAAAAATGTTCAAATTACCTGTTTCCTGTATTAACGACCATGATAGGGAATTCAGTATTATAAATGCAGTAATGAATACAGATGAAACAAAAGCGTTTGTTAAGGCTAATGGTGATTACCTCAATGTAGATATTAATGATTTACTCTTGACCGCAACAGCTAGAGCGTTCAGTAAAATTTCTAATCAGGATAGCGTAGCTGTTATGCTTGAAGGTCATGGACGTGAAGACATTGGCAGTAATTTAGTAATTGACCGTACTGTTGGCTGGTTTACTTCAGTATATCCTGTCGTATTTACTGATTTAAAGAATAGTTTAGAAAATACTCTGTTAAGCGTTAAGGATGAATTACATCGTATTCCTAATAAGGGTGTTGGCTATAATATTCTGATAGAAATCGAAGGAGAACAGGAAACTGGTCTTGAAAAATATGACAGAGTAGGTCAGATTAGCTTTAATTATCTTGGTGAATTTAGTAATGTAACTGCTGATAATAGAAATTTCTTTGATGTAAATGCTGGTATTGATAGTGGTGATTCTGTAGCTAAGGAAAATGTATTTGGCTCAGACTTAGGTATTAATTGTGCTATTAATGAAGGTCAGTTTAATATTAGACTTGATTATAATAAGGCATTATATACTAAGGAGAAAGCTGAATTATTTACTGAAGGAATTTTACAGGAAATAAGAGAATTAACAGCACTGCTGTCTAATAACAATCAGCAGATTATTACAGCAACTGACTTAGGTGAAGTGGAATGGTCACGTGCAGAATTTAATTCTGTAGTAAATGAATTTGCTCAGCGTGGTGAAGTATTAAAGCGTATATATCCATTGACACCTATGCAGGAAGGAATGCTATTCAAACATTTATCTGAGCCAGAGTCATGGGCGTATAGATTAGTAAGCATTTTTGAAATGGGAGTATTGCCAACAGAAGCACAGTTAAGAAATGCGTTGGATAAATTAGCCTTTAAGCATGAAGTGCTGCGTACCGCGATAATCCATGATGGCGTGCAAATAAGCAGGCAGGCAATTGTAGCCAACAGAAAGCTTGGTCTTGAAATGAGAGATATCACATCTGAACAGGATCAGAGAAAAGCTGTATGTGCAATACGTGAAGAATTGCTGAATGATGGTTATGATTTGCAGCGAAAGCCTTTAATGAATGTTATTTGTGCTAAGCGTTCTGATGATAGCTGTTATTTGGTTATGGCATTACATCATATAATCATTGATGGCTGGTGTAATACTATTTATCTGCCAGATTTCTTCAACTTTGTGTATGAGGAAATGCAGAAAAATAATGTGTAATTGCTTAAGCAGATTGCGAGGAACTCGATATGAATAATGAAATTTTTTTGGAAGGGCGCTATGAAGCGGCTGTAAGAGAAAAACTCCAAAAGGATAAGTTAAGGGCTTTGAAATATTGGCATGATTTATTAGCCGATTATGACACTAAGGCTGAAATAATCTCTTACGGTAATATTCCTGAGAATGAACAATGTATTGTAGATGAATTAACTATTAGTATAGATAAAAATACCACTGAAAAGTTTGCTGCTCTTTGTAAAGAGCAGCAGGCTACTATCAGTAATGGTGTAGAACTTATTTGGGGACTTATTCTTCATACTTTTACACGCAATAATGATGCTGTTTTTGCTAAAGTAGTATCTGGTCGTGATAATCTAAGTATGGATGTTAATGACATTGTAGGTCAGTACTCTGCGTTGATACCACTGCTT
>CATQJL010000253.1:0-18353 GCA_958299035.1 Cylicocyclus nassatus
CAGTACTGGCTTCGTTCCTGACGATGTGCTACTTTAGGCATTTTTTTTTTACATGGTGAAAACTAGTTATTTGCAAGTAATTTAGTAACTAATTTGGAGTTGAACTGTTGAAATATACCTGCATTTCCTATTCCCCCTAGAAGAATTAAATTATAGTAGTCCAAGTTGCAGGTGTGAGATGCCCATGGCATTACTCATATAATGAATTTAAATTTGTATCCATTTGTTTTATTCATCTCCTCACCTCAGTTAAGATTAATTATTTGCTTTCTGTTTTCCAGAAGAGCCGCAACATCAGGATGAAAAATAGAGCTCTTCGCCATAGGCTGCAACACAGTGATGTACAGTCTCACCTGGTAAATATTGCAAATTCGCTCCATTCCAGTCTGTGGAGCTTAATGACAACAGGCCTGTCACTGATATCTCCATATTCATGCCATCATCATTTATTCATCCCATGCTGCCGAGCTTAATCAGCACACAGAGGCTGTTCATCAACATCATGGGCCTTGAGAGGCAATGGAGACAGCGAGCCTAAGAGTGAGGGGCCTGGGGCTAAAGGCAAGGGACCAGTCATCTGCTAGATTAATTCAAGAGGATTAAAGATAAATTAAACTACAATTGTGTGTACAATAGGAAGTTGTTCAAATAATTTCTACAAAAAATAAAAAACTCAGGTCTAAAACCCACAAAGCTTTTTAACCTTTACATTTACAGTTTACCAGTGATGTCTTGGATTTATTTAATTTTTATGAATAGCTAATCTAATGTTTATTATTCACATCTGTAAAAAAAGCAGTTTCAACCACCACAAACCTCTCCACCTTTAATTATACACACTAGAATTTTACTGACAGGATCATATAATATTATCACACTGTACCTCTCTTTATTCGCTTACACCTGTGAAATGATACATGAATGAATGTACAGTGTAATGATAGCTCACTGTGTAATTTAACCTGCAAATCTGTACTATCTGCCTTTCAGGAATTCATACTGTTATTTAGAGTACTGCATCGCCACCTAGTGGACAAACAAAAAGTAACAAACAATACACCCTATCATATTTGCCACAAAACTGCTGTATATGTGGAAGCATGTTTATTTTAGCTTAAAAAAAATAAAAAGGAGGTTATGTTACTATTTTCTTATTTCAGTGTTTCATTTATAAACGCTAATGAATGCTTTAGACAGATTTAGATGATTTAGATTGATTTAGATTTAGATTATTTTAAATACATAACTGTATTATATCTACACATCTGGTACATATTAAGCAATGTTTATTAAGATCAACATGTAACTTCTAAGATCAATTGAATTGAATAGAGATGCTCTAAAACTAGAGACAATAAAAAAGCAGCATTTAGAGACACAACACCATCTACTGGTGATATTAGCACATTCACATTAACACACTCTATGTCCTGATAACAAGAAGCTCAATGCTTAGTAATAAAGTAAAATTTCAAGCAATCACTGTAACATTTTAAATAATTAAGTGCACTAGATTCTACACTAGGGCTCACAAGAGGGAGGGGGGGACAGATCCTCATTCATAGGAAAGGTTTAACTGCAATTTGTTACTATGCAGATTATGCAGTTAAAGAGGCACTAAACTCTAAACAATATTTTTCAAATTAATAGCTGAAATGTGTTGATCTAAAGTAGTAAAACATACCAGTCCTGCTTAATTTTTTTTTTTAACTTTCCTAACCTTAAAAAAAAATATTTTATTGGGGTAAATTCTGCCCTTTCAGCACCCTCACAGATTCATCTGTGCTAAAGACATGGATGATATTTCATGTACTTTGGTATGCAGACACATCATAATATGCAAATCAGTCAACCAATAATACCGCATCCCTGCTGACATTCAACCACCTGCATCTCACTGCTATTAGAGACACACTGCTGTGTCAGCTCAGCCAATCAGCTCTCCCTCCTACCCCTCCCCTAAACCCATACATCACCCAGTGCCCCTCTCAAACTACCCCTTCCATTTTTTAGCATTTTTCAATTTTGAGCTGAGGGTGGAGTCAACAAAAATCAGGGGGTTCAGTTACCCTTTAATGTCAACTAGCTGATGTTTACATGTCGTTCTACATCACATTTAACAAATCAGAACGTTCAGAACCTCTAACGAAACTGTTAGAAAATATTTTATTTTTTATCTATTTTCACCACCATACAATATATAAAATACATTAAGTTACATTAAAGTTTATTCCCACTTTCCAGCTTACTGTTACTGTATTTCCAAGTATTTCCAAGGATTTCTGTATACTGTATTTTCATATCAGTTCAACTATTTAACGTGATGAACCACACATATCACACACATATCAGAAATTTGAGTATCAACTATGATGATCTTGAAGAGCTTATCACATATACAATCCTGCTACACATACATATCACCCTTAATATCCATGGGAGCACTGTCTAACTATAAGTCATTTATATTACATGACTGATTAGGATGTACACTGCATTTTTTAATACACAAGTGTAAATCATCAAGACAGTAACAATTAATCTGACCAAAAAACAGAGAAATACTGCTTGTGAATGCCATGCAGAATGATTTAATTCCAACAGTATTTTGTCTAATCTCTTAAATATGTGGGTGGTAATTTTTAACAAGAAAATTAGTAGAACAAGAGAAATGTTCGAAAACATTCATATACAAGCCACTAGCCAGTTGCAACAACTAATCATACGCCTGATCATGGTGTAGTTTTATTTGTAAACTGTTCCTTTGAGTTTACAAGTTACAGTATAAAACCCTAAATACAGTTTAGTGTACTTTTTCTATTTGTTCTGTTTGTCTTGTATTGGAATGTTGCATTGGCAGTTAGTCCACAGTAGTCTACATTCATGTCTACACTTCTCTACTTCTGTGAAACACGTTATTGGGTTTTTGGGAGTCATGGCTTGTGTACGAATGGCTTGCACAGTTGTTTGCACACTAAGCTTCATTAATGATAGAACTGCTGAAGGCAGCAACACCATGAATTCTGCGTTTTTTAGAAATATCTTATCAGCTCAATTATCAGGAAATGCCTCCAATGTTATTTGGCAGTGTCTCCCTAAAGCAAGATGATGATTCCAAAAAACACTGCTTAGGAAAAGAAAGTGTAAAGAAAAGGAGCTCTTGCCAGTCAACTGATTTAAATTCAACTGAGCATGTGTTACATATGCTGAAGACAAACCTAAGGGAACCAGGCCCCAGAACAAGTAAGAGCTGAAGATGATAACATTAGAGGCTTAACAAAGCATCACTAGAAATTATAACTAAAAGGTAAATCTCATAAAAAAGATATGAAACAAAGTACTAAATATCACTGCATTAATGTACCTATTATTTCTACAGTCATGGCTGAAAGTGTTGGCATCATAAAATCCAAAAAATGGAATATATCTTCCAGAAATGTTTTACAAGTTTTGTTTTGTTATACACATTTTCTTCTTTTGTAAATTAAAAAAAAAAAATACAAAATTTTACACATAACCAAAAACTCCTCTCAGCTAGAATTTCAGACCACTCTTCTTTTGCAAATGGCTCCTGCTGTCTCATATTTGAAGGGTGAATTCTTTCAACAGCAATTTTAATATCTCTCCACAGGTGTTCAATGGGATTTAGATCTGAACTCATTGCTGCCACTTCACAATTCTCCAGTGATTTGTTTCCATCCATTTTTGGGTGCCTTTTGAAGTATGTTCGGGATCATTGTCCTGCTAGAAGACCCATGACCTAGGAGGCAAACCAAGCTTTCTGACACTGGGCCCTACATTGCATCCTGACCATCCATCCATCATTTTTTTCTCTTCTCTCCACCTCCAGAAAGGTAGGATACTGTGCCATGGGTTGTAAAAGGCCCTGTCCCACTGCGATTGCGTCTAAATATCCACTAAAATACGTCCAAATTTATCAGAAAAGCACTGCGTCCACTGAGTGAACGCGCTGCAAATGGACGCAGTGCGTCCAAATTACATCCATATTCCGTCTAAATTGAAGTTGGACGCCGAGTTCCAAATTTGTACGTCGACTTCCACTCTTTGGACGTCGACTTCCACTTTTTGGAAGTCGACGTCCACCAGCTGGAGCTGGTTCCTCGGGGGCTGGAGCTGGTTCCTCGGGAGCTGGAACTGCCTCCTCGGAAAATCGCTTGGCGGCGGCGGCCGTCTTAAGCCAGGCGGACACTGTGCGATTTTAGCCCGATTTTAAGCCCGATCTGGTCGGATGCGACTGAATTTCATGATCGGGCCAAATTTTAGCTTGATCGTGCGTCGTTTGTCGTGCAGTGTGAGAGGGGAAGCGATGTCCGATTAATTGCCCATACAAGCTGCGAATGAGCAGTCGGACGCGACCAGGGATTTCTGACATGCCAGAAATTTTGGTCGCTTGTCTCACAGTGTGAGCTATTTTGTGGGCCGATTTCTTAATGTCACGACCTGTTTTCCCAAAAATCTGCACAGTAACTATAAATTATTATTAGTCATATTTATTTCTGTCAGTTATAAGGATTTATATTTATGTTCGGTACACAGACTTATAGCTTAATATAGCAGACACAGGCATTCTGCTGTTTAATAATTTCAACAGATGCTTATTCTCAGTCAATAGCTGGAGTTTTTGAAAAGATAAATTAAAAGAGAGATAACTTAAAACAAAACTTAAAACATGCACAGAAATATAAAGCTATATTTTATAATTCGTTTCTTTTCGCCAGGGTAAATTTATTTAAATTTATAAATATATTAATTTATTAATTAAAATCTTGTCCAGTGCTCCAGAATATTAGCCACGCAAAGCCAGCTTAGCGCAGCGCGTGGCATTGCGCGTGGCATTGCGCGCAGAATAACCTCTGTCTTCTAAAATAAACGTTTTAAACGGAGAAGTGTAGTAAAATTAATGCTATTAAACTTACTAAAGCTAATAAATGTACTGATAATTAATCAAGATAAATCGGACAAAATGCGCTGCGCCTCTCTCTCGCTCTCTTTCGCAGCGCGGAGCTGAATTCAGCGCGAGGCTACAGATAATATAAAACTCAGTTCAGTTGAATAAAAATAAGTAAGGGCCTGTAAGTACAAGCAAAGGACCTGTAAGTAAATATTGTCAAATATAAAGAATAGTTTGAGGTTTTGGTGAGCTGTTTTCATGATTTGAAACTGAAACTAACTGAAACTTTGATTATTCTGCAGAAAGCCTGGGTTATTTTAAACGAATTTTTAATGAGTTTATATTTTTTATTTATTCATTTTAATTATTTTTCTTCTTTTATTAATCAAATCATTAAATATATATCTTCATAAGATATAAATTTTTTACCTTATGTCAATTTTTATGATCTTTTTAAAAGGTCCTATTTTTCCTTTTTTCGTATATATTTTATTCGTCTATAATAAATGTCAGTTTTTATTTCTATTTTTTATATATTTTTTTAATCCCTTTTAAACTGTTAATGCTCAGCGGCACTGTAAATGAGGGTCCCTATCCAGTGTGAATAATCGATTGCTTGTTTAATATTCAGTGTTGCAAAACCAGTTTTTACATAAACAATAAACAGAATAAAAAATAAAATTATTTTATTTTATTTAAGCTGCTGGTGTTTCTTTCGCAGCCTGACGCGCAGTCATTTTTCTATGCGCTCTCCTTTAACGGACAACCCATAGAGTCCACGTCGCCTCAGCCACCTGCGAGTCCATGTACGTCTCTTCCGTGGACTTTCAGCGCACAACAGGGCACAAATAAGCAAAGCTAAGCGCTTTCTTTTGCAAGGCGACATGTTGTGTTGAAGCGAGAGTTTGTACGCAAAGAAAGCTCCGCCTATGGGCTGCGTTTAGACGTGCAGCGGAAGCCTTCCTCTTGGCTGGCATCTTGGAAAGTGTGGAAAAGCGAAAAATATTTTTATGGACGTCGACGTCCACCTGTATGTGCCGTCCAAATATCCACTAAAATACGTCCGTACTGCGTCTAAATATCCACTAAATTACGTCCATATTAGTCGCCGTCTATTCCGAAAATTTTGGGAGGTACCAAAACCACTTTTGCGTCTAAAGTGGACGGCAACGTCTAAACTACGTCCACTTGGACGGTGCCGTCCAAATATCCACTAAACTACGTCCAGATTGCGTCTAAATATCCACTAAATATCCACTAAACTGCGTCCACTGAAATTTGGACGTACTTTAGTGGATATTTAGACGCAATCGCAGTGGGACAGGGCCTTAAACTTTGAAATTATGTTGTGCACTGGACAACATACAAAGGAACATTACGACATTTGGAGATGGACTTGTAATCTTGAGATTTGTGATATTTTTCCACAATTTTGGTTCTTAAGTCCTCAGACAGCTCTTCTTCTCTTTCGTTATACATGCTTAGTGCGGCACACACAGACACACAATAAAAAGTAACTTTTATCTGGTTTCAGGTGTGATTTTTATATCACCCACACCTATTACTTGCCCCAGGTGAGTTTAAAAGAGCATAATAAGCTTGAAACTAAATTATTTACCCACAATTTGACAATTTTGAAAAGGTGCCAATAATTGTGTCAAATATACCTTTTTTCTATGCTTTTTTGTGTTGCTCAAATACACACAAAGAAAATAAATGTGTATAACAAGAACTACTTCATTTCCTGGAAAAATGCCAACACTTTTGGCCATGACTTTATTTTCAATTGCCAGTCTGTAAGTCGTTACTTTAAATAACTAACTCAAATCATTGGAGGCTGGACTATTGTCACATTCATTTGTGTGTATGAATAACCTTCTGTACATGAGGATCCTTCTGTATCGAGACAGGCCAATATGGTTTGAGCCAAAAAGACTTATTCAGTCCCCTAGCTGGCTGCTGACAGCAACACCTGACACAGTGAAGGACCCAGCTGTTTTCCAGGCCAATGTGATTACAGAACAGAGAGGTTTGGATAATAATAGTCAGGGGAGAGGAGAGAATAATCATGAATGTACACACAAATGCAAAAACACAGGACACACATACCTCAACCTAACACAATCAATGGGGAAAATGGGAAAAGAAATATTTCTGAAACAGCTTCTACAAATTATTTAATAAATAAAATAAAATAAATATGCAAAGAAAATAAATTAAGAGAAATATTAAACAATAAATAATGTAAATGAAAAAAAATGCGTTCAATATTATTTTAAAGTATTCTCTTCTGTTTCTTAGTTGTTCTGGTACAGGCACTTCTTATTTGAATACAGTCTGTTTGTAAATCTCCCAGTCCTCCACAACACATGCTAATGAACTATACAGCAAACATTTCAGAAAATGAATCAATGCACTATAACTTGTTCTAACTCATTTAGCAAATGAGAAACACTGAATTTACAGCCATGTTCCCACACAATCCCACCCACCAGCATACCGTGTTTTATTACAGCTGTCACTCCTCATAGACCTATGATGATTTGTCCCACTGAAAGCACCATCAATCCTCCTAACACACAAGGCCCTAAAATGATCAATATCACATCCCCAACCTCGTGCACACTGATTTTTATAATTTATATCCTCTGAAAAACTGCCCTGGTCCTATATGAAGTTCAGGTATAGGTTTGTGAAAAAATGCAAGACGAGAGAGTGTAAAAAAAGAAGAATAAAGAGAATGATACATCAGATCTGTGGTAGAATCATCATTTTTCAGCAGGATGCACAGCAGCTACAAATGACTCACTAGCCATTCTGAATTGGTCTGTTTCTAAAAGTTCAAGAAATTAATCATTTGAGTCACAAAACAGTCTAGCTTGGGAAAGTGAACAATTACCTATCCTGGCTTATTTATGATTATGTTTGTGGGTTAAAGACACATTTATGTGGATATTTCTGTCCACAGAGAGACAAAAAAACACGCATAGCCCTTTATAGCATGATATCACCTCATTACATTAACAAACCGCTAAGAAAGAAAGACTGTATTTATGCGTTTTGTAATTCACCATATAGATAAGAATTAAGGCGTTTTTAAATGTCAACAAGAAACGTGTTGGGACATCAGCAATTTCATAAAAACTGAAAAAAAATCTTTAAAAGGGTTTTCAAACATCTACATGCTGAAGAGTATTTACAAAAGCTCCATTATTAGTGACAAATAATATATATTTTCATGTGCACAGTAGGTCAAAATGCAGACAAATAAACGTGCTTTCACATTGCACACGGTAGCAGCACCGCTGCTGAACCCAATGGGTTCAATTGTACTAAAAAGTGTTGCGTTTCCACGCCTATAACCCCCCCTGGGGTCGAAGTTCAACATGGTTCAACTCTGGCAGAAAACGCAAGACATGAACTCATGCAACCAGGGACTACAGGGAAAACTGTAAAAAACAAAACACACCATACAAAATGAACACACGGATAATATTAATAACACCCTGAAGTTCACATCACTTCTCTACACTCAAATTTTGTAATATATAATAATAATATATAATAATAATGGAAGGAAGATCCGAATGAGAGCTTATTTCTGATGTTGAGAGACAGATACATGTCTACAGATGTTGCAGCGACACCACACACCAAAACACTGGTTGCAGACATGAGGTGTTTTCGGAAACCTGCCTATTATTAGCAGGTGACACTCGGCGTCAGCAGCAGCACAACGCAACCACAAATGGCCACCATCCAACAGAGCAGAAAGCAAAACGCCAATGTGAAAGCGCCTCAACTCACAAAAAAACATTATGTAAGGACAGGATCAAATTGTTGGAAAAATAATTCCAAATGCTTAAAATTTTTTATTATGACCTTGTTAGAAAGTTCACATGTGTAATTACAATATTTCAATGTTTTTTTCACTTTTACTTTAAGCTTGATTTGTACATTGCAATGTGTGTATTCCCACTCTTGATTTTCCTCCTGAACTCCTGGCATGGATGAAAACGTCCACTAAAACCTTTTTAAAAACGATTTAAAAAATCACTTTCCACACTTTCTAGACTGTGAGTATCCCAACAATCTTGACTATTTCTTTAAAATAAATGTACCTTTCTTTTCAGGTAACGCCCAGGAAATGATGCGCCTCACTAGGCAGCAGTTGAGCAGCACCTTCTTTGAGAAACCATGATTTCTGGGGAAGTGGCACAAGTCCTCCCTCCAGTGGGTTCTCTTGGCTGGTGTGGACATGGTTATGCTCAAAAAGACTGTTCAAATAGAGAGCACAAGATGTTAGAGCGACGCAAAAGTAGATTAAAGAACAGCAATTCTATATAGTTCAATTCCATTCGGTATTATTCCTATGCATACATTATGACCATACGTTTAAGAATGCATACGGTTACTGCTTTCTAGGATACAAGTCTGTTGTCTCTAGAGCAGCCTGTCCTAACCTAAAAGTGTCTTCTGCCATTTAGCATGAAGAGTTTCACTCTACTGACAGAGTGCTTGCCCTCTCTTTGTAAAGAACAAACAAATCCAAGCAGTATTTTAGTCTTAGAACAGGTTTCGAAGCTTAGAATTATGTCCCAAAAAGGGCTAATCAAGTTTTTTTAAGTTATCCAAAGCTAAAAAAGGAGGATTTGGCTTTTTGTAGAATGTTTACATGTATAGATTAAAAGACTACATTAAACATGTTTTTATATTTTAATACTAAAACTGAAAATCAGACCAATGCAGCAAAGTTTGATGTTTATTACAGCACATTATCAGTCCTAAGTTTCACTGTGTTAACATGCCTGAAAACCACAGATAATGAAATTCTAGATTATCCAGGTACACCATGCCCTTACCGTGTACGATAAGACGAGTGGCTTTAAATTCCTCCTGTTGAGTAACAACAAGGTCCTCAGATTTCACGAAACTGCTCGCTTTCCCTTTCTTCCCTTTCTCGCAAGTGAAACAAGAGTGATGGCAGGAGAGGAAGAGGAGAAGGAGGAGCAGGAGGAGAAGGAGAGTGACTCTTGTGACCAGACCGTCGGCCAATGGTCTCAGCCCCCGTCCACCTCTCGCTGGAGCAAACCACAAACTGCAAGCAGTGCATCATCATCATTAGTGTCCCAGGAGCGTCCACAGAGACAGCAGCGTGATCTATTCACATCAGTGACGGCCACCTCACTCACCTAGTGAAGAATTACAGCCAGGAGCGCAGACTCACGGGTCAATGGCCATGTCTGTCTTTCAGCAAGAACATTTATAGAACAACCTTACGCAAGTACACAGATGTACATTCATCACTCTGCATGTACCCAAATATACAGATAAAATAAATTAAACCCCCATCATCCCCAGTTTCACAACATCCTTCATTCCCTGATCTCTTCAATAAACTCACACAGACACACATACACACATACACAGGGGCTCAGACTCCCCTACTGCTCAGCTGCCATAATTAGCAACAGTAAGCCCCCA
This sequence comes from Cylicocyclus nassatus, assembly GCA_958299035.1. Taxonomy (NCBI): domain Eukaryota; kingdom Metazoa; phylum Nematoda; class Chromadorea; order Rhabditida; family Strongylidae; genus Cylicocyclus; species Cylicocyclus nassatus. The sequence goes on from CATQJL010000253.1 coordinate 10,397, forward strand.
CCCATCCTCTACACCAACAAAATCACACAGCCTACTAAATCTGACCCTGACAACAGGCTAAGAGACCGAAAAAGAAGGAAATCTCACATACAATAAAGGCCGTGATTATTTAGCTGATCACTGTGTACATAATGTCAGATGAGGAGTAAAAATGCTCTCCAATTATGGAACTGAGGGATTTAATCACACCCCTAGAGTACAGCATAGCTAACGAGGCCCTAAAATTAGCCTAGCCTCCATTTCCAGTTTTTTTTTTTTTTTTTCAAATTCCTGACAAGTAGAATCCCCATAGACTACCCCATATTTATTTATAGCATGAAACATACAGACGTTACTGTAACTATCATCTCATAAACAGTAGAGCAATTAAACCTAAGATCCTGCTAGCAAACATAAGCATGTATCAGAAGCATAACATCGTTGAACTTGTGTTTCTATCAGAATCAAACCACTTCGAAATACATAAACACATGAACATACCATTTAGAACTATATTAATTAACTGCTAATTTAAGTACTCTGTATTAGATTTAGAAGGTTTACCCTAGTCATTGTGTATAATGTATGTAGTCTCAGTGGACTGCAGGGATACTTAAAGGTCTTGGCAAATGAAATGTTCCTTGTCTTGTTAAAGCCCCTCAGTATTATGTCTTACACAGTCACTGGTGAGTATGGCTGATCAATAATGCAAACCTTTCAACCTAATCCTAACAGAAATCAGGAACTGAGAGATTTACTAAAACCATAAGCTATGCAGGCGTGTTTAAATGTCAATCAATATTCTGGTCTTTAATTTGCAGAAACCGCATTGGTCAATTACAGTGGGTGCTATCTCAGTACGTGGCTGAGCCCAGTATCTGCTGTTATTGCAATAAAACTGTGATTCACACTAGTTTTTTTTTTTTTGCTAATATAACATGGACTTTACAATGATACAATCATACTATTTTATATTTATAAATAATATTCAGACTAATGTTAAAATGTATCAGTACTAAAACTGCTGACATTTTTTGACTTAATTGTTTATTTACTGATCTATAGGTCCTTCCTTAATTTAATCTGTAATCAATCTATTTTAAAGAGCTCAGTTTCAAAGCTCTACTTATTAAAAAAATCTGGGCTTTATAATGACAGTTTATTACATTCACCTCTCTGTATACTTAGGTTTAAACCTTTATCTTTTAAACCAGTGTGTGTTTTGAGGCTCAATTTGGTGCAAACAGGTCTGTTCTGTGTGTAGCCTGCTAGCTAGCTAGACACAGCAGAACCTGTCACATTGATCCTTTCTGTTACTCCAATACCAGTGATATGACTTCAATCTCTCAAACATTAGTTTCACAAAACTCACATCAGCCAACAACAGCTTGGATATTTGATTTGAGCTAGCAAAGCCAAGGCTAACTTAGTGTTTGGGCTACAAAACCCTAATTTCAGCTTTCTGTCTTTTCAATAGCAGTCCCTTGACCCGAGTCATTCTTATTTAAATGTTTATTAGTGGGGTTTCAATCAGAAAGACATGAATGTGTTCTTTGTTGAACTGAATGTCATTATGCTAGTCCATCTGGACTACTTACACAGTGTAACGGTGGTTTTACATGTATTGTACTACTGCGCATGTGCGCCAGAGCTGTGCTCTCTCTATGAAGACGGTGAGCTAGCTGTAGTATGGCCTCCGGTCTGATGTACCTACTCTAAGCTATCTGGACAGTAATGGGGAGATGCGTTGGTGCTTATGTACTATTAAACCCGTCTTCTACCCCGCATGGAGTGTGTCCTGTGTGTGTGCCTCGAGGGAAGTCAGGATTAAGTGTGTTTTCTCTGCTAGCTCCTCCACCACACGCGTTTTCACCCATTACAAGTGGCGCCCGAACTTTTTTTTCCCCCTCCGGCTCTCGGATGAAGCTAGTTAGCTCCGGATGCTAACTCATCAAGCTAACTGGACTCTGACTGTTCATTCTGAGGTTGCTCTGTGGAGTTTTTGAACCGAGTGCGGGACTGTGCTCATATTTTGGAGTTTATTCGGTGAGTGCACCCGTTTTTTCCACTTTTTGTCTCTCCACTGTGGATCGCTGCTAATGCTGGAGACTGTTAGCCGGCTAGGCTAATGCTAACGCTGCCCGGCCGTGTTGATATCCGCGCTGATGGACTGTATTCATTAACGGCGGACACTTTTTACGTGCTTTTTACTTTTTCGAGAGGTTTTTTTGAAACAAGGATCGTATTTTTGGGACATTGAGTATCTGCCGCAAACCTTTTGCTCGCTGGACCTGTTGAATGGACTGTACTGACTGCTTGTGTATTCGCCCGCTAGCTTCACTAGCTGCTGTGCGCTGGGAACTGATGCATCTCGTGGGACTTTTTTTTTCTCTCTCTCATTTTGGCCTCACTACTGCTTGTTTTTCGCCTATTTAACGGAGGACTATTAACGTAAGCGTTTTCGCTCACTGACTGAACTCTCAGCTCGTGGTGCGTGTGTAATTGCGGACTGTCTTCATGTTCAGCGCTGCTGCTGCTGCCGCCGCGTGACGTCAGTGTTGGGGTTGGTGAGAGAGACGTTTCTCGTTGGACAATTTGGGGGTGTGTTCACAGGGCTGCTCATCACAGTACATCAGACAGGTGGGAAACATCAATCAGAGTGCAGATAATACTGAATCATCCCTTTGTGTATTGAGTTTTCTATTAATGGTTTAAGCAGAAGGTATTTTATCAGTATAAATTGCATTTACTGTTTATTTTCCTCATATAATTGAAATATTTCAAAAAGAAGAAGGGAGAAACTTACATTTGAGCCTGTTATATATTTCTATGTATTTTATTTCTATATTTTGTTTTTGTTTCATTTCATTAACTGGGGCTGGTTAATAACAGTATTTGTATGGTGACAATTTTTTTTTTTTTTTTTTTGGTACATTTTCTTAACAAAATGTCTGACAGCGATAGTGACTGTGAACCACGTGACTTTAGTCCTCAACCACACTCTAGTGATATGCAGGTCCAAATGAACCTGTTGAGACAGGAAATGGGAGTTCTTAGGGACTGTTTAAGTAGTTCCTTGCGCATGCAGACTGAAATCCTTAAGCAGTGGGAAAAAGAACCTGAGCCCTACGCTCCTCGTCATGTAGTCACATTTTCTGACCCACTTAGTGCATCCACACCCCATCACATCAACCACACTAGTCAACCAGTAGGTGTTCAAGCTTATGATCACAGGGCTCCTGAGGTTCACAAAACCACTACTCACCCAAAGCCAGAGACATGCACTGGTTCGGGGGCTACAGGACTCAAACTCGACCCATGCTCAAATAGTGTGTTCTTGTCTGGAACAAAGACAAATGCTTCTTGCAGCAGTGTCAGCTGCTCAGGTGGTCATCTGTTGTCCGACTCATCTATTCTCAGTGGCACTTCAAGGGTTTTGACGTCTCTGTTGCAACAATCCAAGCTCGAACCTCCTGTATTTAGTGATTCGGGAAGTGTTTCCCCAGAAGAATGGCTTCGTGCTGTGGACTCTTACAAGCATGATGTGGGGCTGTCAGATGCCCAAGTCCTGTCAGAACTGCCGAGATTTCTAAGGGGTGAGCCTGGTCGCTGGTTTCAGGTGCTCAAACCTCATCTTCGCAACTGGTCCCAGTTCTCTGAGCTTTTTCAAAAGGCCTTCTTGCCATTTGATAATCAAGAAAGAATTTGGAGAAACATCCTGGACCACGTTCAAGCTCCCGACGAGCCCCTGCCAACTTTTGTTGCACACATGCTATGTGAATTTGCTAAGCTCAAGAATCCACCTCCTGAACAGGAGCAAGTTGAGATTATTTGCAAACATGCTTTAGAGAAGTATGCTGTTGCTCTTTATGGCACACCTGTTCCGTCTGTCGCAGACCTGTTGCTACGAGCCCATGAACTGCATGCAGCCCTTGGTCACCGCGATCGCAATAGACCACCACCTTCTCTTCGTAAGCCAGCTAAATCTGTATTCTGCTATGGGTGTTCCTTGCCTGGTTTCACTGCACGTACTTGCCCACAGTGCAATTCTTTGGATCCCCAAGAGGAAGAAAGCGGGTCAGGTGCTATGTTAGAGAGAACCGGTGATGACTCCCAAATATTACAATATCGTGGCATGTCACATGTAGACAGGGGCCAAGCAAAGAAAAAGCGGCAGCCCCAGGGAAACTTGCAAGGGGGGAGGCCGTATCGACGAGGCACCCCTCCCCCCAGGAATTAGCTAAGCCTCTTTCTAATGCCCCTGGTGTCACCTTTCTGGGACACATTGAGGACACCACGTCCACTGCCTTCTGGAATACCCCATTCTGTGTCACATTGAAGCTTAAAAACCATGTTGTGACAGCAACCTTAGACACCGGAGCTTCACTTTCTGCCATACAAGCAACATATGTAGAGAAAGATTCAGACGGAAAGATCAAGTGCACGCCATGGACAGCTCCTCCTTTAAGACTGGCTGATTCAGCACGCTGTGACCCAATTGGTGTTACCTGGCTACCAATATGGTTCCAGGGTCAACGTTTCTTTCACCGATTTGTAATTCTTAGCCAGATGGCTTCTCCAGTCATTCTGGGAATGGACTTTATGCTCCGTGCATCCGTCACCATACACATACCAAGTAGAACTGTGTCTATCGGTACCCAGGCAGACCAAGGCGGGGGTGTATTGGCTGATGCACCAGTTCCTAAGGAAACACTGTGTACACTGGAGGGTCCTGACCTTTCCTGCCCACAAGGGGAAGCCAGTTCCATATCAGTTAAGGTAGGAGAATCTTCATTAAACCATGACCAGAAGGAGAAATTGCAGGAACTTTTGAGGGACTTTCAGGGTCTGTTTGCTGGCCGCCTTGGTCACACCACGCTAGCAGAGCATCGTATCGAGACCGGGGATGCCAGGCCAATTAACCTCCCCCCCTATCGCACCTCTCCGCTGAAAAAGAAACTTATCGAAGAGCAAATACAAAAAATGTTGGAAGAAGGCATAATCGAACCAGCTTCAGGTCCGTGGGCAGCGCCAGTTGTCATTGTGCCAAAAGCCTCCGGAGAACCAAGGTTTTGCGTCGATTACAGAGGACTTAATCAGGTGACCGTCAAAGATCGCTACCCACTGCCAAGAGTTGACGAATCATTAGACTTCCTAGCACGGGGAAAGTTCATCTCTACTATTGATTTAGCCCGAGGGTACTGGCAGGTTGGGGTCGAAGAAAGTTCAAGGCCAAAAACTGCATTTGCCTCCCACTGTGGCCTATTCCGTTTTAAAGTTTTACCGTTTGGCCTTTGTAACTCACCTGCCACTTTTCAAAGACTTATGAACACAGTCTTGGCGGGACTGGTGTATAAGTGTTGTGCAGTCTACCTTGACGATGTGGTGATCGCGTCGCCAACTTTTGATCAACATCTCCGCGACCTGAGAGAGGTGTTTACAAGGCTCGAATCGGCCGGACTATCACTGAAGCTGGGCAAGTGTCAGTTTTGTTTGGATGAACTTAAGTTCCTGGGGTACAGAGTCTCTCCTGAGGGAATCCGACCTGACCTTGACAAGGTAAAAGCAGTTACAGAATTCTCAGTGCCAACTGATGTGCGACAAGTAAGACAGTTTTTAGGTCTGACTAGCTATTACAGACGGTTCATAAGTGGATATGCAAAGCAAGCTGAACCCCTGTTCGCCCTGACCCGACAAGACTCTTTGTTTCTATGGGATGAAAGCTGTCAGCAGGCAATGGACTTTTTGAAAGAACGCCTCACCTCAGCACCCATATTATGTTTCCCTGATTTTGAGCGCACTTTCTACCTGCACACAGATGCATGTGACTTAGGACTTGGTGCGGCGCTTATGCAGAAGGACGAAACTGGGAAAGAGGTGGTGGTGGCATACGCCAGTCGCACTCTGCACAAATCTGAAAAACCCTACTCAACGACTGAGAAAGAGTGTCTCGGGGTGATTTGGGCTCTAGAGCATTTTAGACCTTATATTGAAGGTCTTCCAGTTACAGTCTATACAGACCACAGCAGCTTGAAGTGGCTTATGTCTCGGCCAAACCCGTCAGGTCGACTTGCAAGATGGTGCCTTAGGCTCCAGGATTTTGACATCAGAATCATTCACAAACCAGGTGCACGAAATCAGGTGCCAGATGCGCTGTCACGGAACCCCGTGCAGTCAGACCAGGGCCCCACTGACCTTCTTCCAGAGCATGCGGTCATAGCAGGCCTAGACCTCCGTGCCCAGCCCATGGTGGAACTGACCGACAAAGAGCACTTACGGCGTCTTCAGCATGACGACCCAGCCTTGTTGAATATTTTCCAAAAGTTGGAGAATTCCCAGTGTACTGAGTCCGAGGAGGACTGGGAGACCAAGTTCACTGTGCATGAGGGACTCCTGTATTACAGAGAAGGCAGATTTAGCTGTAGCTTACACCCTCTGAAGGAGCTAAAACTTTATGCCCCGGAATCCATTAGAGGTTCCTTGCTGAATTATTTCCATGATCACCCGACCGCTGGTCATCTGGGCATTACGAAGACCCTCGCTAGAATGCGCCTGCGTTTCTTTTGGCCAAAGATGAGGAAGGATGTAAAGACGTATGTGCTCTCTTGCCCAGTGTGCCAACTTACCAAACCTAGTCAAAAGAAACCTGCTGGTCTGCTAGTGCCTATCCATACCAGTGAGCCATGGGAAGTCGTTGGTGTTGACTTTGTGGGGCCGTTACCCCGCACAGCGTCTGGAAATGCTTATATTCTAGTCTTTGTTGACTACTTCAGCAAGTGGATAGAGGTGTGCGCAGTCAGAGAAGCCACAGCACAAGTCGCCGCGAGCAAGTTTCAGAGTGAGGTGTTTGCCCGCCACGGGGCCCCAAAGTACCTAATTTCAGACAGGGGTACGCCGTTCATGAGTGAACTTTTCAATCAAGTGCTGACAATTGTGGGTTCTGAGCATCGTCTTACCACAGCTTACCACCCCCAGACAAATGCGACAGAGAGAGTGAATCGCACCCTCAAAACAGCGATTCGAGCATATGTCGGGGATAAACATAACACCTGGGACAAGTATATCCCACAGATTTGCTTTGCACTCAGAACAGCCCCTCACGAAAGTACGGGTTTCAGCCCAGCGAAAATGCTCTATGGGAGAGAACTTGCGACCCCAGTAGACTTGCTGACCCAACCGTCCACTGATGGGACAGACGACCCTTTCTTGTCCCCGCCACAAACCCTTGAACAGTCTTTGCAGGAGACTCATGATCATGCTCGAGCAGCACTTCAGACTAGTCACGAACGTAAAAAGCACTATTACGACTTAAAACGTCGACCTGTCACCTATCAGCTCGGAGACCTGGTCCGCCTTAAGACTCATCCCCGCTCTGATGCTGTAGCAAACTTGACTGCAAAGCTAGCATGTGTTTATGCTGGACCTTACCGCGTTGTCCAAAGGCTGTCTGCCGTCAACTACCGTCTAGCCAATATGGATGGCACAGATGTGGGTGTTGTTCACGTTGTTAATCTCCAGCCTTTCCACACGTGGACCACATCAGAGTCACAGAATAAACGGCGGCACAGCCCAAGCCGTTCCAGACAGCACGAGTCTCACAGTGCAGTCGATGAGGATAATGATGATAGGCCAAGTGGGAATCTAGATGATGTTGGCAGCTCAGGGGATGAGTGCTCAGCACCTGACGAGGCTGTGGAAGAGGAACCTAAGCTCGAAAGTCAAATAATTAGTCCTGAGTCTGGCCTTGTTGACTTGTCACAGCCTTTAGCTGACATGTTTGATGGTGACACTGACGTCCCACTTCCTTCGAATTATAATTTGAGGAGTAGGGCAGATACTGCTCCTATGCTTGACGCAGACATTGACTTTACTACAGGCCTAGGCCCTGACAGTAGTGCTGCTGGCAGTGACCCATCTGACGTTCCACAATCTAACGCTTATGACCTCAGACCAGTACTCTGCGTTGATACCACTGCTT
>CATQJL010000254.1:0-18331 GCA_958299035.1 Cylicocyclus nassatus
CCATTGGCTGTATTAGGATTTCTGCCTTGAATAAGAATTTGGCTCGTGTATCTGCTTTTGAGTATTGTATTGTTCATATGTGTATACCCTGCTCTATATCTTTGTCCACTGAAATTTCTAATGAGTATATTTTTACTACGGATTGATAGAATACGCGTTATAGGATTTTGTTTATGACTTTAGATGAAATGTTAGTTTGTGATCGTGTCTGGTCTTCTGACCATGTTTTGACTGTTAAAGAGGTTGCTATTATTTATCGTTATGCTAAGGAGCATAATGATATTGATTTGCTTTCTGACTATCAGGATATTTTTGATTATATTAGAGGTTCTGATAATGTTTGAGAATTCTGATTATTGCCTTTATTACAATTCTGTTTGCTCTATTGGTGAGAAATTAGAGAAGATGATTTCTCGTTATATGAATGATGATAATGTTCGTAATAAAGAGCGTTTTATGTACTTAACTTGTGATACTCATAGGACGTTGTACGTTCTAGAGGAATTTTTTAAAATTTGTTTTTTGGAGGAAAACAATGAAAAATAACTTGTATGTTATTTATGACACTTTGAGCCAGCGTTATGGTCAGGTGTTCTCTAGTCCCACGGACGCTACTGCCATTCGTTATTTCAATGGTTACTGTGCTTCCGTTAACGGTTATCAGCAAGGCGATAGCGAGCTTTGCCGTTGCGGTACTATCGGAGTAGCTGATGGTGTAGTTGTCGGCTCTAGTCCTGTTCGTGTTGCAATGCCTGTCGTTGAGAAGCGTATTGACGCTATAGAGCAGCTTTCTTCTAAGGAGGTTTTGAATGGCTAATAATCTTCGTCTTGACGCTAGTAATTCAGGAAGTAACTATAATTTTGAGAATAAGATAATGCCCGCCAATTTTCCCCGCTCGTTGTTTTCTCTTTCACATCTTAATAATATGAGTATTCATGATTTTGGCTGCACTATTCCATGTCTTCTTCTTGAGTGCGTTCCTCGTGACAGCTTCGAGCTTTCCGTTAATACTTTGCTTCGTGTTCTTCCTCAGGTTGTTCCCTTGTATTCACAGCAGCATTTGAGCATACATTTTTTTTATTCACGTCTTGGTGATTTGTGGAAACGTTTCAACACTTTTATTACAAAAGGCTATAACGGAAAGACTATTCTTGCCGTCCCTACCCTCAATGAGAATATTTCTCCTAAGTTTGCTTCTGATTCCGATGCTGTTGTCGGTAACTCTGATTTGTTGCATTACTTGTATGACATTCCTATTGGTACTAAGTACCGAGATCTTGCTGGAAAGGTCTCCGCTCTCCCTCTCATGATGTATTATCGCATATGGCGTGATTACTACATGAACACTAACTATTATCTTGATGACCAGGTATGGCTTCCTGACGCTGACGATGAGTTTCGTCTTGATGATCAGTCCAATCTTATTTCTGATCCCGACCATACTCTTGACATGACTGAGTGGCTTTATCGTGATTTTGCTCCCGATAGGTTTACTGCAGCTATGCCTAGTCCTCAGCGTGGTGATAGCCCTGTACTTAATATTAATGTTTCTGGTGACTCTCCTGTTCGTCTTGTCGAGCGTGATACTGGTGATGTTTTTGATTTTTATACTTCTTTTGATTCTGCTTTAGGTACTCGTAGAGATTTTGTAATTGATCACCAAGACGGTCATACTGTTTTTGATTTTGAGCATAGTGAATCTACTCCTTATCATAAAATGAATTTTGGTGGTATTCCTGTTGTTGATGGTTCGTATTTTGCTCATTCTGATGGTGTGCTTAATGGTTTTGTTACTCAGAATGATTTACGTACTCTTGCTATATCTCAGGCTGAAATGGAGCGTCTCGCTCGCACTGATGGAAGTTATTCGCAGTTTGGACTTACATTTTTTGGTGTCAGTTCTAAAAATAGTTATGACTATAAGCCTTTGTATATTGGCGGTACTTATCAGCCCGTTGTGTTTACCGAGGTTGTTCAAACTTCCGCCACTACTGCCACAAGCGCTCTTGGTCAGTATGCAGGTCATGGTATAAGCCAGTTCCGTGATTTTGCAGGTACTATTAATTGTGATGATTATGGCTATATAATGGCTCTTGTTTCCGTTATGCCTGATACTTATTATTCACAGGGTATCTCTAAAATGCACACTCGCTTGTATCAGTCGGATTTCTTTTTGCCCGATCGTGCCAAGCTTGGAGCTCAGCCTGTCCTTAATCAGGAATTGTATTTCCAAGGTACTGATGAGGATAAAGGACTTTTTGCCTATCAGGATATTTACGATGAGTTGCGTTACGTAGAGAATAAGGTTCACGGTAAGCTTGCCGATCCTAGTATGCTTGACTTCTTCCCTTACACGCAGTCCCGCTATTTCGATAGCTTGCCCACTTACTCCCAGTCATTCGCCACTACCAAGAATAACGTCCGCAAGGATTTTTTGGCTTCCGCTCTTGAGGTGCCTTTTACTGGCAAGTTCCAGTTCGGTATACGTGCGGTTCGTCCGCTTCCTTATCGTGCCGTCCCGGGAGGTGTCACGTTATGAAAATTAAGCGTTTTAAGTCCATTAGTTTTTTCGGTTCTTCTGTTGTCGATTACGAAATACCCAAGTCTAAGTTCGGTCCTAGTGTCGCTGATATGACCTATTTTATCCCCACTTCCGAGGCCGTTAGGGCTTTAAAGGCTGGTGATGTTCCCTCTAACCTTTATGATTTCGCTGACGGAAATGATACAGGTCTTGAGTTCTCCGTTGCTCGTGATAGGCGTTCTGATCTTGCTCAGATTAGTAGTGATCTTAGAAAACGTAATCAGGATTTCTCCAAAGCAGTCTCTGACGCTGTAGAGGTCGCTGAGCTTAAGCGTAAGGTTGCCAATAAGTTTGAGAAGAAAGTTAGTGATGTTTCCACTGCTTCCAGTGCTTCCCCTGTTTCCAGTAGTGAAAAGTAGTTGAATGTAAACAAAAACTTTCGCAATTACCCCCCTTGTTATGTAATTGCGAAAGTGACAGTTTTTTAAGAAATTTTTGGAGGTTTTAAATTATGGGTGATATTTTTGGAATTGGTACTGCCTTAGGCTCTATAGCTTCTTCCGCCATTAACTCCGTTACTCAGGCAGGTATATCCGCTCAAAATCTTGATTGGCAGAAACACGTTGATACTGAAAATTTGGCTCTTGCTAAGGCCGCAGCTGAGTGGCAGAAACAGACAGACGAGCGTAACTTTAATTATACTTCTGGTATTGACCAGCGTAACTTTGACTACATGGCCGCTACTCAGCAGACTGAATGGAATAGGCAGGACACCGCACATCAGCGTGAGGTCGATGATCTTATGAAAGCAGGTCTTTCTCCTTTGGCCGCTACTGGTGGACTCGGCTCTGGTACTGTTGTTTCACAAGGCTCTGCTCCGTCTATGTCCGCTCCCTCTCCCGTTGTTCCTCAGCACTCCGTTGTCCCTCAGATTGACGGTTCTGGTATAAGTAGCTCCCTTGCCGATATGGCTATGCAGTTAGGTAATGTCAGTGAGCGTGCCATTCGTGAGAAGATTGCTACTGCTGATAGGTTATCTCGTGAAGATGTTGCTGAGAAAGGTTTTGCCAATGCAATAGAAATTGTTGATAAACAGATTGGACAGCAGAACAAGGAGTTTGTTGCAAATCTTCAGCATGAGAAAGCTAAGCTTTCGGAGATTGTTCGTTCTTCTAAGGCTAATGAGGCTCTCACTAAACAGGCTAATCTTCTTCGTCAGCATGAGAGCATAGCTGCTTCAGTTGAGAGTATTACAGGTTCTCAGAGTTATTATATCTTTAAAGGCAGTACTGAGGATTGCTTTAAAGCCCAGTGTGATTGGGCTACTCGTTACTGGACTGCAGCTGAAAAGGAGTTGGAAAAGTTAGGTGTTTCTTCTAAGTCTTATTCAGGTAACGTTTCTTTCGGTAAAGGTGACGGCTCTTCTAGTTCCACCTCTACAGGAAAGAAAGGCTTGTTCAAAAGTCTTGGTGAGTCTATATTTGGCAATTTTAATTTTTCTCTTGGCGGTAATTATTCCGATAGCCATGATTACTCGGAGCAGTTTTATGAGTGGAGACGTAATTACTGTGCTAAAGATCCTTACCCTTGGCATATGTCTTTGGAGTAGTTTTATGCAGTCTCGTTTTGATGATTTTGACATGATGTTTCCTAATTTTCATCATTTGCACGATGTTTATACTGAGAGTTATAAGCCCCATGTTTTCAATTTTTTTTCCTTGCATGGTAAGCAGGTTTTTATCCAGCTTTACAGAAATCGTTATTATCGTGTTTTTTCTCGTTTCGTTAAGTTAGGAAAATGCAAGCGTATTGAGCTTCGTTCCGCTGGCTATGAGGATTATATATATTTGGAGACGAATGATATTGTTGACGCTTGCCGTTGTTTTTCTTCCAAGTGTGATGATCTTATTCATTCCGTTCATAATTATTATTATGAGGCTAATCCCTTGTTGTAATGTATGGCTTGTCTTTATCCTATTACTTTAAAAGATAGAGATCCCTCTACTGGTTTGCAATATCAGGTGCCTTGCCGTGGCTGTATTAACTGCAGGACTGCAAGGCAGTCAGAGCTTGAGTTTATGTCCGTTATGGCACAGCAACAGGCTTTGTCTCACAATAAAGGCTGCTCGTTTTTAACTCTTACATATTCTGATGATTTTGTTCGTCGTTCTTTTGATCCTTTCGGTAATGAGGTTCTTACTCTTCGCTCTTCTGATTGCGAGATGTTTCACAAGCGTGTCCGTGACTGGCTTAAACGTAAATATCCCTCTTTATCTAATTATCAGCATCTGACTATTGGCGAGTATGGTGACCGTTTCGACCGCCCTCACATTCACGCTCTTATATTCGGAGTTGACGCTGATCTTATGGCTACCGCTAGCAGGTGTTGCTGGACTGAGAAGTCCAATAAGGTTAAGTATCCTATCGGTATTGTTGACTGTGGCTCTCTTGTTCCCGGAGGTATTCGTTACGTTGTCGATTATGTCGTCAAGCAGCAGACCGGAGTATTGGCCGAGCAGTTGTATGACGCTATCAATATTGAGCGTCCTTTTCTTCGTCACTCTACTAATTTAGGCACTGAGTTTTTTTTTCGTCATTTTTCCTTTGATGAGAATTTCTGTTACTTTAAGCGTGGTAAGTCCGTTCCCCTACCCTCTTATTTCAGGCGTAAGGTTGACCCTTGCCGTACTTATATTTTCAATGACAATAAAGGTCGTGACGCTGCTCTTCGCGCTCAGCTTCCTTATGATGTATGGAAAGAGCTTCAGAATGTTCATAATGCTAATATGAATGTTATTTCTAGCCGTCTTAAATATATTCCTACTTTTGATGTTCCTAATAATTATTCCGCTTATGTTATGTCCAAGATATCTCATATTCGTTCCGAGCAGGCTCGTTATAATCAGTACAAGGAGTTTGTTGATAAGTTTCCTGAGATGTATAAGTCTGAGTTCGGAGTTTCTCTTACTGATAAGCAATTAAATGATATGTATGTTTACGCTCATAAACAATTTGGTTTTCCTAATAATTATTGTGCCTGATAATTTCTTTTATTTCTTTTTTTATTTTTTTTTGTTTGATTTTAAATTATTGCCCTTCCTGGCCGGAAAGGAGCGGAGCGACTGCTATTGATGATTTTTCTTTATCGTCAGTGGCCGTGTGCCGTGCCTCTTAACCTTTCAAGGGCTATAATTTTCCGCCGTAGGCGGTTCTCCTGTATCAAGTTTTCGTTGGTTGCCCTTTGCCATGTGGTTTTAATCGCAGTTCGATTTCGTATTTTTTTGAATTTATTTAAATTTTTTTTTGAATTTCTATTGACATAAATAAATTTTTATTTTATATTATAGCTATGAAAGATTATATGTTTTATTTTCGTAAAACTGATATGTCCATTGGCTGTATTAGGATTTCTGCCTTGAATAAGAATTTGGCTCGTGTATCTGCTTTTGAGTATTGTATTGTTCATATGTGTATACCCTGCTCTATATCTTTGTCCACTGAAATTTCTAATGAGTATATTTTTACTACGGATTGATAGAATACGCGTTATAGGATTTTGTTTATGACTTTAGATGAAATGTTAGTTTGTGATCGTGTCTGGTCTTCTGACCATGTTTTGACTGTTAAAGAGGTTGCTATTATTTATCGTTATGCTAAGGAGCATAATGATATTGATTTGCTTTCTGACTATCAGGATATTTTTGATTATATTAGAGGTTCTGATAATGTTTGAGAATTCTGATTATTGCCTTTATTACAATTCTGTTTGCTCTATTGGTGAGAAATTAGAGAAGATGATTTCTCGTTATATGAATGATGATAATGTTCGTAATAAAGAGCGTTTTATGTACTTAACTTGTGATACTCATAGGACGTTGTACGTTCTAGAGGAATTTTTTAAAATTTGTTTTTTGGAGGAAAACAATGAAAAATAACTTGTATGTTATTTATGACACTTTGAGCCAGCGTTATGGTCAGGTGTTCTCTAGTCCCACGGACGCTACTGCCATTCGTTATTTCAATGGTTACTGTGCTTCCGTTAACGGTTATCAGCAAGGCGATAGCGAGCTTTGCCGTTGCGGTACTATCGGAGTAGCTGATGGTGTAGTTGTCGGCTCTAGTCCTGTTCGTGTTGCAATGCCTGTCGTTGAGAAGCGTATTGACGCTATAGAGCAGCTTTCTTCTAAGGAGGTTTTGAATGGCTAATAATCTTCGTCTTGACGCTAGTAATTCAGGAAGTAACTATAATTTTGAGAATAAGATAATGCCCGCCAATTTTCCCCGCTCGTTGTTTTCTCTTTCACATCTTAATAATATGAGTATTCATGATTTTGGCTGCACTATTCCATGTCTTCTTCTTGAGTGCGTTCCTCGTGACAGCTTCGAGCTTTCCGTTAATACTTTGCTTCGTGTTCTTCCTCAGGTTGTTCCCTTGTATTCACAGCAGCATTTGAGCATACATTTTTTTTATTCACGTCTTGGTGATTTGTGGAAACGTTTCAACACTTTTATTACAAAAGGCTATAACGGAAAGACTATTCTTGCCGTCCCTACCCTCAATGAGAATATTTCTCCTAAGTTTGCTTCTGATTCCGATGCTGTTGTCGGTAACTCTGATTTGTTGCATTACTTGTATGACATTCCTATTGGTACTAAGTACCGAGATCTTGCTGGAAAGGTCTCCGCTCTCCCTCTCATGATGTATTATCGCATATGGCGTGATTACTACATGAACACTAACTATTATCTTGATGACCAGGTATGGCTTCCTGACGCTGACGATGAGTTTCGTCTTGATGATCAGTCCAATCTTATTTCTGATCCCGACCATACTCTTGACATGACTGAGTGGCTTTATCGTGATTTTGCTCCCGATAGGTTTACTGCAGCTATGCCTAGTCCTCAGCGTGGTGATAGCCCTGTACTTAATATTAATGTTTCTGGTGACTCTCCTGTTCGTCTTGTCGAGCGTGATACTGGTGATGTTTTTGATTTTTATACTTCTTTTGATTCTGCTTTAGGTACTCGTAGAGATTTTGTAATTGATCACCAAGACGGTCATACTGTTTTTGATTTTGAGCATAGTGAATCTACTCCTTATCATAAAATGAATTTTGGTGGTATTCCTGTTGTTGATGGTTCGTATTTTGCTCATTCTGATGGTGTGCTTAATGGTTTTGTTACTCAGAATGATTTACGTACTCTTGCTATATCTCAGGCTGAAATGGAGCGTCTCGCTCGCACTGATGGAAGTTATTCGCAGTTTGGACTTACATTTTTTGGTGTCAGTTCTAAAAATAGTTATGACTATAAGCCTTTGTATATTGGCGGTACTTATCAGCCCGTTGTGTTTACCGAGGTTGTTCAAACTTCCGCCACTACTGCCACAAGCGCTCTTGGTCAGTATGCAGGTCATGGTATAAGCCAGTTCCGTGATTTTGCAGGTACTATTAATTGTGATGATTATGGCTATATAATGGCTCTTGTTTCCGTTATGCCTGATACTTATTATTCACAGGGTATCTCTAAAATGCACACTCGCTTGTATCAGTCGGATTTCTTTTTGCCCGATCGTGCCAAGCTTGGAGCTCAGCCTGTCCTTAATCAGGAATTGTATTTCCAAGGTACTGATGAGGATAAAGGACTTTTTGCCTATCAGGATATTTACGATGAGTTGCGTTACGTAGAGAATAAGGTTCACGGTAAGCTTGCCGATCCTAGTATGCTTGACTTCTTCCCTTACACGCAGTCCCGCTATTTCGATAGCTTGCCCACTTACTCCCAGTCATTCGCCACTACCAAGAATAACGTCCGCAAGGATTTTTTGGCTTCCGCTCTTGAGGTGCCTTTTACTGGCAAGTTCCAGTTCGGTATACGTGCGGTTCGTCCGCTTCCTTATCGTGCCGTCCCGGGAGGTGTCACGTTATGAAAATTAAGCGTTTTAAGTCCATTAGTTTTTTCGGTTCTTCTGTTGTCGATTACGAAATACCCAAGTCTAAGTTCGGTCCTAGTGTCGCTGATATGACCTATTTTATCCCCACTTCCGAGGCCGTTAGGGCTTTAAAGGCTGGTGATGTTCCCTCTAACCTTTATGATTTCGCTGACGGAAATGATACAGGTCTTGAGTTCTCCGTTGCTCGTGATAGGCGTTCTGATCTTGCTCAGATTAGTAGTGATCTTAGAAAACGTAATCAGGATTTCTCCAAAGCAGTCTCTGACGCTGTAGAGGTCGCTGAGCTTAAGCGTAAGGTTGCCAATAAGTTTGAGAAGAAAGTTAGTGATGTTTCCACTGCTTCCAGTGCTTCCCCTGTTTCCAGTAGTGAAAAGTAGTTGAATGTAAACAAAAACTTTCGCAATTACCCCCCTTGTTATGTAATTGCGAAAGTGACAGTTTTTTAAGAAATTTTTGGAGGTTTTAAATTATGGGTGATATTTTTGGAATTGGTACTGCCTTAGGCTCTATAGCTTCTTCCGCCATTAACTCCGTTACTCAGGCAGGTATATCCGCTCAAAATCTTGATTGGCAGAAACACGTTGATACTGAAAATTTGGCTCTTGCTAAGGCCGCAGCTGAGTGGCAGAAACAGACAGACGAGCGTAACTTTAATTATACTTCTGGTATTGACCAGCGTAACTTTGACTACATGGCCGCTACTCAGCAGACTGAATGGAATAGGCAGGACACCGCACATCAGCGTGAGGTCGATGATCTTATGAAAGCAGGTCTTTCTCCTTTGGCCGCTACTGGTGGACTCGGCTCTGGTACTGTTGTTTCACAAGGCTCTGCTCCGTCTATGTCCGCTCCCTCTCCCGTTGTTCCTCAGCACTCCGTTGTCCCTCAGATTGACGGTTCTGGTATAAGTAGCTCCCTTGCCGATATGGCTATGCAGTTAGGTAATGTCAGTGAGCGTGCCATTCGTGAGAAGATTGCTACTGCTGATAGGTTATCTCGTGAAGATGTTGCTGAGAAAGGTTTTGCCAATGCAATAGAAATTGTTGATAAACAGATTGGACAGCAGAACAAGGAGTTTGTTGCAAATCTTCAGCATGAGAAAGCTAAGCTTTCGGAGATTGTTCGTTCTTCTAAGGCTAATGAGGCTCTCACTAAACAGGCTAATCTTCTTCGTCAGCATGAGAGCATAGCTGCTTCAGTTGAGAGTATTACAGGTTCTCAGAGTTATTATATCTTTAAAGGCAGTACTGAGGATTGCTTTAAAGCCCAGTGTGATTGGGCTACTCGTTACTGGACTGCAGCTGAAAAGGAGTTGGAAAAGTTAGGTGTTTCTTCTAAGTCTTATTCAGGTAACGTTTCTTTCGGTAAAGGTGACGGCTCTTCTAGTTCCACCTCTACAGGAAAGAAAGGCTTGTTCAAAAGTCTTGGTGAGTCTATATTTGGCAATTTTAATTTTTCTCTTGGCGGTAATTATTCCGATAGCCATGATTACTCGGAGCAGTTTTATGAGTGGAGACGTAATTACTGTGCTAAAGATCCTTACCCTTGGCATATGTCTTTGGAGTAGTTTTATGCAGTCTCGTTTTGATGATTTTGACATGATGTTTCCTAATTTTCATCATTTGCACGATGTTTATACTGAGAGTTATAAGCCCCATGTTTTCAATTTTTTTTCCTTGCATGGTAAGCAGGTTTTTATCCAGCTTTACAGAAATCGTTATTATCGTGTTTTTTCTCGTTTCGTTAAGTTAGGAAAATGCAAGCGTATTGAGCTTCGTTCCGCTGGCTATGAGGATTATATATATTTGGAGACGAATGATATTGTTGACGCTTGCCGTTGTTTTTCTTCCAAGTGTGATGATCTTATTCATTCCGTTCATAATTATTATTATGAGGCTAATCCCTTGTTGTAATGTATGGCTTGTCTTTATCCTATTACTTTAAAAGATAGAGATCCCTCTACTGGTTTGCAATATCAGGTGCCTTGCCGTGGCTGTATTAACTGCAGGACTGCAAGGCAGTCAGAGCTTGAGTTTATGTCCGTTATGGCACAGCAACAGGCTTTGTCTCACAATAAAGGCTGCTCGTTTTTAACTCTTACATATTCTGATGATTTTGTTCGTCGTTCTTTTGATCCTTTCGGTAATGAGGTTCTTACTCTTCGCTCTTCTGATTGCGAGATGTTTCACAAGCGTGTCCGTGACTGGCTTAAACGTAAATATCCCTCTTTATCTAATTATCAGCATCTGACTATTGGCGAGTATGGTGACCGTTTCGACCGCCCTCACATTCACGCTCTTATATTCGGAGTTGACGCTGATCTTATGGCTACCGCTAGCAGGTGTTGCTGGACTGAGAAGTCCAATAAGGTTAAGTATCCTATCGGTATTGTTGACTGTGGCTCTCTTGTTCCCGGAGGTATTCGTTACGTTGTCGATTATGTCGTCAAGCAGCAGACCGGAGTATTGGCCGAGCAGTTGTATGACGCTATCAATATTGAGCGTCCTTTTCTTCGTCACTCTACTAATTTAGGCACTGAGTTTTTTTTTCGTCATTTTTCCTTTGATGAGAATTTCTGTTACTTTAAGCGTGGTAAGTCCGTTCCCCTACCCTCTTATTTCAGGCGTAAGGTTGACCCTTGCCGTACTTATATTTTCAATGACAATAAAGGTCGTGACGCTGCTCTTCGCGCTCAGCTTCCTTATGATGTATGGAAAGAGCTTCAGAATGTTCATAATGCTAATATGAATGTTATTTCTAGCCGTCTTAAATATATTCCTACTTTTGATGTTCCTAATAATTATTCCGCTTATGTTATGTCCAAGATATCTCATATTCGTTCCGAGCAGGCTCGTTATAATCAGTACAAGGAGTTTGTTGATAAGTTTCCTGAGATGTATAAGTCTGAGTTCGGAGTTTCTCTTACTGATAAGCAATTAAATGATATGTATGTTTACGCTCATAAACAATTTGGTTTTCCTAATAATTATTGTGCCTGATAATTTCTTTTATTTCTTTTTTTATTTTTTTTTGTTTGATTTTAAATTATTGCCCTTCCTGGCCGGAAAGGAGCGGAGCGACTGCTATTGATGATTTTTCTTTATCGTCAGTGGCCGTGTGCCGTGCCTCTTAACCTTTCAAGGGCTATAATTTTCCGCCGTAGGCGGTTCTCCTGTATCAAGTTTTCGTTGGTTGCCCTTTGCCATGTGGTTTTAATCGCAGTTCGATTTCGTATTTTTTTGAATTTATTTAAATTTTTTTTTGAATTTCTATTGACATAAATAAATTTTTATTTTATATTATAGCTATGAAAGATTATATGTTTTATTTTCGTAAAACTGATATGTCCATTGGCTGTATTAGGATTTCTGCCTTGAATAAGAATTTGGCTCGTGTATCTGCTTTTGAGTATTGTATTGTTCATATGTGTATACCCTGCTCTATATCTTTGTCCACTGAAATTTCTAATGAGTATATTTTTACTACGGATTGATAGAATACGCGTTATAGGATTTTGTTTATGACTTTAGATGAAATGTTAGTTTGTGATCGTGTCTGGTCTTCTGACCATGTTTTGACTGTTAAAGAGGTTGCTATTATTTATCGTTATGCTAAGGAGCATAATGATATTGATTTGCTTTCTGACTATCAGGATATTTTTGATTATATTAGAGGTTCTGATAATGTTTGAGAATTCTGATTATTGCCTTTATTACAATTCTGTTTGCTCTATTGGTGAGAAATTAGAGAAGATGATTTCTCGTTATATGAATGATGATAATGTTCGTAATAAAGAGCGTTTTATGTACTTAACTTGTGATACTCATAGGACGTTGTACGTTCTAGAGGAATTTTTTAAAATTTGTTTTTTGGAGGAAAACAATGAAAAATAACTTGTATGTTATTTATGACACTTTGAGCCAGCGTTATGGTCAGGTGTTCTCTAGTCCCACGGACGCTACTGCCATTCGTTATTTCAATGGTTACTGTGCTTCCGTTAACGGTTATCAGCAAGGCGATAGCGAGCTTTGCCGTTGCGGTACTATCGGAGTAGCTGATGGTGTAGTTGTCGGCTCTAGTCCTGTTCGTGTTGCAATGCCTGTCGTTGAGAAGCGTATTGACGCTATAGAGCAGCTTTCTTCTAAGGAGGTTTTGAATGGCTAATAATCTTCGTCTTGACGCTAGTAATTCAGGAAGTAACTATAATTTTGAGAATAAGATAATGCCCGCCAATTTTCCCCGCTCGTTGTTTTCTCTTTCACATCTTAATAATATGAGTATTCATGATTTTGGCTGCACTATTCCATGTCTTCTTCTTGAGTGCGTTCCTCGTGACAGCTTCGAGCTTTCCGTTAATACTTTGCTTCGTGTTCTTCCTCAGGTTGTTCCCTTGTATTCACAGCAGCATTTGAGCATACATTTTTTTTATTCACGTCTTGGTGATTTGTGGAAACGTTTCAACACTTTTATTACAAAAGGCTATAACGGAAAGACTATTCTTGCCGTCCCTACCCTCAATGAGAATATTTCTCCTAAGTTTGCTTCTGATTCCGATGCTGTTGTCGGTAACTCTGATTTGTTGCATTACTTGTATGACATTCCTATTGGTACTAAGTACCGAGATCTTGCTGGAAAGGTCTCCGCTCTCCCTCTCATGATGTATTATCGCATATGGCGTGATTACTACATGAACACTAACTATTATCTTGATGACCAGGTATGGCTTCCTGACGCTGACGATGAGTTTCGTCTTGATGATCAGTCCAATCTTATTTCTGATCCCGACCATACTCTTGACATGACTGAGTGGCTTTATCGTGATTTTGCTCCCGATAGGTTTACTGCAGCTATGCCTAGTCCTCAGCGTGGTGATAGCCCTGTACTTAATATTAATGTTTCTGGTGACTCTCCTGTTCGTCTTGTCGAGCGTGATACTGGTGATGTTTTTGATTTTTATACTTCTTTTGATTCTGCTTTAGGTACTCGTAGAGATTTTGTAATTGATCACCAAGACGGTCATACTGTTTTTGATTTTGAGCATAGTGAATCTACTCCTTATCATAAAATGAATTTTGGTGGTATTCCTGTTGTTGATGGTTCGTATTTTGCTCATTCTGATGGTGTGCTTAATGGTTTTGTTACTCAGAATGATTTACGTACTCTTGCTATATCTCAGGCTGAAATGGAGCGTCTCGCTCGCACTGATGGAAGTTATTCGCAGTTTGGACTTACATTTTTTGGTGTCAGTTCTAAAAATAGTTATGACTATAAGCCTTTGTATATTGGCGGTACTTATCAGCCCGTTGTGTTTACCGAGGTTGTTCAAACTTCCGCCACTACTGCCACAAGCGCTCTTGGTCAGTATGCAGGTCATGGTATAAGCCAGTTCCGTGATTTTGCAGGTACTATTAATTGTGATGATTATGGCTATATAATGGCTCTTGTTTCCGTTATGCCTGATACTTATTATTCACAGGGTATCTCTAAAATGCACACTCGCTTGTATCAGTCGGATTTCTTTTTGCCCGATCGTGCCAAGCTTGGAGCTCAGCCTGTCCTTAATCAGGAATTGTATTTCCAAGGTACTGATGAGGATAAAGGACTTTTTGCCTATCAGGATATTTACGATGAGTTGCGTTACGTAGAGAATAAGGTTCACGGTAAGCTTGCCGATCCTAGTATGCTTGACTTCTTCCCTTACACGCAGTCCCGCTATTTCGATAGCTTGCCCACTTACTCCCAGTCATTCGCCACTACCAAGAATAACGTCCGCAAGGATTTTTTGGCTTCCGCTCTTGAGGTGCCTTTTACTGGCAAGTTCCAGTTCGGTATACGTGCGGTTCGTCCGCTTCCTTATCGTGCCGTCCCGGGAGGTGTCACGTTATGAAAATTAAGCGTTTTAAGTCCATTAGTTTTTTCGGTTCTTCTGTTGTCGATTACGAAATACCCAAGTCTAAGTTCGGTCCTAGTGTCGCTGATATGACCTATTTTATCCCCACTTCCGAGGCCGTTAGGGCTTTAAAGGCTGGTGATGTTCCCTCTAACCTTTATGATTTCGCTGACGGAAATGATACAGGTCTTGAGTTCTCCGTTGCTCGTGATAGGCGTTCTGATCTTGCTCAGATTAGTAGTGATCTTAGAAAACGTAATCAGGATTTCTCCAAAGCAGTCTCTGACGCTGTAGAGGTCGCTGAGCTTAAGCGTAAGGTTGCCAATAAGTTTGAGAAGAAAGTTAGTGATGTTTCCACTGCTTCCAGTGCTTCCCCTGTTTCCAGTAGTGAAAAGTAGTTGAATGTAAACAAAAACTTTCGCAATTACCCCCCTTGTTATGTAATTGCGAAAGTGACAGTTTTTTAAGAAATTTTTGGAGGTTTTAAATTATGGGTGATATTTTTGGAATTGGTACTGCCTTAGGCTCTATAGCTTCTTCCGCCATTAACTCCGTTACTCAGGCAGGTATATCCGCTCAAAATCTTGATTGGCAGAAACACGTTGATACTGAAAATTTGGCTCTTGCTAAGGCCGCAGCTGAGTGGCAGAAACAGACAGACGAGCGTAACTTTAATTATACTTCTGGTATTGACCAGCGTAACTTTGACTACATGGCCGCTACTCAGCAGACTGAATGGAATAGGCAGGACACCGCACATCAGCGTGAGGTCGATGATCTTATGAAAGCAGGTCTTTCTCCTTTGGCCGCTACTGGTGGACTCGGCTCTGGTACTGTTGTTTCACAAGGCTCTGCTCCGTCTATGTCCGCTCCCTCTCCCGTTGTTCCTCAGCACTCCGTTGTCCCTCAGATTGACGGTTCTGGTATAAGTAGCTCCCTTGCCGATATGGCTATGCAGTTAGGTAATGTCAGTGAGCGTGCCATTCGTGAGAAGATTGCTACTGCTGATAGGTTATCTCGTGAAGATGTTGCTGAGAAAGGTTTTGCCAATGCAATAGAAATTGTTGATAAACAGATTGGACAGCAGAACAAGGAGTTTGTTGCAAATCTTCAGCATGAGAAAGCTAAGCTTTCGGAGATTGTTCGTTCTTCTAAGGCTAATGAGGCTCTCACTAAACAGGCTAATCTTCTTCGTCAGCATGAGAGCATAGCTGCTTCAGTTGAGAGTATTACAGGTTCTCAGAGTTATTATATCTTTAAAGGCAGTACTGAGGATTGCTTTAAAGCCCAGTGTGATTGGGCTACTCGTTACTGGACTGCAGCTGAAAAGGAGTTGGAAAAGTTAGGTGTTTCTTCTAAGTCTTATTCAGGTAACGTTTCTTTCGGTAAAGGTGACGGCTCTTCTAGTTCCACCTCTACAGGAAAGAAAGGCTTGTTCAAAAGTCTTGGTGAGTCTATATTTGGCAATTTTAATTTTTCTCTTGGCGGTAATTATTCCGATAGCCATGATTACTCGGAGCAGTTTTATGAGTGGAGACGTAATTACTGTGCTAAAGATCCTTACCCTTGGCATATGTCTTTGGAGTAGTTTTATGCAGTCTCGTTTTGATGATTTTGACATGATGTTTCCTAATTTTCATCATTTGCACGATGTTTATACTGAGAGTTATAAGCCCCATGTTTTCAATTTTTTTTCCTTGCATGGTAAGCAGGTTTTTATCCAGCTTTACAGAAATCGTTATTATCGTGTTTTTTCTCGTTTCGTTAAGTTAGGAAAATGCAAGCGTATTGAGCTTCGTTCCGCTGGCTATGAGGATTATATATATTTGGAGACGAATGA
Source organism: Cylicocyclus nassatus (assembly GCA_958299035.1). NCBI lineage: Eukaryota > Metazoa > Nematoda > Chromadorea > Rhabditida > Strongylidae > Cylicocyclus > Cylicocyclus nassatus. Next base: position 16,206 of record CATQJL010000254.1, read on the forward strand.
TATTGTTGACGCTTGCCGTTGTTTTTCTTCCAAGTGTGATGATCTTATTCATTCCGTTCATAATTATTATTATGAGGCTAATCCCTTGTTGTAATGTATGGCTTGTCTTTATCCTATTACTTTAAAAGATAGAGATCCCTCTACTGGTTTGCAATATCAGGTGCCTTGCCGTGGCTGTATTAACTGCAGGACTGCAAGGCAGTCAGAGCTTGAGTTTATGTCCGTTATGGCACAGCAACAGGCTTTGTCTCACAATAAAGGCTGCTCGTTTTTAACTCTTACATATTCTGATGATTTTGTTCGTCGTTCTTTTGATCCTTTCGGTAATGAGGTTCTTACTCTTCGCTCTTCTGATTGCGAGATGTTTCACAAGCGTGTCCGTGACTGGCTTAAACGTAAATATCCCTCTTTATCTAATTATCAGCATCTGACTATTGGCGAGTATGGTGACCGTTTCGACCGCCCTCACATTCACGCTCTTATATTCGGAGTTGACGCTGATCTTATGGCTACCGCTAGCAGGTGTTGCTGGACTGAGAAGTCCAATAAGGTTAAGTATCCTATCGGTATTGTTGACTGTGGCTCTCTTGTTCCCGGAGGTATTCGTTACGTTGTCGATTATGTCGTCAAGCAGCAGACCGGAGTATTGGCCGAGCAGTTGTATGACGCTATCAATATTGAGCGTCCTTTTCTTCGTCACTCTACTAATTTAGGCACTGAGTTTTTTTTTCGTCATTTTTCCTTTGATGAGAATTTCTGTTACTTTAAGCGTGGTAAGTCCGTTCCCCTACCCTCTTATTTCAGGCGTAAGGTTGACCCTTGCCGTACTTATATTTTCAATGACAATAAAGGTCGTGACGCTGCTCTTCGCGCTCAGCTTCCTTATGATGTATGGAAAGAGCTTCAGAATGTTCATAATGCTAATATGAATGTTATTTCTAGCCGTCTTAAATATATTCCTACTTTTGATGTTCCTAATAATTATTCCGCTTATGTTATGTCCAAGATATCTCATATTCGTTCCGAGCAGGCTCGTTATAATCAGTACAAGGAGTTTGTTGATAAGTTTCCTGAGATGTATAAGTCTGAGTTCGGAGTTTCTCTTACTGATAAGCAATTAAATGATATGTATGTTTACGCTCATAAACAATTTGGTTTTCCTAATAATTATTGTGCCTGATAATTTCTTTTATTTCTTTTTTTATTTTTTTTTGTTTGATTTTAAATTATTGCCCTTCCTGGCCGGAAAGGAGCGGAGCGACTGCTATTGATGATTTTTCTTTATCGTCAGTGGCCGTGTGCCGTGCCTCTTAACCTTTCAAGGGCTATAATTTTCCGCCGTAGGCGGTTCTCCTGTATCAAGTTTTCGTTGGTTGCCCTTTGCCATGTGGTTTTAATCGCAGTTCGATTTCGTATTTTTTTGAATTTATTTAAATTTTTTTTTGAATTTCTATTGACATAAATAAATTTTTATTTTATATTATAGCTATGAAAGATTATATGTTTTATTTTCGTAAAACTGATATGTCCATTGGCTGTATTAGGATTTCTGCCTTGAATAAGAATTTGGCTCGTGTATCTGCTTTTGAGTATTGTATTGTTCATATGTGTATACCCTGCTCTATATCTTTGTCCACTGAAATTTCTAATGAGTATATTTTTACTACGGATTGATAGAATACGCGTTATAGGATTTTGTTTATGACTTTAGATGAAATGTTAGTTTGTGATCGTGTCTGGTCTTCTGACCATGTTTTGACTGTTAAAGAGGTTGCTATTATTTATCGTTATGCTAAGGAGCATAATGATATTGATTTGCTTTCTGACTATCAGGATATTTTTGATTATATTAGAGGTTCTGATAATGTTTGAGAATTCTGATTATTGCCTTTATTACAATTCTGTTTGCTCTATTGGTGAGAAATTAGAGAAGATGATTTCTCGTTATATGAATGATGATAATGTTCGTAATAAAGAGCGTTTTATGTACTTAACTTGTGATACTCATAGGACGTTGTACGTTCTAGAGGAATTTTTTAAAATTTGTTTTTTGGAGGAAAACAATGAAAAATAACTTGTATGTTATTTATGACACTTTGAGCCAGCGTTATGGTCAGGTGTTCTCT
>CATQJL010000255.1:0-18317 GCA_958299035.1 Cylicocyclus nassatus
GTTTATATTACATTTAATTATTGAAAGATATGGAAACAAAGGAAATTAAGAAAGTGTATGTGATTAGATTCTGTGGTTCTGTTAGTGGGAATTGCGTATCTTGACATTGAGGATGCAATGAGAGTAGCGTATAGTGCGATAACTGCCGAGGCGCGAAAACGGCATAAGTTGAAAGAGTTGCATATGGATGAAGATGGTAGGGGATGGTACTTTTTTACTCGCGCCTGATGTATATACTGCAAGGGTGATCCCTTTAACAGTACGTTAATGTTGTTACTTTTAATAATAAAGAAATATGGATGCTATTGAAATAGTACGTAGGGCTTGCAGGACAAAGAAACAGGAAGATGCGTTTGACTTGCTTTTTAGGGAAAATGGCAGCCTAAAAGAATATAAATCATCGGTGCAATTACTATCATGATATGTGCAGTAGTTGTAATGAAGAAAACAACCGCCCTTTGGGCAGGCCACGCACGCGCTCAGCGCATCGCGTGACCATCCGTCTTGATGAATCTTTGTACCGTCACATTGCGGACAGCGGAAACATGTCACAGGTCCATAAATGACGCGCTACATGCGTTTTTTGGCATTGACTAGCATTTTTAGCATTATTTAACAAACCTTGTTTTGAGGTATTTTTATGGCCGCAAACCGCCCCAAATTGGACGTTTTGCGGCCTTTCCGATTTTTTGCGTTTTTAACACTACCACCGTACTACTGCCGTGGTACCGGCCTTCTGCCTCCCAAGTAGCTCCCAACCAACTCCCGATATTTGCGTATTTGAAACCTATTTTCTAACTTTGCCGATGTTTTGTGGTGGCTCAAGACAATTCCTTGGCATTTAAACGCGTTCGGCCATCAACGCATAAATATAAAGAAAAATGGCTAAAAGTAAATCTTTCTTCGGTCTTCGTAAGGGTTCTACCAAGACGTTGACTTTTTGCGGTGCTTGATGGTGTACAGATTACCAAAGACCGCGTCGTGGGTGGTGCCAACCCCCGCACCGACCGACAAATGATTCAGCGTATCATCATGAACACATGCTTGCGTGCATACTCGGGCATGATTTCTATCGTTGACCATTCTTTGGAGGGTGTTTCCTATGGTGGTAAGACTCAGCGCGATTGGATGAGCATGAACCTCAAGAACATGCGCACGCGCATTGCTGCTGAGGGTGCTGGACTACGCAGAGGCTCGTGCCTTCGTTCCCGTTGGCCTTGCTGATGATAACCCTGCTGAGGATATCCGGGCATTCCGGGGGCAATTGTTCTTGGTATGTAACCTGCATCCTGTCCCTGTGCAGGAGGGTTATTGTAATTTCCCTGCATCTGTGCAGTTGGTTGGCTCAGCACATTTATGCCGTTCTTGATTATCGCGTGATGCCCTTATTTCATTAAACCAACGGCCTTCGTGTTCGTGTGCTTCGACCTCAGCCTTAACAGTAATGTACTCCCCTAGCATTAGGCTTGCTGCATTGATTCTTTCGGCACCAAATAGGCCGAACGCTACCCTACGCATGTACCTTCCATCGACCTCAAACAAGAGTAGAGCAAACGTTTTGGTCCTACGCTGACAGGTATTTCTCCTTCAAAATATGTGAAGGGCAGAAATACGTGAAGGATATGAAAAGTCTTGTCCTGTTTGACGAAATGAATCTTGAACCTACTCTTAAGCCTGTCTATTTCAACACCTCGCTTAATGCAGGACGCGCTGAACATAATGCTAGCGTTGCGATACGAAGGGTTTACAACGAATTGGGATTGCTCAGCACTTCCGAGAAGGACATTATTGTATCAAGCACACAACATATTGCAAAAAATAGCATGGACAAAAGTGCTGTGATGCTAAGAACTTATTCGGTCTGGAATTTACCGAGACGCAGAGAAAAGAAGTCTATGAACATCGAGAGAAGGAATGGGATAGACACATACATGAGGGATGGTGGAACGATTTTCTACAAGATGAGTTAGAGACTCTTTACTCTGTGCTTGACGAGAAGTGAGTATTCAGCAAGAGGGAGTGGAGAAAGCAGTATTACAGAACCTTTATATAGATCCAGACGATGAGAGTATTTTCCTTTATTGACCTTGTTGCTGCTTATTTACGCGCATTGGAGGACTATGAGACATCTCCGACAATTTCAAAAGCCGAAAGTGCTTTCGGCTCAAAGCGAGAATACAGCAGGGGTGCAGAGAGTTGATTGAAGAACGTAAGAACAAACTAAAACAACAAATACCAAATTATTAACCCTAAAAAAACTCACATTATGGAAGAACATGGTAAAGTAATTTTCATTTCACAAACAAGAAGTGGCATTTCGCCTCGTAATGGTCAGCCTTGGGCATCGTTAGACTTTGTAATTGAGGTCGATGAAGGGTACATGCGTAGGGTAGCGTTCGGCCTATTTGGTGCCGAAAGAATCAATGCAGCAAGCCTAATGCTAGGGGAGTACATTACTGATAAGGCTGAGGTCGAAGCACACGAACACGAAGGCCGTTGGTTTAATGAAATAAGGGCATACGCGATAATCAAGAACGGCATAAATGTGCTGAGCCAACCAACTGCACAGATGCAGGGAAATTACAATAACCCTCCTGCACAGGGACAGGATGCAGGTTACATACCAAGAACAATTGCCCCCGGAATGCCCGGATATCCTCAGCAGGGTTATCATCAGCAAGGCCAACGGGAACGAAGGCACGAGCCTCTGCGTAGTCAGCACCCTCAGCAGCAATGCGCGTGCGCATGTTCTTGAGGTTCATGCTCATCCAATCGCGCTGAGTCTTACCACCATAGGAAACACCCTCCAAAGAATGGTCAACGATAGAAATCATGCCGAGTATGCACGCAAGCATGTGTTCATGATGATACGCTGAATCATTTGTCGGTCGGTGCGGGGGTTGGCACCACCCACGACGCGGTCTTTGGTAATCTGTACACCATCAAGCACCGCAAAAGTCAACGTCTTGGTAGAACCCTTACGAAGACCGAAGAAAGATTTACTTTTAGCCATTTTTCTTTATATTTATGCGTTGATGGCCGAACGCGTTTAAATGCCAAGGTATTGTCTTGAGCCACCACAAAACATCGGCAAAGTTAAGCAGTGGTATCAAAAGCAGTGGTATCAACGCAGAGTACTGGAGCTACTTGGGAGGCAGAAGGCCGGTACCACGGCAGTAGTACGGTGGTAGTGTTAAAAACGCAAAAAATCGGAAAGGCCGCAAAACGTCCAATTTGGGCGGTTTGCGGCCATAAAAATACCTCAAAACAAGGTTTGTTAAATAATGCTAAAAATGCTAGTCAATGCCAAAAAACGCATGTAGCGCGTCATTTATGACCTGTGACATGTTTCCGCTGTCCGCAATGTGACGGTACAAAGATTCATCAAGACGGATGGTCACGCGATGCGCTGAGCGCGTGCGTGGCCTGCCCAAAGGGCGGTTGTTTTCTTCATTACAACTACTGCACATATCATGATAGTAATTGCACCGATGATTTATTTTCTTTAGGCTGCCATTTTCCCTAAAAAGCAAGTCAAACGCATCTTCCTGTTTCTTTGTCCTGCAAGCCCTACGTACTATTTCAATAGCATCCATATTTCTTTATTATTAAAAGTAACAACATTAACGTACTGTTAAAGGGATCACCCTTGCAGTATATACATCAGCGCGAGTAAAAAAGTACCATCCCCTACCATCTTCATCCATATGCAACTCTTTCAACTTATGCCGTTTTCGCGCCTCGGCAGTTATCGCACTATACGCTACTCTCATTGCATCCTCAATGTCAAGATACGCAATTCCACTAACAGAACCACAGAATCTAATCACATACACTTTCTTAATTTCCTTTGTTTCCATATCTTTCAATAATTAAATGTAATATAAACTCACAAGCAACGATAAATAAGACATTTAGCAATAGTGCAGCCAAGGCACCGAAGAAGGAGAAATCACACATATTGTCTGCAATGCTACTCCCCACATGATAGAAGATGCCGAATGTCACACCGCGATAAAGTATTATAAAATTGTCCATTAGAATCATAATTAAAATTTGTACCTTGATGTAACTGCGCCTGTACTGAGCGCGAATAATGTCTAGCAACTGCCTCGCAAGCCTCCACCGATTCAGCGACAAGGAAACCAAGTCTGCACCGCCATGAGGACAGGAAAGTAACGTCCTCTCCATGCTGCATTCTCCACTTTTCTTCATCTGCAAGACGCTGCAAGCGTTTTTGCAGTCGCGCAAGGCTTTTTGCTATGTCCGCATACTCTTTGCAGTATGCGGACAAAGGGCGGTTGGTTACTAACATGGCCGTATGGTGTCTATAACATGTGCTTGCCACACTGCATCATGGTACCCATGACTGCGCACCTCGTCACAATATGACTCACACATGCCTTTCATATACTTGTCTTCACCCAGTAAGGCACGGAACTCGCGCGAACACCAAGGCCGACCGAATACATACACTGTACACAACACTACCATAATGGGAGTGCGCTTACCGCGTTCCACCCTGCGGTAACGCGCTAAGGCATAAGGATCACACCTACTCATAGCATGGGAAGTCTTCAATCATCATAATGGAAAAACGGCCTCGTTCCGTCCTGCCCTTATAGTTTTCAATCCAAGCCCTTGCGCTCATAAGAGTATCGAAGGGGGTTGCTTCTAACAATCTATCAACTGCCGTGAAACCGTTAGAGTCACAACACACGCAAAAGCGTGAATCAGCAAAGGTAGAACTAAACTTGACGTTATAAATAACGACAAAAGCAATTCTTGTAATCATAGTGGTGTAATTATTTAATTGTTAAACGACCGACGGAAGGGTCACTTGCCTATCCTTATCTATATGCAAAGTTAATACTTTTGTCCGACATAACAAAGACTTTTTATATGTTATACAACATGTTTTTGAACTTTTTTATACCCCTAACGCATTGATATATAGCGTTTCACGTGGAACACGATGGCAGCACGTGCATCCCCTATATCGGGGGTATGGGGGAGGCCCCCATATAGGCAGGGGGAAGGGGCCCCATGCCGCAACCTGCCACGACCCCAAGGGGGGCGCGGCCCTTACCCCCTAAAATAAAACCTTCATGAACTCACAGAACATCCCATTATATTACAAAACCTATTATATCATATAAATTAATATTACACAACCGTAAAATTGGTGCGGTGTTACATTACCGCACCATCTTTCATTTCCTCTTGGGGTTAGGCTGAAAACCTTGGGGGCGCAACGCGCCCAGGGGGAGGGGGGAAGGGGGTTGCAGGGGGAGGGGGCAGGGGCGAAGGGGGAGCCCCCAACCCCCTGCATAAACCGCAGCGGCCTCGGTGCCAAAGGCCGACGGAGTGCGTGCGCGAATTGTGCGCACGCGCGGAGGTGGCCAAAGGCGCGAGGCCGCTGCCTACAAAAACCTACCCTACCCTGCTACTGCCACATAGGGGAAACCCAACAAACAATGCAAATGACGAGCGACCGCAAGAGGAAAGGGGGGATGGGGTGTGGGCGCAGGGGCGAGCCCCTGCCCCACATAAAACACATACGCCCGAATTACTTATTATGTTATGTTGCTTGCAATACAACATAATATCCAGTTCGGGCGCATACCTTATTCCAAGCAACCTAGCTACTGCCACGACGGGGAAACCCAACAAACGATGCTAATAGCCGACCGAATACAAGATGCTGCCTGAGTGCGCAGGATGCGGCCTGCCCCCGAAGGGGTGTGGGCGCATGGGCGCACGAGACCGTAACTTCTTGGGTGCATTCGCAGAGGTACGCATTTTCTCGTACCCCCAACATGGGGGCGGGTATATCGGCACCCATGGGGGGTACATGAAAATGCGTACCACGAAACGTAACTTTGATTACAGAAGGCAGGAGGGTACAGGACATGGCTAACAGCACGCGCCCATAATGCCCACAAGGGGAGGAAAAAGGGGAGGTGGAGGGGGCATCATAGGCGCGTGCCGTGCAGCCATGGCCGTACCTTCCTGCCGCTGCCTTTCCCGATGCTGCCTGAGTGCGCAGGATGCGGCCTGCCCCCGAAGGGGTGTGGGCGCATGGGCGCACGAGACCGTAACTTCTTTGCACTGCCTTTCCCGATGCTGCCTGAGTGCGCAGGATGCGGCCTGCCCCCGAAGTGGTGTGGGCGCATGGGCGCACGAGATCGTAACTTCTTGGGTGCATTCGCAGAGGTACGCATTTTCTCGTACCCCCAACATGGGGGCGGGTATATCGGCACCCATGGGGGGTACATGAAAATGCGTACCACGAAACGTAACTTTGATTACAGAAGGCAGGAGGGTACAGGACATGGCTAACAGCACGCGCCCATAATGCCCACAAGGGGAGGAAAAAGGGGAGGTGGAGGGGGCATCATAGGCGCGTGCCGTGCAGCCATGGCCGTACCTTCCTGCCGCTGCCTTTCCCGATGCTGCCTGAGTGCGCAGGATGCGGCCTGCCCCCGAAGGGGTGTGGGCGCATGGGCGCACGAGACCGTAACTTCTTTGCACTGCCTTTCCCGATGCTGCCTGAGTGCGCAGGATGCGGCCTGCCCCCGAAGGGGTGTGGGCGCATGGGCGCACGAGACCGTAACTTTTTTGGGTGCAAAAAGGGTGCAGTTTGTGCTGTTCCTCGTTAGAGGATCGGCACAACTGCACCCTTGGTTTTGGGGGTTACCCGATGTTCGCTTGCCTAGTCCTTGCTACCGCAAGGGGTGTATTGAGCATTGCGACATTTGAGAAGCTTTTAGGGTTGATAGGGGGCAGTTGGTGGGTAGGGTAACGGCACTTGTTGGCCTTGGTTTTGGTACCCTACTTGGGGTTGTTGGCCTTGCTGATGATAACCCTGCTGAGGATATCCGGGCATTCCGGGGGCAATTGTTCTTGGTATGTAACCTGCATCCTGTCCCTGTGCAGGAGGGTTATTGTAATTTCCCTGCATCTGTGCAGTTGGTTGGCTCAGCACATTTATGCCGTTCTTGATTATCGCGTATGCCCTTATTTCATTAAACCAACGGCCTTCGTGTTCGTGTGCTTCGACCTCAGCCTTAACAGTAATGTACTCCCCTAGCATTAGGCTTGCTGCATTGATTCTTTCGGCACCAAATAGGCCGAACGCTACCCTACGCATGTACCTTCCATCGACCTCAATTACAAAGTCTAACGATGCCCAAGGCTGACCATTACGAGGCGAAATGCCACTTCTTGTTTGTGAAATGAAAATTACTTTACCATGTTCTTCCATAATGTGAGTTTTTTAGGGTTAATAATTTGGTATTTGTTGTTTTAGTTTGTTCTTACGTTCTTCAATCAACTCTCTGCACCCCTGCTGTATTCTCGCTTTGAGCCGAAAGCACTTTTCGGCTTTTGAAATTGTCGGAGATGTCTCATAGTCCTCCAATGCGCGTAAATAAGCATCAACAAGGTCAATAAAGGAAAATACTCTCATCGTCTGGATCTATATAAAGGTTCTGTAATACTGCTTTCTCCACTCCCTCTTGCTGAATACTCACTTCCTCGTCAAGCACAGAGTAAAGAGTCTCTAACTCATCTTGTAGAAAATCGTTCCACCATCCCTCATGTATGTGTCTATCCCATTCCTTCTCTCGATGTTCATAGACTTCTTTTCTCTGCGTCTCGGTAAATTCCAGACCGAATAAGTTCTTAGCATCACAGCACTTTGTCCATGCTATTTTTTGCAATATGTTGTGTGCTTGATACAATATGTCCTTCTCGGAAGTGCTGAGCAATCCCAATTCGTTGTAAACCCTTCGTATCGCAACGCTAGCATTATGTTCAGCGCGTCCTGCATTAAGCGAGGTGTTGAAATAGACAGGCTTAAGAGTAGGTTCAAGATTCATTTCGTCAAACAGGACAAGACTTTTCATATCCTTCACGTATTTCTGCCCTTCACATATTTTGAAGGAGAAATACCTGTCAGCGTAGGACCAAAACGTTTGCTCTACTCTTGTTTGTGTTGCAAAATCATCTACTGATAGTTTGCGGTAATCGTTCGCGGAAAATAACTTTTCCTCCTTCTTCTTCTTCCCCTTGCCCTTTGTAAAGTCGGGAGTGTCAGCAGCCTTTCGGTCAACGTCCTTCACTTTCATGCCTTTCGCTTGTATTGACAATTCAAGCCTATAAACTGGGTGTTCGGGGTCACCTGCCTTTTCGGGGTCTTCAATGATTCCTGCATCTATCCAAGATTGAAGTACCCAAGGCTTTGCCTTTTTGTCTTTTAACTCTTGCCACTTGTTGTATAGGTAAACCGAGCAACCCGATGAGCGAGAACCCCAACGAATGTAATCAAAAGAAGATTCAACAGCGTCTATCAAACTATCTTTGTTTATCTTCTCATCTTGTGATAACATTCTTTTCGTGCCGATGCAACAATACTTGTTACTGCCTCTGCGTATATAAGTAGCAGGAAATTCGTCACAAGTGTCTCGCAAGTAATGATGAATGAAGTCGGAAGGAAGCAAATCATTTGCGAACTTCACAAAGTCACAACAAACGTCTACTCGCGTCAATGATACGACTTTTAAGCCAAGTGCATCAATCACGTCATGAAGATATTGTGACCATGTGCACGAATACAATAGGCGGTTCCCTGCCTTCACTGCACAACCTTTAATATCAAGTGCAGAAGAACGAGGACACATGTGGACATGGCAAATTACAAAGTCCTTGTGTTTGATCGTGAATGAGTACTTGTAAATAGTGTGAAATTCCTCAGCCCTGCATACTGAGTAAACATGATGTTTGCCGTTTGTGGAAAGACCCCTACCCTCAAACATCGTGCCAATCCTAGGTATTTTACCGTAGGGGTTATGGCAGAACACTTGATACCAATCGAGTGAAATGACGTACTTCATGAATACATGTTTAATATCGGTGAAAATCGCTATTAAACATATTTGCTATTCTTGCATTTGGCTCACAACTATAACAACTATGGATAGCAGCTCTACACAACTCTGAGAAGAAAACCCACGTGCGTAGGGGTTATACATACGCATCGTGGGTTATAGACTTGTTACAGTCATGAGCCTCTCGGCAGTCGGCAAATTGCGCTCAGGACGGGCACCACCCCGTTGACCTCCTTCAAAATTGCGAGAGCAAAGTTAAAATCAATTTTTCAATTCTGCAACACTATTTCGATTTATTTTTATTAAATATGCTGTATAACATAAAAGACAAAGATAAAATCAGTATTATCATAGATGCAAAGTCACTTAACATAGGCACACGAACCCTAACTACCTTTTCGTCCACCTGTCTTTTAATCACAATAGCAGTGTCTCTAATCGTATCGCGTACCACATCACGTATAAGACGATCGTTATAAACGTGACGAGTCACGTATTTGACAGAATCGACAACCACCACCGAAGTAGAATCATATACATGTATCGTATCTGCAAAAACGACTACTTGCGAAGATTTATGGTGAGTGTCTTCCCAAGTTTCATCAACAACAATGTGTGACGATGTGCAACCGACTGCTATCATTAACCAACCAACAACGACTACTAACGTAATTGCCAATCGTGATTCAAAACGGAAACCATACCTTTTCATAACCTAATCATCTACATCTATTAAAGTTTGCAAGCATAAAAGCCTTTACATCAAAGCAAGGACATGCCTTAGCTGCGAAATTGTTATGCCCAAAAACGTGTGCAGAAGGATATGTATCAAGCAACCTTGACACCAATGCAGCCATGGACCTCGTTTGAGCATTTGTTCTCGTATCTCTGCAGGTTCCATCAGCACCTCGACCACCGACATAGCATATCCCGATAGAATGAGCATTGTGGCCTTGGCAGTGTGCGCCAATCTCCGTTACCGGCCTCCCTGGCTTGATGGTACCATCTAACAAAATCAAGAAATGATAGCCTATACCCTTCCATCCTCTTGCCTTGTGCCATCTATCCACATCATCTACATCTACCCATCGGCCTTCCGTAGTATCTGTGCAATGCACAATTATTTCGCTTATATACCGCATGAGAAAAGAACTATTTGCCCAACTTCGCGTCAACGTATGCTTTGACACCGAAGACTGAACCCGCATAAATTAAACACTGCCCGAGTACCCATTGCACAGAGTTACTAACCTCTGCAATTGGTTCGGTGAAAAAAGCTATTGTGGTCAATATACACCCCCACAATAGTAGGCATATCGCTGAATATGTTTGTAAAGACGCGCGTTTCATAACATATAATCAAAAAAAAAGACGATCTCAGGCATGACATGCCGAGACCGCCAATTGAACCCTTAAAAATATGATTTATAGCCAACGTCCCGACTACATAGCGGGAGGAATAACTACCTGCTCCTCGGCAGTCTTGCAAGCAAACAAGACGGTGCTGTCAAGGCTTACACTACATGACTCGTTGTATGAGTCACAGACAATGCTGAAAGAGATAGCAGTGTCAGTAATACTCTTGTTGTTGATAACGAACTTAGAGTTAGAGACGGTAATCTCCTTACCTGCAAAGCCGCTTCCCTCAACGGTTACCTGCTGAGCTGCGTTGATAGCGAACTCACCTGCATTTGCACCTACGGAAATAGTGCGACCACCTACGGTCATTTTAGACACATTTACAGAAGCAACGGCACCGCTAACGGTTGCAGTCAGCATGATTTCACCATTAACGATAATCTTAAGAGTGCCGTTAGACTGAATGCTGTAAGACTGCTGAGTAGAGCTTGCAGCAACAGGCTCAAAAGGCACGTCATTCATAGACAACTTTACAGTTGACTTAGTCAAGCCCTTGCCCGAGATGACGATGGTCTGATTGCCCGTTAGCGCCTGACCATTGGCGAGGATTGAACCATTTGCCTTGATAGCAGTCACCTCAGCAGCAACAACGTTGCTTGACTGAGTAGCAGCATTCAGGAACATGGGGTCGGTCACGTCAATAGCAACACCAGTCATGTCCAGAGCCTGGCTGAGGGTGTAATCACCCTTGTTGGCACGACATACCATGTACTGAGTACTGCGCAGCCACTTGCCAGCCTTCTCGCGTGATACGATGATGGTACCTGCACTTGCGTTCATGTTCTTGTGGAACACTGCGAGGACATCGTTGCCCTGTGAAACAAACGTCCAATCGGCAGTGAACTCATTGCGCTTGTTGGGCGCGTTGATGTGCTCATCCTCACCGATGAAAGGAGTAGAAAGCTCAAGGTTGCGACCCTCCGCATCTTGAGGCTGCAGAATCACGCGGCAGAACTCGAAGTGATTCTGCTCCGGAATCAAGCCATCGACAATCATACAGAAGGTGAGCTGATCACCTGCCTGCAAACCAAGCGCAGCAATTACGTCTGCATAGGTGTCACCTGCTTTGAACTCAAGAGTCTCACCTGCACTTACCTCAACAGAAGGCAGAGAACCCTGCGACATGAGGTACTCGTTACCTGCGAGGAAGCTACGGCCAACGGGAACGAAGGCACGAGCCTCTGCGTAGTCAGCACCCTCAGCAGCAATGCGCGTGCGCATGTTCTTGAGGTTCATGCTCATCCAATCGCGCTGAGTCTTACCACCATAGGAAACACCCTCCAAAGAATGGTCAACGATAGAAATCATGCCCGAGTATGCACGCAAGCATGTGTTCATGATGATACGCTGAATCATTTGTCGGTCGGTGCGGGGGTTGGCACCACCCACGACGCGGTCTTTGGTAATCTGTACACCATCAAGCACCGCAAAAGTCAACGTCTTGGTAGAACCCTTACGAAGACCGAAGAAAGATTTACTTTTAGCCATTTTTCTTTATATTTATGCGTTGATGGCCGAACGCGTTTAAATGCCAAGGTATTGTCTTGAGCCACCACAAAACATCGGCAAAGTTAGAAAATAGGTTTCAAATACGCAAATATCGGGAGTTGGTTGGGAGCTACTTGGGAGGCAGAAGGCCGGTACCACGGCAGTAGTACGGTGGTAGTGTTAAAAACGCAAAAAATCGGAAAGGCCGCAAAACGTCCAATTTGGGCGGTTTGCGGCCATAAAAATACCTCAAAACAAGGTTTGTTAAATAATGCTAAAAATGCTAGTCAATGCCAAAAAACGCATGTAGCGCGTCATTTATGACCTGTGACATGTTTCCGCTGTCCGCAATGTGACGGTACAAAGATTCATCAAGACGGATGGTCACGCGATGCGCTGAGCGCGTGCGTGGCCTGCCCAAAGGGCGGTTGTTTTCTTCATTACAACTACTGCACATATCATGATAGTAATTGCACCGATGATTTATTTTCTTTAGGCTGCCATTTTCCCTAAAAAGCAAGTCAAACGCATCTTCCTGTTTCTTTGTCCTGCAAGCCCTACGTACTATTTCAATAGCATCCATATTTCTTTATTATTAAAAGTAACAACATTAACGTACTGTTAAAGGGATCACCCTTGCAGTATATACATCAGCGCGAGTAAAAAAGTACCATCCCCTACCATCTTCATCCATATGCAACTCTTTCAACTTATGCCGTTTTCGCGCCTCGGCAGTTATCGCACTATACGCTACTCTCATTGCATCCTCAATGTCAAGATACGCAATTCCACTAACAGAACCACAGAATCTAATCACATACACTTTCTTAATTTCCTTTGTTTCCATATCTTTCAATAATTAAATGTAATATAAACTCACAAGCAACGATAAATAAGACATTTAGCAATAGTGCAGCCAAGGCACCGAAGAAGGAGAAATCACACATATTGTCTGCAATGCTACTCCCCACATGATAGAAGATGCCGAATGTCACACCGCGATAAAGTATTATAAAATTGTCCATTAGAATCATAATTAAAATTTGTACCTTGATGTAACTGCGCCTGTACTGAGCGCGAATAATGTCTAGCAACTGCCTCGCAAGCCTCCACCGATTCAGCGACAAGGAAACCAAGTCTGCACCGCCATGAGGACAGGAAAGTAACGTCCTCTCCATGCTGCATTCTCCACTTTTCTTCATCTGCAAGACGCTGCAAGCGTTTTTGCAGTCGCGCAAGGCTTTTTGCTATGTCCGCATACTCTTTGCAGTATGCGGACAAAGGGCGGTTGGTTACTAACATGGCCGTATGGTGTCTATAACATGTGCTTGCCACACTGCATCATGGTACCCATGACTGCGCACCTCGTCACAATATGACTCACACATGCCTTTCATATACTTGTCTTCACCCAGTAAGGCACGGAACTCGCGCGAACACCAAGGCCGACCGAATACATACACTGTACACAACACTACCATAATGGGAGTGCGCTTACCGCGTTCCACCCTGCGGTAACGCGCTAAGGCATAAGGATCACACCTACTCATAGCATGGGAAGTCTTCAATCATCATAATGGAAAAACGGCCTCGTTCCGTCCTGCCCTTATAGTTTTCAATCCAAGCCCTTGCGCTCATAAGAGTATCGAAGGGGGTTGCTTCTAACAATCTATCAACTGCCGTGAAACCGTTAGAGTCACAACACACGCAAAAGCGTGAATCAGCAAAGGTAGAACTAAACTTGACGTTATAAATAACGACAAAAGCAATTCTTGTAATCATAGTGGTGTAATTATTTAATTGTTAAACGACCGACGGAAGGGTCACTTGCCTATCCTTATCTATATGCAAAGTTAATACTTTTGTCCGACATAACAAAGACTTTTTATATGTTATACAACATGTTTTTGAACTTTTTTATACCCCTAACGCATTGATATATAGCGTTTCACGTGGAACACGATGGCAGCACGTGCATCCCCTATATCGGGGGTATGGGGGAGGCCCCCATATAGGCAGGGGGAAGGGGCCCCATGCCGCAACCTGCCACGACCCCAAGGGGGGCGCGGCCCTTACCCCCTAAAATAAAACCTTCATGAACTCACAGAACATCCCATTATATTACAAAACCTATTATATCATATAAATTAATATTACACAACCGTAAAATTGGTGCGGTGTTACATTACCGCACCATCTTTCATTTCCTCTTGGGGTTAGGCTGAAAACCTTGGGGGCGCAACGCGCCCAGGGGGAGGGGGGAAGGGGGTTGCAGGGGGAGGGGGCAGGGGCGAAGGGGGAGCCCCCAACCCCCTGCATAAACCGCAGCGGCCTCGGTGCCAAAGGCCGACGGAGTGCGTGCGCGAATTGTGCGCACGCGCGGAGGTGGCCAAAGGCGCGAGGCCGCTGCCTACAAAAACCTACCCTACCCTGCTACTGCCACATAGGGGAAACCCAACAAACAATGCAAATGACGAGCGACCGCAAGAGGAAAGGGGGGATGGGGTGTGGGCGCAGGGGCGAGCCCCTGCCCCACATAAAACACATACGCCCGAATTACTTATTATGTTATGTTGCTTGCAATACAACATAATATCCAGTTCGGGCGCATACCTTATTCCAAGCAACCTAGCTACTGCCACGACGGGGAAACCCAACAAACGATGCTAATAGCCGACCGAATACAAGATGCTGCCTGAGTGCGCAGGATGCGGCCTGCCCCCGAAGGGGTGTGGGCGCATGGGCGCACGAGACCGTAACTTCTTGGGTGCATTCGCAGAGGTACGCATTTTCTCGTACCCCCAACATGGGGGCGGGTATATCGGCACCCATGGGGGGTACATGAAAATGCGTACCACGAAACGTAACTTTGATTACAGAAGGCAGGAGGGTACAGGACATGGCTAACAGCACGCGCCCATAATGCCCACAAGGGGAGGAAAAAGGGGAGGTGGAGGGGGCATCATAGGCGCGTGCCGTGCAGCCATGGCCGTACCTTCCTGCCGCTGCCTTTCCCGATGCTGCCTGAGTGCGCAGGATGCGGCCTGCCCCCGAAGGGGTGTGGGCGCATGGGCGCACGAGACCGTAACTTCTTTGCACTGCCTTTCCCGATGCTGCCTGAGTGCGCAGGATGCGGCCTGCCCCCGAAGTGGTGTGGGCGCATGGGCGCACGAGATCGTAACTTCTTGGGTGCATTCGCAGAGGTACGCATTTTCTCGTACCCCCAACATGGGGGCGGGTATATCGGCACCCATGGGGGGTACATGAAAATGCGTACCACGAAACGTAACTTTGATTACAGAAGGCAGGAGGGTACAGGACATGGCTAACAGCACGCGCCCATAATGCCCACAAGGGGAGGAAAAAGGGGAGGTGGAGGGGGCATCATAGGCGCGTGCCGTGCAGCCATGGCCGTACCTTCCTGCCGCTGCCTTTCCCGATGCTGCCTGAGTGCGCAGGATGCGGCCTGCCCCCGAAGGGGTGTGGGCGCATGGGCGCACGAGACCGTAACTTCTTTGCACTGCCTTTCCCGATGCTGCCTGAGTGCGCAGGATGCGGCCTGCCCCCGAAGGGGTGTGGGCGCATGGGCGCACGAGACCGTAACTTTTTTGGGTGCAAAAAGGGTGCAGTTTGTGCTGTTCCTCGTTAGAGGATCGGCACAACTGCACCCTTGGTTTTGGGGGTTACCCGATGTTCGCTTGCCTAGTCCTTGCTACCGCAAGGGGTGTATTGAGCATTGCGACATTTGAGAAGCTTTTAGGGTTGATAGGGGGCAGTTGGTGGGTAGGGTAACGGCACTTGTTGGCCTTGGTTTTGGTACCCTACTTGGGGTTGTTGGCCTTGCTGATGATAACCCTGCTGAGGATATCCGGGCATTCCGGGGGCAATTGTTCTTGGTATGTAACCTGCATCCTGTCCCTGTGCAGGAGGGTTATTGTAATTTCCCTGCATCTGTGCAGTTGGTTGGCTCAGCACATTTATGCCGTTCTTGATTATCGCGTATGCCCTTATTTCATTAAACCAACGGCCTTCGTGTTCGTGTGCTTCGACCTCAGCCTTAACAGTAATGTACTCCCCTAGCATTAGGCTTGCTGCATTGATTCTTTCGGCACCAAATAGGCCGAACGCTACCCTACGCATGTACCTTCCATCGACCTCAATTACAAAGTCTAACGATGCCCAAGGCTGACCATTACGAGGCGAAATGCCACTTCTTGTTTGTGAAATGAAAATTACTTTACCATGTTCTTCCATAATGTGAGTTTTTTAGGGTTAATAATTTGGTATTTGTTGTTTTAGTTTGTTCTTACGTTCTTCAATCAACTCTCTGCACCCCTGCTGTATTCTCGCTTTGAGCCGAAAGCACTTTTCGGCTTTTGAAATTGTCGGAGATGTCTCATAGTCCTCCAATGCGCGTAAATAAGCATCAACAAGGTCAATAAAGGAAAATACTCTCATCGTCTGGATCTATATAAAGGTTCTGTAATACTGCTTTCTCCACTCCCTCTTGCTGAATACTCACTTCCTCGTCAAGCACAGAGTAAAGAGTCTCTAACTCATCTTGTAGAAAATCGTTCCACCATCCCTCATGTATGTGTCTATCCCATTCCTTCTCTCGATGTTCATAGACTTCTTTTCTCTGCGTCTCGGTAAATTCCAGACCGAATAAGTTCTTAGCATCACAGCACTTTGTCCATGCTATTTTTTGCAATATGTTGTGTGCTTGATACAATATGTCCTTCTCGGAAGTGCTGAGCAATCCCAATTCGTTGTAAACCCTTCGTATCGCAACGCTAGCATTATGTTCAGCGCGTCCTGCATTAAGCGAGGTGTTGAAATAGACAGGCTTAAGAGTAGGTTCAAGATTCATTTCGTCAAACAGGACAAGACTTTTCATATCCTTCACGTATTTCTGCCCTTCACATATTTTGAAGGAGAAATACCTGTCAGCGTAGGACCAAAACGTTTGCTCTACTCTTGTTTGTGTTGCAAAATCATCTACTGATAGTTTGCGGTAATCGTTCGCGGAAAATAACTTTTCCTCCTTCTTCTTCTTCCCCTTGCCCTTTGTAAAGTCGGGAGTGTCAGCAGCCTTTCGGTCAACGTCCTTCACTTTCATGCCTTTCGCTTGTATTGACAATTCAAGCCTATAAACTGGGTGTTCGGGGTCACCTGCCTTTTCGGGGTCTTCAATGATTCCTGCATCTATCCAAGATTGAAGTACCCAAGGCTTTGCCTTTTTGTCTTTTAACTCTTGCCACTTGTTGTATAGGTAAACCGAGCAACCCGATGAGCGAGAACCCCAACGAATGTAATCAAAAGAAGATTCAACAGCGTCTATCAAACTATCTTTGTTTATCTTCTCATCTTGTGATAACATTCTTTTCGTGCCGATGCAACAATACTTGTTACTGCCTCTGCGTATATAAGTAGCAGGAAATTCGTCACAAGTGTCTCGCAAGTAATGATGAATGAAGTCGGAAGGAAGCAAATCATTTGCGAACTTCACAAAGTCACAACAAACGTCTACTCGCGTCAATGATACGACTTTTAAGCCAAGTGCATCAATCACGTCATGAAGATATTGTGACCATGTGCACGAATACAATAGGCGGTTCCCTGCCTTCACTGCACAACCTTTAATATCAAGTGCAGAAGAACGAGGACACATGTGGACATGGCAAATTACAAAGTCCTTGTGTTTGATCGTGAATGAGTACTTGTAAATAGTGTGAAATTCCTCAGCCCTGCATACTGAGTAAACATGATGTTTGCCGTTTGTGGAAAGACCCCTACCCTCAAACATCGTGCCAATCCTAGGTATTTTACCGTAGGGGTTATGGCAGAACACTTGATACCAATCGAGTGAAATGACGTACTTCATGAATACATGTTTAATATCGGTGAAAATCGCTATTAAACATATTTGCTATTCTTGCATTTGGCTCACAACTATAACAACTATGGATAGCAGCTCTACACAACTCTGAGAAGAAAACCCACGTGCGTAGGGGTTATACATACGCATCGTGGGTTATAGACTTGTTACAGTCATGAGCCTCTCGGCAGTCGGCAAATTGCGCTCAGGACGGGCACCACCCCGTTGACCTCCTTCAAAATTGCGAGAGCAAAGTTAAAATCAATTTTTCAATTCTGCAACACTATTTCGATTTATTTTTATTAAATATGCTGTATAACATAAAAGACAAAGATAAAATCAGTATTATCATAGATGCAAAGTCACTTAACATAGGCACACGAACCCTAACTACCTTTTCGTCCACCTGTCTTTTAATCACAATAGCAGTGTCTCTAATCGTATCGCGTACCACATCACGTATAAGACGATCGTTATAAACGTGACGAGTCACGTATTTGACAGAATCGACAACCACCACCGAAGTAGAATCATATACATGTATCGTATCTGCAAAAACGACTACTTGCGAAGATTTATGGTGAGTGTCTTCCCAAGTTTCATCAACAACAATGTAGTACTCTGCGTTGATACCACTGCTT
>CATQJL010000256.1:0-18300 GCA_958299035.1 Cylicocyclus nassatus
AAGCAGTGGTATCAACGCAGAGTACTTATTGGCCGCCTGTCTTACCCAGTGAAATTTCGCCTTCAAAGGTCTTTTTCAGCTTATAATACTCCAGCTTGATTTTACCATCGAGATCAATAGGTTCAACTGGGTCTGCAGGAATCAGCTTCTCAAGATACTTCAGGAACAGGTACTCCTTGTGCAGCTCGGCATCAAAGGTTCTTACTACCTGAGCGACGTAGTTATACCATTTTACAAAGTTCCTGACATGACGGCGAATTTGATAACGCTCCTCTGTACCCTTGAGGTTGTATCGGTCTACAACAGGCTTCAAAGCACTTGTCATCTTACCCATTTCATCCTTATTACTCTGATTGAGTTTCTCCCAGCGACCTATGAACGCCTCTATATCATTCTCTGAGTAGAGTGCATAGCCCCTGATTTCACGCTGAACCTGATAGATAAGGTCGGTGTTTACTGGCTGAGAAAGGCTTGTTTCCTGATAGAAAGGCTGGAATGCCTCCTGAATCTCCTCAGTGGTGTTGGCAAAGTCAAGTATGAAGGTATCATTCTTGTTTGTACAGGTTCTATTAAGACGGGAAAGAGTCTGTACCGCCTTCACGTTCTTCAGCTTTTTATCTACTATCATAGTGTGGAGCAGTGGTTCGTCAAAGCCAGTCTGATATTTCTCTGCAACTATGAGTACATTGAAGTTCTCGTGGAACTCTGCCTTAGTCTGGGCTTCGGAAATATGAGAACCATCAGGGCGTACATTAAGACTGGACTCTGTAAACTCTGTCCCATCGTCAGTAACAGTACCAGAGAATGCAATCATACACTTAACATTGCTGTAGCCATGGTCTTTTATGTACTTATTGATCGCATGGAAATATCTGACCGCAGCAAGGCGCGAGTCTGTAACCACCATCATTTTACCCTTGCCACCAATCTTATCTTTGGTGGTGCTAAGGAAGGTCTCTACAATGATTTCAGATTTCTGGCTGATGTTATAAGGATGTAACTTCTCATACTTCTTTATAATCTTGGTTGCCCTGCTCTCAGGCAGTTCTGGATTCTCCCTTGTCTCCTTTGCAATCTTAAAGCAGGTATCATAGGTCATATAGTTCTGAAGAACATCCAGAATAAAGCCTTCCTCGATAGCCTGTCTCATGCTGTAAACGTGGAAAGGATGGAAGCTGCCGCCAGTTACCTCAGTACCAAACATTTCAAGTGTCTGCGCCTTTGGTGTAGCAGTAAAGGCAAAGAATGAAAGGTTCTTGTGCTTGCCATGAGTCAGCATTTCTTTCACGATAGCGTCATTGAGGTCAACTTCATCTTCTGCCTTGCCCTCAAGCTCAGCATATTCTTTCAATGCTTCTGAAGTGTCAGCAAGAGCTATCTTCAGCTTCTGAGCAGATGTGCCAGTCTGTGAGGAATGCGCCTCATCTACGATAATAGCGAAAGCTCTGCCTGCTACCTTGTCTACCTCTTCATAAATGACAGGGAATTTCTGCAGGGTAGTAACGATAATACGAGCCCCAGCATTGATAGCGTTCTTCAGGTCTACAGACTTTTTACCCTCGCCTATGGTCTCAACAGCTCCGAGAGTATGGTCAAAGCCTGAAATGGTTGCCTGAAGCTGTGCATCAAGTACAGTACGGTCAGTTACGACAATGACACTGCTGAATATCGCCTTGTTGTTTTCATCATGGAGAGACGCAAGACGATATGACAGCCAGCCGATAGAGTTGGACTTACCAGAGCCGGCACTATGCTGAACAAGATAATTCTTGCCAGTGCCATATTCTTTTACATCATCTATTACCTTACGTACTACGTCAAGCTGATGGAAACGAGGGAAAATCAATACCTGTTTCTCAATAGGCCTTTCCTTACCGTCTTTGTCAATCTTCTTTTCTTTGTTCTTCTGCAGATGGATGAACTTCTGGAGAATATCCATCATGCTATCCTTTTGAAATATATTCTCCCACAGGTAGGAAGTAGGATAGCCATTAGGATTAGCTGGATTACCTTTGCCGCCATCCATGCCAGCACCGCTGGAACCCTGATTGAATGGCAGGAAATAAGTGTCTTTACCCGCTAACTTGGTCGCCATCATAACATTCATCTGGTCAACGCAGAAGTAACCAAGAATACGCTTATTGAACTGGAAGCAAAGCTCCTTTTCACTTCGGTCATACATCCACTGCCGCATGGCATTCTCTATAGTCTGCCCTGTATACTGATTCTTTAATTCAAAAGCGAATACAGGAATACCATTAACAGCTATAACCATATCTACTGATTTACTGTTGTCGGCAGAATAATACCACTGACGGTTGCAGGTTATTTCGTTCTTGGCATAGAGTACACCTGCCGTCTGATTAAGCGTAGACTCAGGCTTGAAATAACATACCCTAAAAGTAATTCCTCTATGCTTGAACCCTTTACGAAGTACAGACAGGAGTCCATCTGTATCACAAGCATTATTGAACGCCAAACAAAATTTATTCTCTGGCTCTAGTTTATTTTGCAGTAAAAATCTCTGCCATTCTTTAGGCTGTGTTTTTTGAATAAAGCGGATGAGTGTGTCCTGATGCAGTCCCAGCTTTGGTATGTAGGCATCATTATTATGAGTGTAGCCACCAGCAGGAGAGAGAAAAGAGGCTTCAATATCTTCTTCAAAACGCTTTTCGGTTGTTTCCAATGTTATCAACTCCTTGGCTTCTTTGCTGTCTCAACTAATACAGTAAGTTATTTGATAAGTTTTGTTGTTACTGGCAACTGTTGCAAAATTTACAACAGTTGAAGACTGCTCTAATTCGCCTTCAGTATAAATATTTTTCTGTAGTATTTTCCGTAGCCAAATTATTCACCTTCATTCAAATGTGTTTTAGCATCTATAACCTTATCGATTAAGCCGACACCACGAAATCCATAATTTATAATATAAACATAGTAATTGCTTTTATAACGATAAGATTGCATCTTAGAATCATTCATTTTAGGTTGCAGTTCATATATAAGCGCACTTTCAATATCATCTAAAATTTCAGATGAAATATCTTTCTTGATAATACCGAAACGCACATAAATGTTTCCCCTAGTATCTGCTAACTTGAATTGTTGATGTTCCAACATACGTTGCTCAAAATTACGTTCTGTTTTACCAATGTATAGTAAGTTCTCTTCACGAGCGTCTGATGTTTTCTCGCCCCATTTACGGGAAATAGCGTATATACCCTTGCAATCCTTGAAACTAGATTCAGATACATCATCTAATAAAATTGGGTATTGCCAGCTAATACGGATAGTCTTTTTACGCATATCAGCAAACCTCCTTCTTGCCTGTCACATACTCATATATAAGGGATTTCTTGTAGGCTTCTAGGTCAGTGATAAGCTGTTCTTTCTTAGCGATAAGGGTGTCAATAGCAGCACATTTCTTGTCGAGATAATCAGCTATTTCTTGCTGCTCGATTATAGGCACAGTGTATAATCTTACTTGAATAAAATTAGAGTATCTCATGGCTTGCCCATCACGTACTAAGTCTGATGTACTTTGTAGGGCATTAATATATAATTCTGATTTGAATAACCATTTATAATATCTATCATATACTTTGCCTTTATTAGGTATTAGCATAACATAGGCAGAACTAATAGAACCAGTATTTTCACTGTACTCTAATCCCCCTTGAAAGCTTCTCATACTTATGACAAAATCGCCCTTTTCTACATGTTTTAATATACTAAAATCTTTGACAACAGTTACCACTTTATTTCCTGTAATTTTCATATAGTCATCTTGATAGATAACACCATATTTCTGACTAGCAGTTAATTGGCGTTCACCTTCACGAGCTTTATCCTTTCGTTGGGTGAACAATGCTTTAGGATTTATACTATTCCACTCCGCAGGAATTTCCCCAATCCACTCAATACCGCTATCCTTCATAGGTCTATCACCACGAATACCTTTAGTGACAGCCTTAGTAATGATAGCCTGCTTATATTTCTTGTATTCCTCTATAGTGGTACGAGTCTTTTCAAGAGCAGTATCTATCTGAGAGCATTTCTTATCGAGTAGGTTAGCGATTTTTTGCTGTTCATAGATTGGCGGAACATGCATAAAACAATTTTTAATAAAGTATGGATTAACTCTTTTTAATCCCCCAGTTCCAGTCATTGTAGAACATGCCATATTTACAAAATCTTTATTACGCAACCAGTAAAAGAAAAATTTTCTATTAATATTTTTAATTCGATAAACAAAAAGTTCTGAACTTCCAAATCCAATGCCAGATGATAAATTATTCATTATAGCAATATTTCCATTTTCAAAACATGGTGTGACTTTTGCCATAACAATATCACCATCTTGATATTCAGTTAATGAATTTGGCACTTTTTTAAATTCTACATTGTTAGGAATATAATAACCTTTTTTTATGT
The DNA here is from genome assembly GCA_958299035.1 of Cylicocyclus nassatus. Taxonomy (NCBI): domain Eukaryota; kingdom Metazoa; phylum Nematoda; class Chromadorea; order Rhabditida; family Strongylidae; genus Cylicocyclus; species Cylicocyclus nassatus. The sequence goes on from CATQJL010000256.1 coordinate 4,435, forward strand.
ATTCCATAGGTGTATATGTCACCTTTGATTCTTGTGTTAGATTAGATTTATCACAATAAGGATTTAATATTGCATTATATTTTATTTTAGTAACTTTCCAATCCGCAGGGATTTCCCCAATCCATTCTATACCGCTGTCTTTCATTTCTCTAGCCAACTCATTCACCCCTTAGCAATAATAACTGATTTCGCCAAAACGCTCTAACCACTTACTGCAAATATATGCTGTACGAAGCTCAATCATGCGCATTATGTTATTTAAAACCCTATCAGGAATTTGAGAATTATTATTGCTCTTTAAGCACTTGCCTGAACGAGTAATCCATATCTTAGTTGCATTAGCTGTAGGTCTGCCTTCAGCAACATGAACATGCACTGGTTCTAATGGTTTGCTTTCATCAGACCAGAAGTATATCCAGTAACCGCCAATTTTAAACAGCTGAGGCATAATTAAATCCACCTTCTTGAGAAAATTCAATAATTAAATGAGCTGCTGATGTTATGAACTCAACATATTTTTTAACTTCTTCATCAGAATATCCCTGCACATCCTCTACTCTATAAGACGGCAAGTAGCATACCAGACTATGAAAGCAATCCTTTTCGTCTGGTGTCTCAACATATACTTTTACTTCTCCGTTAGATAGCATTTCAGTATGGGTGATTTCTGTATCGTCTTCCAATGTCATAAATGGATAAATCATTCTGTATCATCCTTCCTTAGTTAAACAGCTCATCAAGGCTGCTCTGGATATCCAGCTCCAACTCATGTATGCGAGCAGCAATTTCTTCTACTGGAAGCAGTGGTATCAACGCAGAGTACTATCTAGTCATAGGGATTTCATAGCCGACTTTGGTCTTCTTCTTGTCAATCCACGCATCAGGGGCATAAGGCAGAACTTCTCTCTTGAAGTATTCCTCTATATCCTCAGTCAAAGGTACATTCTCTGTATCTCTCAGGCTAGTATCTGCCACTGGTTTTCCCTTTTTCAAAATAGGACTACCCGCTTCATCCAGCTGTGGACGTTCTACAACTATCTTGCTGTAGCCAAAATCTTCATTATTGAAAATCTTGCTCTGACAGTAGATTCCATCCTTTTCACCATAAACAGTATCATGCTTAAATTCTCCATAAGCCTTAGTAATAAGCTCTCTGCACAGGTCGGTAATATCATTACGTTTAGTACCGATAGACTTTCTTCTAGGCTCATAGCAGTGGGAGGCGTCAATGAGCTGTACCTTTCCGGCGCGCTCTACAGGCTTATTCTTATTCAGTATCCATATATAAGTGCTGATACCAGTATTCATGAACATATCTGTACTGAGCTGAACAATAGCATCAAGCCAGTCATTTTCAAGGATATAGCGACGAATTTCAGATGGGCCGCTCCCTGCATCGCCTGAGAACAGAGGAGAACCATTCTGGATAATAGCCATCTTACCATCGGTTGCCAGCTTAGATAGACCATTCAGCACAAATAATTGCTGACCGTCAGAAATCTTAGGCAGTCCTGGAGCAAATCTTCCTATCTCTCCAGCTTTTGCTTCCTTTTCTACAGCCTTCTGTTCACGCTTCCAGTCAATGCCGAAGGGAGGATTAGAGATAATATATTTGAACTCGTAGCCTACAAACTGGTCCTCAGACAGAGTATCACCAAATCGCATGTTGTTTGGGTCGCCGCCTCGAATCATCATATCTGCCTTAGCAATCGCAAATGTAGAAGGGTTAAACTCCTGACCGAAGCAGGTAACATCAATCTCGCTGTTTAATTCATGAATACGCTCTTTCCATGCAGCTGAGCATCTGAGAAGTACCCATAGTCATATCATAGACAGTTACACTGCCGCCTTCACTAAGGTCTGCATCAGAAAGCAGAAGGTCGGTCATCATGTAGATGATATCGCGGCTGGTGAAATGTGCTCCAGCTTCCTCACCGTAGGACTCAGAAAATCTTCTAACCAAATCCTCAAAGATATAGCCGCAGTCTACAGCACTTATCTTGTCTGGCCCCAGATAGCTCTAGGAGAAGCAAATTCCTTGAAAACAAGATACAAAGTATTGCTTTCTACCATGCGCTTAATGATGTTATCAAACTCAAACTTAGCTAATACATCCTGCGCATTAGCGGAGAATCCAGCTAGATAGTCCCTGAAGTTAGCCTCTATATTTTCCGGGTCAGTCAGCAATGACTCAAATGTAAATTTACTGTGTTGTAGAACTGATAACCAGAAGCTTGAGTCAAGAAACCATCTATTACAGCAAACCCTTTTACCTTGTCGTATGTATCAAGCACAGCCTGATGAGTAGGCAACAGACAGTCGTGAAAACGCTTTACTACCGTCATAGGCAGAATAACCAATCCATATTCATGAGCCTTGAATGGGCCTACCAAAGCATCTGCCACCGCCCAAATCATAGCTGCCTTTTCTGATATATTCGTTCCAACCGCTGCAAATTTTTCGTTATCTGCCATTTCTATATCTCCCTCTCGTCTATAGCTACAGTCAGCTTAATTACGAACTCAGTGAGTTCACATTCTCAAAATTGAACTTACCTATATATTATATATCAGTGAGACAATATTTTCAACTCAAAAAGGCGAGCATAGGAGCTTTTTTATAGCAACATAAAAAAATCACTATTGACATTGTAAAAAACATATTATAGTATATAAAAAAACAACTAATAGCAGAGGTGATACATTTGGAAAATCTAGCTCAAATGCTTAACTATATCGGCAGTAAGGAAGTCCTTAATATTGAGGGCATGAATATCGAGACTGCCAGGAAGATAATAAACTTCTTAGGAAGAAATGGAAAAGAAAAACTTAAGCCAGAAGATGTCTACGCAGCGTTAGAGATGTTTGACTTCACAGTGTTAGAAGGATTTGGGAAGAAATCTGCGGAAAACTTAGCAAAAGCTGTTGAAGCAGCAAACAAAAATGTACCGCTGCCAAACTTCTTTGCAGCTCTGGCTTTTGAAGGCATTGATATCACAGTAGGAACACTTCTCGCTGAAAAATACCACAATATAAACTTTTATGTCATGGCAAGCATGAGAGAGAACTTCAAGGAAGAGCTGCTTAAGATTGATGGTATCGGCGAAGAGACTGCAAACATCCTTGATTCAGAAGATTTTAAGGCTCGTATTGATGTTTTATGTGTTCATCTTGAGCCGCTGGAGTACGTAGGGAGAAAATGAATAATATGGTAGGAATAAAGCTGGAAAGCAATGAATACAATGGTGAAATTTTTAAGGTAGTCTCCTTGGAACATATACCAAATGGAACAGAAAAGATATCTAAGATTATTGGCTGTAGTCTACATGAAGTGGACCACTTCACAGAGAAGATAAATGGTAAGTCATATACAATTTTTTATGATAATCATGCCGAGCAGAAGCCTGGGTATAAGAATAAGGTTGCAAGAATTGCTATCGTGAATGGTATAACAAAGGTTATCTATGGCGATATTCTGGTTGGATTAGAGGATTGGAATGATATGACCCCAGACGATATACAGTTAATTGGTGAATACATAATGACTGTAGCTGAAAACTTACAGAAAGTAGTATCAAGGGTACTCACTGAGTAAGAACTTTAAATTTTTGCTTTGCTTCGTGGTGACCGAACAGCCACACCTGTACCCCTTGAATTTATTTCCTGCTTATGTTATAATATACACTAACAAATACAGCAACAGGAAATGTCAGGAGTGATTATCATGAGTGAAGCAGAATCCGTACCATGGAAGGACATACTGAAAGCACTGGAGCACACACACACCATCAGCACAAGGGGCATATGCCAGCTCCTGCAGTGCAGCAGGACATGGGTCAACACCTACGTTACCCCATTCGTGCCATACATCAGGCTGTCACAGGGCTACAAACAAGACCATGTAAACTGGCTGTACCGCGCCCGTACAGAGCTGAAAAAGGATATGCGCGAATCAGTATGGTTCGACACAGAAAAGCTGTATGAATACCTGAACAGCCATATTGTATCCGTTACAGCCCAGACAAAGCTAGTTTCCCTTTATTCGGTACTGACACCAGAGGAAAAGCAGGCATATATCAGAGATAATCAGAAAATAGTAGATGAAATGATGGAGTACATGGAAAGTGAAAGAGAATTTATGGATATGGTTGCTGGTATGGGAGAAGCTGCCGCAGAAATAAAGGATGTGCTGACAAAAATAAACGAGCAGAATTTCAAGGGCGACAAGAATTTTCTTCAGAAGCAGAACGAGTACATCAGAAACTATCTTTACAAATTACAGAAATGCGGCAGACTGGCAGACCCGACAAAGCGAACTTCCTGCCCTCACACTGCGGTACCTGTAAAGCCGGCTTTCGGCAGGGACAGACTGAGGGCAGTCCACGATATCAAAGACTACGGCGATACGGACGAACTTATCTACAGGTATCTTTTCAGGAACGGAGCTATCCGCGTGGAGCTGGCACTGCCTGACAAAAACGGCAAATTAAGCAAAAAGATATATTATCATATCCAAGAAAATGACTTTGCTCCTGCCGATGATTTCGACAGGCAGGTAACTATACCCTATACTAGCTGACTTCATCAACATTTGTTATAAAATACGCTAACATATAATGGAACATAAAAAAATACCTGTACCACGCAGGCACAGGCTAAATCATAGGGATGTTTTTCTGAATACAACCACAGGGAACGATTATGTTTTAAGAAAAAAGGAATTATCTTCATCAGACAAGTACATTATAATCAACCAGTACATGATAATCAACAAAAAAATCCAAGCATGAATGCACCTTTCGCATTTGTACGGCTTATCGTGGCAAAAGCTGACACAGCCCTTTCAGCCAACCTAAAATAGGACACTCACCAACTCCACTTCGTGCGTGTCCTCTGTTTATGTATTTGTACTGTCATATTTTAGAAAATTATGATCCATGGTAACATGATGTTCAACTCCCTTCGTGTTTTTCTTTTGTCTCTTATACGCAGGGAAAATGAAAACATTACAAGGAAAATAAAAATTTTTTAGAGCCCAAAAAAAGAGTGTACAGGCTCCCTAACTGGAAACCCATACACTTCCGACTTTAGCTTGCTGGAGATAGCTTGCTACGAAGGTATTTCATGCGTTCATCATAATCGCGCTCCAACTCAGCCTTACAGATCAACTTGTTGTATTCAGCAATCTTCGTCCTGAGCTGATTGTTTGTCTTTTCGTTTTCCATTATCATGAGCTTCAGCTGCTGTACCTCGTCTTGCCACTTTTCAATCTTAGTCATTGGTATCATCCCTTTTAATTAATTTCACAACACAAGACTCTAATCTAGCACAAAATTTCAAGGTTGTCAAGTTTTAGCTTGAAAAATTCAGCGCTAAAGCTTTACGCCCCTAGTCTAGTCAATAGTTTTCCCGATGAAAAAAATAGCACCAGTACAATACTGGCGCTAAAGATGAACCGTTTACCAAATCCCCTGTGATGCACTTCTATTCATACGCTCTCTGATATCTACCGCAAAATTATAGAAACACTGATCATCATTAATATTACGACCATATTTTTTTTCAATGACGACTCTCGCGATAGCCTTAAAGTTATCATCATCACCATAAAAATGTAAAAACATTGCACCAACACCTGTGCCATTAGTCCAAGAGTTGAGTTTTCGGCGTACTTCTACTGGGCTACTATTAAATTTTTGAGATAAATATTGTACATATTCATTTCTCCTTGCCAAAAAAACACTTTCAAGAAATTCAAACTCGCTTTTAGCACGATATTTATTAGCAAAAGTTGTTGCAAATGAATGTAATATTTTTTCTTGATAGTTACTAATAGTAAGTGGATCGTTTACCAGCGCATCTGGAATGCCTACTTTTTCGATTTCTCTGTACATTTCAAAGTCTTTATCATCAACGTAGTTTTTTAAACTATCAGCTATTGAGACAGCTGATGAAAAAGCCTGTTTGTATCCATTAATCCAATTATCAAATAAACCCATATCATTACTCCTTTATATACAAATATGTATATTATATCACATAATAATGATTATTTCTATATTTTATCTAGATTTTCTTTATCTGTAGCCATAACTTAACAGTATTGACACTGAAAACAAAATGCTGTAAAATAAGGGTATAGAGCATAGTCAATACTAATAGCCAAAAGCACAGGGGGATTTTGTATGATTTTTGGATATGCAAGAGTGTCTACCGCGGGTCAGGCTTCAAATGGCAACAGCCTTGAGGAACAGGTTGCGAGACTTCGGGAAGCAGGAGCTGTAGAAATAGTTCAGGAGCATTTCACAGGCACTACTACCAAACGTCCAGAATTTCAAAAGTTAGTAGAGCGGATGCAGATGGGAGATACTCTGATTGTTACCAAGCTTGACAGGTTTGCCCGCTCCGCTGTTGAAGGTGTTACAACAATTCAATCCCTAATTAATAAAGGGGTAGCTGTGAATATACTTAACATGGGAACAGTAGACAATAGACCAGCTAATAAACTGATGATTACCATGATGCTAGCTTTCGCAGAATTCGAGCGTGATATGATTGTTGAGCGCACTCAGGAAGGAAAACGGATAGCTAAGATGAAGCAGGGCTTCCATGAAGGAAGGCCGCGAAAATTTGTAGGACCACAGATTAATCATGCTCTTCAGCTACTAGAGCAGGGAAACAGTTATACAGCAGTAGAGAAAATGACTGGAATCAGCAAGTCTACATTGGTACGGAGAGTCAGAGAGAAAAGAGCTGCTGAAAAAGCATAGTGAAATTATCGGAAGTTATTAATTTATTTACTATCGAGCTAAAATTTGATATAATATATGTAAGGAAGTGATACCGTGGCAGAAAAAGACATAGCAGAGAAAACATTGGAAGCCTACAATGACGTTTTCGCAGATATCGTTAATGTGTTGGTGTTTGGTGGCAAGCAGGTAATCAAGCCAGAGAGTCTTATGAATGCAACGCCGACCTCACAATACAAGATAGATAGCAAGCTTCATGAGCAGGAGCGTGACGTAGCCAAGTACTGGGACGGCAATAATATCAGGTTGCTTATGCTGGGGCTGGAGAACCAGTCAGCAATAGATTCTGATATGCCACTCAGAGTCATGGGGTACGATGGGGCTGCCTACAGGCATCAGCTTAATATGGATGAAGAAGTTACTTCAGAGGATGGTAAAAAGTACAGGAAGAAGAACCCCAGATATCCTGTGGTAACCATTGTCCTCCACTTCGGAGAGAAAGAATGGAAGAAGCCGCTATCTTTGATGGACACATTCAAGAATATGGATAAGTTACCAGCAGAACTGCGCCCATTTATTCATGACTATAGTATCAATGTGTTTGATATTCCACGCTTGACATTGGAGCAGGTAAAGCTGTTCAAGAGTGACTTCAGGTATGTAGCGGAGTATCTGGTATGCAAGCGTCTAAATAAGGATTACCAGCCAGACAAGGAATTGTTGCGCCATAAGGACGAAGTCCTGAAACTAATGAAAATCTTAACAGGTGATAACCGCTACGAAGAATTGTTGAATGATTTTGCAGGAGAGGAGTCGGTAAGTATGTGCGACGTATTAGATAAAGTAGAAGCTCGTGGTAGAATCGAAGGCATAATCGAAGGTCAGGAAAAAGTTAATGCCCTGAATAAAATCCTGATAGAAGCTAAAAGGTTTGTAGACCTTGAGAAAGCTACTAAGGATTTAGAATATCAGAATAAACTGATGAAGGATTTATTGCCTGTCTGAGTCTCCCACGACTAAAGCCTCTAAATCTGACAGCCTCCCAGCAGAATCAAAGAAGAAGAAATTACAGGACGATTATGGCTTGCAGATGGTTAAGGAATTCGAGGAGAAGGTGAACGAAATGTGCAATTTAGGAGAAGGAATTGCTGAAAAGAATAAGGCTTTAGGCAAGGCTGAAGGTATGGCTGAAGGCATGGTTATTGGCAAGGCTGAGGGCATAATGGAAGAGAAGATTCGCTCAGCAAAGAATTTTATAGATGCAGGCTTTGCTACTGTAGCATCTCTAAAGGAGTCTGGGTTGTATACGGATGACGAGATAGAAGCCATAGCAGCGCCTTAATGAGTTTAAGTTAGCCTGAAGGAGTGATATTATGTCGGAAGATTTCGTGATTGCACTAAAGGGGCTCACTGATGAACAGTATTACGAGTGGGCGCTGGTTAGACTGCTCTTGGATGATGGATATCCTTCTAGTGAAATTCCATTCATGATAGAGTCTTGTAAGCTCACTGATATGGTAAGAAATCCAAAAACCAGATGGGCTGTCATGCATAATATGGGTAGCTCCGACTGGAAAGAAATAATTGTCAGAGAGTATAACAAACTAAAGTTAGTTGCATAAATAGACTTGAAGGCTGCTACGTAAAAAGCGTAGCGGCCTTTTTCTATAAAAAATATGACTTCCGATAATCTCACTAATCCACACCTGTAGATAAAGATGTGGATATTCTAATCAGGGATGACGTCCCAATTAACGAAGTGATTTCTCGTTTTTAGTATGTTACATAATTTTCTAAAACTTATTTTTGAATACAATATATGATATAATAATTAATGAACACCTAAAGAATACAGTAGCCCCTAAAACAGGGTGCTCCAAACATCTGTATGCGAGTAAAAAGGAGAAGATATTATGTATTCTAATTATGATATTTTTTGTCAGGCGTTGATTAATGAAAACCTGGCAAAATACTATGCTATTGATAGTGATCATAGTTTACTGATTGGAAAATACCAGTGCGGTGCAACTGGCGAATGTGGCGTATTTGTCTACCCTAGTCAAAATGCAATAGAAATACGTTTAGCACAAGTACGAGGATACTACAGTAAAGAGCAGTTACATCGTTGGAATATGAAAATGGCTGTCATGAGTGATAAATGTTCTAATTTCTTTATGAGAGCAGGATTCAGAGAACCTTTATTTAATGTAGTATCTTATGGCGACATATTCTATACTCTCAATGTCTTATTGCGTCCAAATGGACGATGGGATGGTAAGATTATTTTGAACAGTATACCTAAAATGATTGCGTTCTTTTCAGAATACTTTGATGAATTTGATAGAATACTAGATGGTAATGTTTACGATATTCGTGGACCTGAGATGGTGTCTGATGACGAATATAATCTCCTGGGTAAGCCAACACAGCTTGGTGACATGAAATTATATCATGCAATGGATTTGCATCGTATTCCTCTTAATACTACAGTTATGATATGGCCTAAAAGTGAAAGTGGTCGTACAACAAGGTACGAAGAAGAATCAGATGTGTTTATCACACAGGAAATGCTTAATGCTGCTGCTAGAAAAAACACTGCAACTAAGCCCCGTAATAATTACCACGATGATGATGACGATGATATGCCATGGACACGTGGTTTCGACCCTGATGTAGCCGGCTCTGGTGACGACGACGATTGGGACAACTACTATAGACACTACGATGATTGATTATACTTTGAAAGCTCAGGTAAAACTGAGCTTTTTTTGATTCTGTTTTTCCTAAAAAATTGGGACCCACGTGGGCCCCAATTAGCTGTTAACTTATTTTGTTTCCGTTGGTGTCATAGTAGTTTACATCCAGAGGATTGCTCCTGTCCCTCAGCATCGAGCTGAAGGTAACACCGTCTGGTGCGATTACGTTAATGTAAGGAACCTCCGTATCGTAGAATGCGTACGTGTAGCTAGTGACATTTCTCCAGTCGAGCAGCTTGTTTTCAAAGCCACCAAGTTCGCAGCAGCCACTGAATAAGCGGGCCACCTTAGTCGCAGAGCTGTAGTCCATGTCGCAGGTCTGCAAGCTCTCGCAGTCCATGAACATTGCCTCGAAATTCGATACCTTTTTCGTCGTCTTGTTGATGAAGCTCTTGAGAGAGATACAGCCAGAGAACATCGTTGAGGTATTCGTCACGTTGGAGAGGTCCATTTCAGGCGCTGTCTCCAAGCACTCGCAGCCTTCAAACATTCCGTAGGTTGTAGTAAGTTTACTTGTATCCAACTTATCTGGAACCTCAGTCATCGTGTCGTAGGTTTCTGGATAGAGGTCACTCATTTTGTAGCGTTCATCTGTCAAGGCTATTGTGTTTGGACTTTCTTCAGGTGGGTCTTCAAAGTTAGGTAATGTACCCTGTACAACACCAGGGCCGACTAAACATTCCTTTTCCTCAATGCTATATATGTATATCGTGTAATATATGGTACCGGTGCCTCCATAATAATATTTTGGGTTGTATATCCCTTCAAATGCATCTGTAGCACATTGGCGTACAGTGTAGTTTATAGTATTTTTTGCGTCACGTTTAAGTGTGCCACCAAAGAATACCTTAGCATGAGAGGTATTGGCAAATGCGCGCTTGCCAATCTTTCTAATAACTGGGAATGAAAGTGCCAAGCGGTTATCTTCCTTCTGACAAATATCCTCTGAAGCAGTGGCTAAGCTAGTTCGAGCTTCGGTGACTTTATATAGATAACTACTGTCTGTCCTCACACGCTCGAACGCTGATTCTCCAATCTCCTTCACGGAACTGAACTCTATGCCAAGTGCATCGAAATACTTATACTCGTTTGCGGATGTCACATATTGGTGGGTAACATACTCTGCCGAGCTAGAATCTACACGCATGTCGAAGAATGCGTAACTACCTATTTTTTCAATTTCTCCTACGTTCTTTGGAACAATCACGCTTGGAACTGTAGTCTTGCCAGCTGGCCTGCTCGCAATAAGTGCATCCTTCGATAATGCATTTGGTGGTATCGTTTTCACACCAGTTAAATCTACACTGTAGTCGCCGCTAGACCAGTAGCCTTCCCTGATAGCCTCCCAATCAACAGTGTCATAGATTACAGTGATAGTACCAGCATTGCTAGTAAAGGCTCCATCAAGGCTACCTTCCTGAACGCCGCGAACCGTAATGTTACCTATGTTTGTACCCTTGAACATGTTTTCAAAATTGGTACAGTTACTGAAGTTGATAGCCCAAGGTATTTCCTTCAGCTTGCTGCAGCCCTCAAACATACTACTCATGTCAGTTACCTTAAATGTATCAACCTCTGGTATTGAAGTGAGGTTAGAGCAATTCTTGAATACCCCTGACATATTAGTTGCGCTATCAAGGTTGATTTTTGGAATTGATGTAAGGGCACTAAGTCCTGCGAACATGTTGCTTACGTCTGTGAGTACGCTGGTCTCTATCAAACCTTCAGGAATCTCAGGTATTTCCAGAGAAATCATTGTTGCCAGCTCATGCCTTTCATTTGTCAGAGTTAGAGGAACTATACCTTCAATGTTTTTCTCGTAAGGGAACTTCACTGATTTAATGAAAAGTGCATCGCTGCCGCTGTTGCCAATGTTGTCCTTTGCGTAAGCGAATGACAGGTAGTATGTGGCGTCTGGTTGCAGTTTGTTATAGCTGTATGTGTAAGTCGATAAAGAGCCCGAACCTGTTCCAGTATACATAAAGGAACCTGCATCGCTGCCATTGTTCATTCTGTTACTTATTTGAGTACGGGTCGGCTTATAAATGCTCTTGCCGACGTAAATACCACCATAGTCGCGGGTGCTTTCACTTGAAGTGTAGCACTGAACAACAACATCACAACTCGAATCCAGTGTTTCTGGAGTTTTAAACTCGATATAACCATAGCTGGTTCCGTTATTTACTCCCTTAGCCTTCTTGCTGACAATATAGTCGCCGCTAACCGCAAAATTGTCATTATCAATCAGGGTAGCAGGTGCATTTGATTTGTCTACAGTTGCGATTCCACTTTCCACACGTTTCTTCCAACCAATGTTGTATTCGTCACAGTAAACAATTTCTATTTCTCCAGCAGTACTTGAAATAGAAGTATCGCTGTAGTAGCCGAGTGGAACGCCCTTCAATTTAATCTGAGTAACCTGAGTGTCACTGAATCCCGCTCCTGACAGTACAGATGGTGACGGAGTGCCACTAAACTCAAATATACATGGAACCTCAGACAAGCTGGTGCAACCTTCAAACATCTGAGAAAGCACGTTTGAACGGAATTTGTATGGTGGCAAATCTACCAGACTCGAACATCCTTTGAACATGTAAGCCAGATTTGTCATTCTTGATACGTCCATCTCTGGTGCCTCCACCAAGCACTCGCAACCCTCAAACATACCAAGTGGATGTGTCAGCTGTGTTGTGTCGAGAAGGTTAGGAACTTCAGTCATGGTAACATAAGTCTCTGGGTAGAGCTGACTCATCTTGTAGTATTCGTTAGTCAGCACTACTGGAATCTTGCTGTCCTTATCAATAAATTCACCGTTGTACTCAACATTAACGACTCCTACTTCGCTGGTAAATACACCATCCAAAGTGCCAGGGTCAACACCTCTTACTGTGATTGAACTAACGTGAGTACCAGTAAACATGTTTTCATAGTTGGTACAACTGGAGAAGTCTATAGCCCATGGTATCCTGTAAAGATTGCTGCAGCCGTAGAACATGCCGCTCATGTCGGTAACCTTTGAGGTCTCTAACTTAGGGATTGTAGTAAGGCCAGTCAAATCAGCAAACATATAGCTCATATCGGTAAGCTCATCAAAGCCGATATAATTTTCCGGTATTGAAGTAGTCTTCTTATTGCCAACCAACTTCGCTATTTCATGATTTTCATTAGTGAGTTCCACTGGGAACGTGTTGAAAATAGTAACGCCGCCGTTCTCGTCTGGTATAGCATCATACCCGACTCCATTTGAATCGAAGTAGATAATTTGAACATTGCCGTATTTGTAAGGAATCTTTTCATACAGACTTCCCAGCGCCACGCCTTTGACCTTCAGCTTTGAAACGCGAGTATTGCTGAGTATATAGTCATAGCGACTGCAGCTGCTCATGTCAATCACCCATGGGATTTCAGTGAGCTCAGTACAGTTAAAGAACATGAAACTCATGTCAGTAACTTTCGATGTATCCATTTCTGGAACTACTGTAAGGCCAGCGCAACCATAAAACATTTCCTTCATGGTGGTCAGGTAACTTGTATCTATAGCCTCAGTGACTCTCCTCATAGTGGTATAAGTGCTTGGGTACAATTGACTCATCTTGTAGTTGGAGCTGCTGAGTACCGTTGGTCGTGGCAGATTATTACCTGCAGAATCGAGGTATTCGACACTGACAGCACCTACATTGGACACCCATGTACCATCCAGAGCACCATACTTGACGCCTTTGACTTTGACGCTGCTGACCATAGTGCCTCGGAACATATTCCTGTAGCTCTTGACGTTCCCCAGGTCGATAGTCCAAGGTATAGTGGTGAGACTAACGCAATTCATGCAGAAGCCATCTAAGTTCTGGACGTCATATATGTCTATATCAGGAAGGGTTGTCATTGTCATGTAGGTATCTGGGAAGAGGTCGCTGACCTTGTACTTCTCTGGTGTCGCAACTATATCGCCTTCATACCTGACATTTACATTGCTTCCAAGGTAGTTTTTCAGAGAGCCCACTGGCACTCCTTTAACCTTAACCATATTCACACTCGAACCGCTGAACATATCCGCTACTCCGCTAGGAATGGCCGCATTTGACAAGTCGATTGTATATGGGAATCTGCTTGGCAGCGAGGTGCAGCCGTAGTACATGTTTACCAAACTGACAGCCTTGCGGGTGTCATATGGATAGGGGGTTGTCAGCTTCGTGCATCGTTCAAACATACCAGCCAGCTTGGTAGCGTTGCCTGTAAACATGCCTGGAGCTTTAGTTAATTGCGCCACCCTGAAGGCATAGGTCATATCAGTCATGTGGCTTGTACAACAAACACTGTGTTCATCGCCGCTGTTGAGAGTACTCTGCGTTGATACCACTGCTT
>CATQJL010000257.1:0-20749 GCA_958299035.1 Cylicocyclus nassatus
AAGCAGTGGTATCAACGCAGAGTACTTTATCTGGTCTGTTGTGAATTAAGTGAGAATTGTGGTCACGACACATATTACACAAGTGGTAAAACATGAGAGTGATAGTGTTAGTCAAGGAATAAGTTACTGCAATGTTTTTTTTGTTTTATTACAGTAAATCTGGTGGTGAGTTTATGAATTTGGGTTTAAAGAAATTTGTTCTTTGTTTAAATGGTTAACATTTTTTTCTAAATATGAAACTGTTGTGGTTAGATTGGTAATTAAATCTGATGAATATGTCATGGTCTGTGAACTTATTTGCTTAAGGTATTGCAGCTTAAAGTATGGAGAGCTCCAAAGATACAACTCACCATTTTCCTTCTGCTGTTTTAGAAATTGGGATGTACGAGTGAGATTATATTATAATGTACAACTAAAACCATCATTTGAAAACAGAAATAGGAGAAACACAACTAAAAGACAAGACTGAGAGCTACCGCGTGTAGTTACAAATTTATTTGGGCTTAATAAACAGCCCTTTATTACATTACATTTGGCAGATGCTTTTGTCCAAAGCGACTTACAATAGTGAATTACAAAAGTAATAGAAGTTAAAGGTAAAGACATCTTTAGACAGGGCCTAAAGGAGATCAAAGGGAAATAATGGGATAGAGGAGTGAAGGAGGGGAAGAAGAAAATGAGGTTAGAAGTAATTCTTTGAAGAGCTCATTCTTTAGGAGTTTATTAAAGATAGTGAGAGATTCTCCTGATCTGGTAGTAGAAGGTAGTTAGTTAGAGGTGTTAGGAGAGTAAGTGCTCTTTGGAGAGCTCTGTCTTCAGGAGTTTATTATAGATAGTGAGATATTCTCCTGATCTGGTAGTGGAAGGTAGTTTGTTCCACCATTGGGGAACTCTGTATGAGAACAGTCTGGATTGCTTTGTGTGAATGTTTGTTTGGTAAAGCGAGGCAACGTTCATTGGAGGAGCGCAGCGGCCGGGAGGTGGCATAAGCCTTCAGGAGTGATCAGTGCAGGTAGGAAGGAGCTGTTCTGTCATCACCTTGTAGGCGATTGTAATAGCTTTGAATTTGATGCGAGCATCTACTGGTAGCCAATGGCGCTCAATGAGCAGCGGGGTGACATGTGCCCGTTTTGGCTGGTGCCCGGGTTGGCTTTATATGTATAACAGCATTATAAAGAACCCCACTCTCACTTGCCCGGAGACATGCAAACAATCACCTGCTGGAAGTCAGTCAGACACAACATCAAGAAAGGTTTGTGGGATCATGGGGGTCTAATGATTAATTCCAGATTGTGAGTATTTATGTAACTAATGGGACAGTGAAGACATTAACGTGCTGAACTCTAATATTTCTTTATATTTTACTTTTAAATTGCAGATCTTGGACAATGGCCTCATGTTACTTCATTCAGGAGTAATCTGGGACCCATTTTACACTTTGTTGTGTAACTGAAGATTCTGACACATTGGACTGATCAATATTTGGAGTTCATCAACACAGGTAATGACAAACACAATGATACAAAATAAAACTTCAGGGTAATGGAGTTTCAGTGACACAAGTAACTACAAAAATATCCCATCTTGGAAGGCAAGATTAGGCACCTAAGATAGAGAATAGAGAATACGAAATAGAAACTAAATAACATTATTTTGGAAGGTCACAGTTTACAGATGTAAAAATAAAACAAAATATAAACGCAACAGACTTTTGGTTTTGCTCTTTTCATGAGCTGAGTTGTACTCAAGTACTCAAAGATCACATGCAAAATCACATGCAATTACGCTTTAACGTTGACAGCCCTAGTTTAAAAATAAAGCGCTTTAATATGTCACAATATATTGAGATATTGTAAGTAAGGTGCCATATTGCAATTAATCTTTGTTACATGTTTACTTGTTCCTTGTTTCTTTGTTTACTTGTTATTTATTTATTAAATTATTATTTATTTCACCCTACCTGCACTTGCGTCCGTCTCCTCGTCTTCCTGCCTGGGTCACCCCCGTGACAAAAAATATACACTATCATGAGAATAAAATCTAAATAAAAATCTCTATGTAGAGAGTATAATCTAGTGGGCGTGGTTTAAAAACAACACTAAATGAACCACTGTCTGACCACAATCTTTACATGTAAACTAATTATTAAAAATATATATATATTTATTTTTTGTTGGCTAAAATGTGTTGTTGCTTGTTGCAGTTATTTTTAAGGGTTGAACTAACATCAATTTGTATAATTTGACGATCCCTTGGAAGGTGACAAAAAGAGGAACTCGTGCTATGCACATGATGCATTTCTTTCTGAACAGATCAAACAGACTAAAACACTGTGTTAGAAAAATACCCACCAGTCAATTTCATCTAGTGTCATTATAAACACACACACACACACACACACACACACACACACACCATTAATGTGCACTCTGTGTGAATGGGTATAAGGAGGGGGATGGGACAGGCTGGTTCTTCCTGCATTGCAGGGGAATTTATGGGTTTTTTTGTTTTGTTTTTCTTGCCTCATGTAAGCAGCTTTCTCACATCTTCAGAACACAGCATTTGTACCCAGGACAGCAGATATGAAAAAACATTGCAAAAGTATCTCTGAAAAAAATGGGCATATCTTAAAATAGCAATTGTTATAAAACATTATTCTTAACCATATTAAACATTACAGTAACAGGGTATCTCTAAATTATCAAAAAGTCCTTATATATAAAAAGGTCTTAATTTGTCTTCAAATATCTTAAATCCATCCAAATATATACATTTTATTATTTTAATTTTTTTCACTTTTAATTTATTTTTGTTGGATTCTTTTTTCTAATTAAATACAAACACCAAACAAACCCTAAATCTTAATGGGAGCACTTTGTCACGATACTAAAATATATAGTATCAGTTTTGCAAGGATACAAACGTTTATTGTTCACCTTTTTTTTTCCCTACATTGTAAATAAATACTGAAGTCATTCAGAATATGAATGAACACATAAGGATTAATGTATTTTTATAATTGTTAAACAAACCAAAATACTCTGTGAGTCATTTAGGTGCTGTTATCTGGGGAGCTGTTAACTTGTGGTTTCTGAGGCTGGAGAGGCTGAGATAACTCTTGGTCTTTCTTTCTTGGTCTTTCTGGCTGAGATAACTCTTGGTCTTTCTTTCTTGGTCTTTCTGGCTGAGATAACTCTTGGTCTTTCTTTCTTGGTCTTTCTTTTCTGATGAGAGCCAGTTTCATGATTATTTTTTGATGGTCTTTGCGACTGCACTTAAGAAAAGCTCTTAAAATGTTTCGGATTATTCACAGTAAACCAACTCTACCTCTTCACAACTTTACAACTGATGCTCTCAAACACATTAAGAGGCAAAAAATTCAAGAAAATAAATCTTAATAAGTTCATCACAGCTGTTAACTGAAACCATCCCTAGTCACATTTACTTTGTGGATTTTTGCAAATAGCCAGGCTGTTAAGAGTGTGCTATATTCACTTATTGTAAATAAACACTCAAAATGTACTCAAAAATAATAATTACAGTAGACAGATTATTTTAAAAAAACACATACACAACAAAAAATTCCCCATTTTTACTGTTTTAATATATTTTGTGACCCCTAAATCACAATTTCCTTCTTAAGTTTAACAACAAATGACCAAACCTCTGTAATATAATCAAAAGGAAGATGGACGATCACAAGCTATCAAACAAAGCTGAACTGCTTGAATTTTTGCACCAGGAGTAACAAAGTTATCCAAAAGCAGTGTGTAAGACTGGTGGAGGAGAACATGCCAAGATGCATGAAAAAACTGTGATTAAAAAACAGGGCTATTCCACCAAATATTGATTTCTGAACTCTTAAGACTTTATGAATATGAACTTTTTTTCTTTGCATTGCAGAGAAAAGGCCCTTAATAAGCATAATTTTTGTAAAGAACCCCTGAACTAAAATAATGTTTATTCTTGTAGTGTTTCAAATAGCATTGCAAAACTGATATAGGCCTTGGTATGGTTTAATTCGCCCCGATTCACAGTTTTATTCTCCATTGTTTCCTGTGATCCAGAACTGTTTGGCGCTGCCTCCTCAAGGTGAAGACTGCGCTGAGATCAGCTGACTTTGGGACCTGGAAGCAAGCTGAAAGAAATCACTGAGTCATTTTTTCCAGTTCTGAGTCAGTGTGGCTGGCTGCCAAAAAATAAAAAGTTTCAACAGGTAATATCACAAAACATGTAACAGCTACTCATTAACGGGGACTTTGTCGACCCGCAGAGCTACCGCGTGTTTTTTTTTTGTTTGTTTGTTTTTTGTTTTTTTGTTTGTCTTGCCTCATTTAAGCAGCTTTCTCACATCTTCAGAACACAGCATTTGTACACAGGACAGCAGATATGGAAAAAAAAAAAAACATTGCAAAAGTATCTCTGAAAAAAATGGGCATATCTTAAAATAGCAATTGTTATAAAACATTATTCTTAACCATATTAAACATTACAGTAACAGGGTATCTCTAAATTATCAAAAAGTCCTTATATATTAAAAGGTCTTAATTTGTCTTCAAATATCTTAAATCCATCCAAATATATACATTTTATTTATTTATTTATTTTTTTCACTTTTAATTTATTTTTGTTGGATTCTTTTTTCTAATTAAATACAAACACCAAACAAACCCTAAATCTTAATGGGAGCACTTTGTCACGATACTAAAATATATAGTATCAGTTTTGCAAGGATACAAACGTTTATTGTTCACCTTCTCATTCAAACTTTTTTTCCCTACATTGTAAATAAATACTGAAGTCATTCAGAATATGAATGAACACATAAGGATTAATGTATTTTTATAATTGTTAAACAAACCAAAATACTCTGTGAGTCATTTAGGTGCTGTTATCTGGGGAGCTGTTAACTTGTGGTTTCTGAGGCTGGAGAGGCTGAGATAACTCTTGGTCTTTCTTTTCTAGGTCCTGATGAGAGCCAGTTTCATAATTATTTTTTGATGGTCTTTGCGACTGCACTTAAGAAAAGCTCTTAAAATGTTTCGGATTATTCACAGTAAACCAACTCTACCTCTTCACAACTTTACAACTGATGCTCTCAAACACATTAAGAGGCAAGAAATTCAAGAAAATAAATCTTAATAAGTTCATCACAGCTGTTAAATGAAACCATTCCAGGTGACTCTCCCTCATAAAGCTGACTGGGAAAATCCAGCCAAGATGTGCAAAGCTGTCATCTAAGCAAGAGGTGGTAGTTTAAGTAATCTAAACTATAAATATTGTACATATTCTAGTTTGTTTAACACTTTTTGTTTACTAAATAAGCTAATTAGTACCTCCTTTTTTGTGTGTTTTTCTGTTTTTATGGTGTATTCATCCCATTGGTACAATAGCAAAGACACACTGACACCCTAAATCAAGCTGCACAATGCACGGTTAACGGCTTGCCTATAGATTGCTAAAATAGGGTAAGAGTTGTGTGTTTGTCATATAAGCACTAAACAAAAGAAATCATTTGTTTCAGGATTTCTTCTGCAGTGATGGAGCTTGTATGCCTGTTTCTGCCTCTGTAACAACAAAAAGATGTGAAGTACCTCTTTCAACAGTGTTAATACAGGTACATTAAATTATTGGCCTTTCAGTCAAACTTCAGGACACTGTTCTGCTGTTGAAATTCATTAGCCCACAATTATTTGCTCTGTAAAAGTATAAAGCTAGCTATCTATATGTGAATAACTTTTTTCTACCTCAGACTATTCACTTTTGTCTAATCCTAGAAATATGTTTTTGCTATAGACTCATTTTTTGGTTACATTACATTACATTACATTTGGCAGACGCTTTTGTCCAAAGCGACTTACAATAGTGAATTACAAAAGGAATAGAAGTTAAAGATAAAAACATCTTTAGATAGGGTCTAAAGGAGGTCAAAGGGAAATCATGGGATCATGGGATGAGAGGTGTTAAGAGAGTAGGTGCTCTTTGAAGAGCTCTGTCTTCAGGAGTTTATTAAAGATAGTGAGAGATTCTCCTGATCTGGTAGTAGAAGGTAGTTAGTTAGAGGTGTTAGGAGAGTAAGTGCTCTTTGAAGAGCTCTGTCTTCAGGAGTTTCATAAAGATAGCGAGAGATTCTCCTGATCTGATATTAGAAGGTAGTTTTTTCCACCATTGGGGAACAGAAACTCTGTATGAGAACAGTCTGGATTGCCTTGTGACTTTCCTTTTACTTTACTTGTATCATTACCAGAGAGAGTACATGTTAATCAACATCATTTATAATGTAAATTTGATCATTTCCATCTGCAATCCCTGGACTGGTAATATAGTAAATAGTAACATTAAGTAGTAACATCACACTATTTATCATAGTGTTACTAGGTACTACAAGTAATATTTGCACTAATAATTCAATGATTCAGAAGATTCCATGAATAAGATTTGATAGTAGACTGCTAAAATTATCACAAATACTATACAAATGTAGCGTAAGCTTAGATAAATAACTTAATTTTAAATATTTGGTGGCTTTATAAGTGGTGGCCTCTAGTTACAGCAGTCTGATATGGGAAATTGTGGCACCAAATGTTGCATATGGAAACCAGAGTTTTTTTATTGGTGGGCTATTTACATTTACTATGCGGATTAGTGCTAATAGCCAGGCTGTTGAGAGTGTGCTATACTTATTCTAAATAAACACTCAAAAGACACTCAAAAATAATAATTACAATAGACAGATTATTCTAAAAAAACACACACACAGCATACAATTTGTACTGTTTTAAACTATTTTGAGACCCTTAAATCACAATTTCCTTCTCAAGTGCAACAACGAATGTCTGGCAGTATTACTTTCTAAAAAAAAAAATATGCAAGTTTACTATTAAACACAATAATCCACATGTGACTTACATCTCTGGAAAGAGACCACTTAATAATTATGTTTTCCTTGCTTTTATCAAATTAAAAACCTCTGGAATATGGAATATAAGGAAGATGGATGATCACAAGCCATTAAACCAAGCTGAACTGCTTAATTTTTTTGCACCAGGAGTAACAAAGTTATTCAAAAGCAGTGTGTAAGACTGGTGGAGGAAAACATGCCAAAATGCATGAAAACTGTGAATAAAAACCAGGGTTTTTTCCACCAAATATTGATTTCTGAACTCTTAAAACTTTATGAATATGAACTTGTTTTCTTTGCATTATTTGAGGACTGAAAGCTTTGCATCATTTTTATTTCAGCCACTTCTTTTTGCATTTTCTGCAAATAAATGCTCTAAATGACAGTATTTTTATTTGGAATTTGGGAGAGATGTTGTCTGTAGTTTATAAAATAAAACAACAATGTTCATTTTACGCAAACATAAACCTATAAAAAGCAAAATCAGAGAAACTGATTCAGAAACTGAAGTTGTCTCTTAATTATTTCCAGAGCTGTATGTACAGCTCAAGAACAGAGACACAAGTCACCTTTTATGACGAGACAGACTCTGTATTTGTGGATCAGAGATACACGAAGTTTAAGTTCAGAAAATCCTGATTAACAGAGAAATTCTAGTCATTTCTGACCATAATCCTTCACATTACCGCTTCCATTTTTTCCAAAGCCTGAATCCACAGACACGATACGCATGAGTGAATAAAGTCGAGCAGACCAATGAATAAGTCTTGATCTGATTCTCTGCACATTTATTAGAGAAAATGCCCTTAATAAGCATAATTTTTGTAAAGAACCCCTGAACTAAAATAATGTTTATTCTTGTAGTGTTTCATATAGCATTGCAAAACTGATATAGGCCTCGCTATGGTTTAATTTGCTCTAATTCACAGTTTTATTCTCCATTGTTTCCTGTGATCCAGAACTGTTTGGCGCTGCCTCCTCAAGGTGAAGACTGCGCTGAGATCAGCTGACTTCAGAACCTGGAAGCAAGCTGAAAAAAATCACTTTGGATCTTATCTATTAGAACTTTATTTCTCAGCAGTGGTCAAACTTCTCAACAAGCCACAAGCAACAAAGAAGCTTTACAGGACTGAACTTTATAACTGTAGTGTTGTATGTGGACATTTTGTGTTTCTATTCTGTGTTCCATTTGAACTGGGTGTAACTTGAGTGTGATGTCATTCCCAGCTTCAACATCTAACTTATGAGTTAAAATGGAATACAGTATTATTATATGTTCGTCTGTTTCTAGGTTTACGCAATAGATTGTTTGGATATTATTATTTTGTTCTGATCTGATGATTTTATGAGTTTTTCCGTTTTTTTTTCTGTGTATAATGTGCATAATGGTCAAATTCCATGTGTACAGTGAGTTTATTAAGCTGAAAAGTACAACTTCAGATTTAGGTACGTGTCCTTTACCACAGGGCTCATAATTCTAGTTTTACGCAGTAATTTTTGGACTGATATTCTTCTGAATATAACAGCAACGTGGATGTGGAAAACTGAAGTTGATGCCTGGCTGATCATGCTTTCTGTTATGCAGAGAGATTAGTAACAAAGTAGAACTACTTTACAACTCTACTTAAGTACTAAAATTCTGTATTTACTGGAGTAATATCTTTTTCTCCCTCTTACACTTTTACTTCACTACATATTTTGGATGAGTGATACATTTTTTATTTGCTGCATCGTTACTCGTTACAATTATAAAAATGTTAAGAATCATTCCAAAGCTACTTTATCACAGAGTGTTAGATGCTCTGCACTGTCACCAAGGTTTGATGAAGCTTCTCATCATTAAGTGAATCAAGGGATCAAGCTGATCTTATATGAAGACCAAGCTGCTCCCGCTCTGTCTTTCACTCTGAGAACTTTCCACTGCTTTCTGTAATAACTACACTAATACCACAGTACTGTACTTTTAATTTAAAATAGTTGAGTACTACATTTTACAATAAACTACTGGCAATACTAAACTAAAACCACAGTACTGTACTTTTATTTCAATACTTGAGTACTACATTTTACAATAAACTACTGGCAATACTTCAGTAAAATGAATGTTAAATACGTCAGTACTTCCACTTAGTGTGGAGATTAAAGAACGCAGATTGTGCTGCATGAGCAGCAGTTTGAAAAGAGTGGTTAAACACTGCTTATTAAGCAGTGGATGGCTTGACCAGTATCTGAGGAGGCATGTGCTGGTGTTGGGCCATTATTAGTAAAGAACATGTGATTAAAAAATGATTTATAAATGTAATTATTTATTACAGTATTTATATAGCATTCAGATACACACATGGGATTGACAGGAAGGCTAAACTGCCTGGGAGTTAAATTCAGCACAACACTGCAACCAATTACCATGAGATTTAAGTTATAGAGCATGATCAGTTCGTATATAGGACAATTCTTTAACCTGTAAAAAACAAACAAACAAACAAAAAACTGTATTACTGCATGTGTATTTCCCCTTCCACTTCTTATAAATACATTTAGCTACTTTACAGTGGTGCTTCCTGAAAGTTTGTTTACCCCTTAGAATGTTCTATGTTTCTGCATCAATATGATCTAAAACATCATTGGATGTTTACACAAGTCCTGAAAGTAGATGAATAGAACCCAGTTAAACAAATGAGACAGCATATTATACTTTCATTTGTAATTTATTAAACTTGTTATTTATTTATTGAGTAAAATGATCTAATATTACATATTTGGTATTGGTGAAAGTATGTGACCCCCCTTTGCAGCAATAATTGCAACTATTTGTTTCCGGTAACTGTTGATCATTCCGGCTTGGAGGAATTTTAGCCCATTCGTCTGAACAGAACAGCTGCAATTTTGGGATGATTGCCAGTTTCCTCACATTAACTACTTGCTTTTGTTCTTTCCACAACATTCCGCTTGGACCAACGTCAGGATTTTAACTTTGCTATTCCAAAACATTAACTTTACTCTTTTTGACTTATTTTTTGGTAGAACGACTTGTGTGCCGTGGCTTGCTGCTTGACATTTACCATAAGAATTTTATGATATTCAAAGTTTACTGTTTCAACAATGATGGTAAGCCATCCTGGCTCAGATGCAGAAGAACAGACTCAAACCATTGTTTTACCACCACCATGTTTTACCTTTCTAGAAATATAATGCTAAATTTAAACCAAAATGTTCTATTTTGGTCTCCTCTGTCCACAAAACATTCTTCCAATAGCCTTCTAGCTTGTTCTTAGCAGAATACAGACGAGCAGCCATATTCTTTTTTGGAAAGCTCCCAGCACTGAGCAGTGGAATGATGCTCTGTATAATACGTTTGGATTATATGAGTTCAGAAGTTGGGGATAAGGTGGGGTAGTTTTCATCCAACATTCTGCTGTATTACCTCAGCTTTGACACTCATCTATGCTTGTCCCTTGACCTGCTAATGAAAGAAATGAATTGCCTTAGACCATTTATACTTTAAGCTTAAATAACACAGTAAACTGAGTACAAACCCTGCATATGTTGATTAAATGAAGTGAATTATACCTACTCTAAACATTACATAAACATCAGTCTTTAAATTTGGATTTTCAATCCAGTATCCAGTTGTTGTGATGGTAAATAGCCAATCAAATACATTTACTGTTCTCTTATCTTCCAGGACAGAATTAAGATTCTGGATTGAAATCCTGGAGAGTCCAGCACAGCTTGCTGATACGGGACTTAAATCTGTCAAGTAACAGGTATTTATGGCATAATTTTGTACATGAGTACAAATTACATGAGTGGCCAGTGTTTCACACAGCCACTCTCAGCAGCAGAGAAAAATATAACTTTTTCTTATAGCCTTCAACGCTGAAACCAGGCAGCTGTATCACAATGTATTCTACAAGTAAACACACAGGGGAAGGTAGCTTAGGAAACTGACTACATTAGACAGTTGGGAAAGATGTTTTACCCATCAAGGTTGCCCTGCTCAAATATATAAGGTACACCCTAAAGGTTACCATGTTTCACTGAAACAACTCAAACCACTGCAGTCAGTATACATTTACTGAATCAAAATATTGATTCACCTTAACTGAAAGGGTTTGTTGTCTTTTTCTGTTTCTTGTCTGTGCTCTGTGTGGTATGCAGCAACTCTGTCACTTCCTCTCTCTCTCTCTCACTCTCTCTGTCTCTCTCTCTCTCTCTCTCTCTGTAAAACTCTGAAAGGAGAGTTCAGTGTTTCGGTTTTGTTGTGTATGTGTAGGATCTTATTTACTGGAATAATAAAAACAATAAACACAATTAATTCATAAGTAAGTAAAATATAGTTTTCATAACATATCAGGAATGTGTTGTTTCGGGTTTCAGGGAATTGAGTATTAATTTCAGCCATGAGAGTACAATTAGAAGTAGTTGCACTTTAATGATAAGAATATATATGCTAATTACATGTTCCATAGCATAACAAATAACATTCCTGAGAGACAAAAAGTATATGTGCTATATATTTGTGATGAGGTCAGTAGCTCCGACTCATCAACTGAATGTGTCAGACATTTTAAGTGGCTAACTGTGTATGCTTTAAAAGTATAAGTCTATTGTACTTACCTTCTCCTTAGGGTTTTTTCTTGTTGTTTATTGGTTTGGCTAGGTAATCTGAGTTGCTAGTCCTACTGGCTGCTACAAGTCAGTATTGTTTTTTTTTTTAAGTACTGCTTACAAGTCCTCCTGGACTTTGCTACAGCTGTGGAATCACTAATAAAATCACTGTGATGTCACTCTTTGTGGTGACCCCTCTTCAGAGCCTCCACATGGCAGCACATTCACAAGATTCTTTTGCAGATTCACCGAAAACACACAAATTAGTCACATTCATAAAATAATGAAATGAAATACAGTTGAAAACTTTATCTTATTCCAAGTGTAATATCTGTAGGAAAGTCCCTATGCATTTTCCAGTTAATATTATCAATAACACTATTCCAGTGAAATGTAGGTAATGTAGAAACTTTACTATGAATCACTTCTCTAATGTATCTATTGTTATTAACTTTGTCCATCAATTTAATTTCATCTGAGTTCAGGCATAAATTAGATGTAGAATTAAAACAGATGGACTAAACCTATATGTAAAGCATTAAAAAGAGACTTCAATTATTGGACAGGTACAGGAAAAATATATAATGACACATATTTCTCATATATTAGTAAATTACCATCATTACAAACAAATTATTCTGTCATTACATGCACCTAAACAACAGACTGGACTGGTCAGTTAACACCACCGCACTTTACAGAAAAGGCCAGAGCAGACTCTGAGGAGACTAACGTCATTTGGAGTGCAGAGAATACTCCTGAGTTTTTTGACACAGTGGTTGCATCTGCCATCTTTTAATAAAGTGGTCTGTTCAAACATTACAGCACAGTGTTTTCGGCCGTAGGTTTATCTCATCATCTTTAGCACTGTTGTGAAAAAAACATTACTTTCTAAGCTAAGAAGAGATTTTTTTTTTCATGGAACCAAAAATAATTATTCTGTGGTATTGCATATTCATCCCAACCATTGGTTCCATAAATAAACAAGGCATATAAGTGTTAAGAACATTTTAAAGAATTAAAGCGCTCACTTGATATAGATGTTTTTTTTTTTTTTTACCAATTGCATGGACTCACGTGACTGGATGGCAGAGCCAGGATTTAGAAACAAGCACAGAGACAGCAGATGTGAATCACCAACCAGTGTTTTTTAACACATGAAGCACCCAAAATAAACCATTAACACCCAGTACTTCCACCTGAGTTTTCTCTCTCACCAGCAGTGTCTCTTCTTGGTTAGTAAGAGCTGTGCTTAAGTAGTGTTGGTTGTGTTCCATCCATTAGCAGCATCAGAATTAATATTAGGGCTGAACTCGACGGCAACTGGTTATCTTATAACTGCAGAAACAAAAACCCAGCACTGAATAATGATGACAGCACTATAAAAAAAACTTTAAAAATTAAAATGTATTTCCTTACTGTGATTTTTAAGTCAGAACAAAAAAATCTTTCTAAATGTTGGTCTAACTAAATAATAGGTGTTGGCAAAATGTACAAAGTTGAACCCTAGTTCAACTACTTTGCACATGCTCAGTTTGACTCTTCAGTTGAATGGGGTCTACTGAGAAATTCTACAGGGTTTTTCACCTGATGTTGGTCACACTCAGTGATGGTATAGTTACTTTGAAAAAGTAATCCGATTACTAATTACTGATTACTCCTTTAAAAAGTAACTTAGTTACTTTATGGATTACTTGATTTTAAAAGTAACTAAGTTACTGTACAAGTTACTTTATTAGTTACTTTCAGCAGCTGCAGACACCACCTCCCGCCGCGGCACCGCCTTAACATCAAAACTACAACCAATTTTGTCAATACTCCCTTTACTGGAAAATGCATTTTTAACAGCAACAATGTATCTCTAGACATTTAAAGTTGAACTATTTCCTGAAAAAATAAGTTTTTTAATAAAAATAAAAGACCATTTCTCTTGAATTAACTTAACATAAATTATTTTTTTTATAAAAAATAAAATATGGTCTTTCTTGATTTCACTTAACATAAATACTTGTTTTTATAAAAAAGAAAAATAAAGAAAGTCTTTCTTGACCTGAATTATTTAACACTGTAAATCTTAACATTGAACCTGTTGTTCTCTGCAGGGCAGCAAGGAGTGGTTTTATAAAACAAAACCGTGTATATGGTGTAGGCCAGGGATCACATGTATGCGGACTACGGTACGGGTCCGGACCCAGACGTTGTCCAGTGCGGACCCAAAGCAGTAAACTACTGAAAAGTATTTAATTTTGACAGCGTTCATTTAAAGCGTCAGAACTTTTATTGTCTTTACGGTATACACGCTCTGCGGCACAAAATCTTCAAGCGCTCTCCTCTGCCAATCAGATCTGTGCAGACCGCTGCCCTGGCTAGTGAATTGGGACGCGGCCGGGAAAAAACGCCTTTATGAAGTAACGCGTTACTGACATCACCGGTCACACTATTTGCATTGGGCAACCCACCTTTCACTCACCATCAGTGCGTAATTATTCTTGGCAGGCTGCCAATTATATTTGTGTTGTATAATAGGTGACGGCCTGGCTCCAGTTTTGCAGGCTGTAAGAGCAAGTTGAAGTGTTTCCTGTTGCTGAGTGTGATAATATGTTGACCTGGTCCAGCTACATATATTTGCATAACAGCAAGTTTATATAATCGATGATAGGACACATATGTAACAGTTATAAATTCCCTCTAACCAAAATATATTGAATTTATGAATACATGAATTTGTTTATTGTAAAAAGTGTGATTGACAACTTAATTTTAGTTGATCCTAAAGGATAGTCGGCAGAACATATGACACTTCGTTTAACTTATTAGGCCAACTGTAAATATAAAGTGAATTTTAGAGTTGGTGAGACTTAACACATAAGGTTTTTATACAAATAAAAAATGAACTATAAGATTTCTAGTTGGTGGTTTTCTTCAAAACTTAAAAATCTAGTGCAGTAAGTAGAAATTTGAGTTTTTTTACTTTTTCCTTTTAACAGTGAGTAAAATCCAGGTTTTGTACCTTTAATTTTTAATTCAGCACTTATCCTGCACTAAAGTGTACTATTTCAGTGTTTCTGGCAGTCAGTTGTAGTGCTGTGTGAGTACTACTGTAGTGCTAGAGAATGGAGTACTATAAAGCATTTCATATAATTTGAATATGATAAATCCTGATTTTAGTATAAACTGCTGATAACAAAATGCACACATCCTCATACTGTCAATAACAGTACGAGACTGAGCACATCTATTCTGACTCATCTTATTAAGACTCACCTGAGTCTGTATCACCCCAACAAAGTTCCTCTCATCATTACAGTTACATTTATAAAAAATATACTCCACAAATCTTAATATTAAGAACTAGGACTATTTGGGTCGGATTTACAGACAGGGGATTAAAACATAGACTGTATATTAGTTCACTTTAACTGAATATTTTTCTTCAAAATGCAGTGTAGTCCAAGACCTAGTTTAATGCCATTTTGAGAAACTGACCCTACATTTGATATGTTTTACACATATAATAAACAGCCGTTTGCTAGCAATTATCTTTTTGATGCCTATTTTCCACATTTTTTCCAGGATCCTTCAGTTTCCTGCAGGAAATGTAGGAAATATCCCAATTTCTAATGACCAGTTTCTCTGTACAGTTTATAAGTTCATATACAAACCACACACATTCTGACCTACACTCGTGTAGTTTTTCTTACTCACAGTCACTTAGGCCCACCCACTTCCTTTAGTCTCCTCCTCCACAGCAGTCTATGCTCCACAGAGAGAATAGCCGGCTACCTCCCGCCCCAGAGCTGCTCTGAAGGGTCGCGTGAACGCAGGGGAAGCGAGACGTGCGGCTGAACCTGGGGCCGCAAGCCGAGTACGAGCGCGCCGACGCTTTATGGAGTCAGCGCGAGGACTGTAAAGTTACAGGTGAGCCGGTGTTTGGGTCAGTGGTTGAGTTAGTGTTTGAAGCAGTGTTTGGGTGAGTGGTTGTGTGTGTGTGTACTGTATGCGTGCTGTATGAATTGATGTGACAGACATAAAGAGTAAATCTGCCGTGCTGACACTCAAGTGTCATGTTATTCCTGAGAGACGGAAAGGACCTGGCAGCCTTTGCCATGCTGATAAATCGCTACGTGCTGCTCTGTGTGTGTGTGAGAGAGAGAGAGAATCTGAATTTGTGAATTTGGAAGTTCTTTATATTGTATGAATATTTTCTGATCAATCGGACCGATATACATGCTTTACATTTGAAACTAAAGCTGTTTACACTGACTTTCATTGAAATTTAAGAAGGATTTTCCTTCTTTTAAAAAATTTGTAACGGCGGTTTTACATGTAACTTTACTGTACTCCTGCGTATGCGCGCTGGAGTTGTAGTTCTCTGTGCGGGAAGGTAAGAACTAACTCTAGCATGGCCGCTTGATCTGACATCCTGAGGTGTCAGGACAGCAATGGTGTCCTATGGTGACTTTGTGCGCTCTTCTCGCCGCACAGTAATAGCGTCAGTACGCATTTTTCAGCAGGAAGGCATTAAGTCAACATTTCTGACATTTCAGACACGTTTAAAAAAGGATGTTTGTGCCCCTTTCGTAGAACTCATTCACTACTGTACTTAAGTACTAAATGCTTTAACTGTATCTGGAGTATAATTTTTACTCCTATTCCCACTTTTATTTCACTAAATATTTCCAGAGTTTAATACTTTTTATTCTGATATTTTTTTCATGTGCTGCATCGTTAATTGTTGTTAATTAATAATAACACAGTATACTGTACTTTTACTCTTAGTACTTCAGTACTATATTTTACAATAAACTTTCAATACTTAAGTACAATAAATGTTGAATACTTGAGTACTTCCACTTAAGTGTGGAGTTAAAAGAACACTTCAACTTCTACTCAAGTAATTTTTTGATAGAGCAGTCTAGTACTTTATACACCTCCACTCCCCTTAAATGTGCTATTATATTTATGGAAGAGGGAAGAAGTAGATTCTGCTTAATTTTCTTTTTTTACCATACTTTAGTTCAGTCATTATAAGATCTCTGAGACACAGCTGTCTGATTTCAGATCTATGTTTTGTGTTATTTTTAATTTCCACATCTGAGCCCTGTGGAGCTCTTAATCAGTGTGAAGCTAATCTGAGTTGAATACACTAATAAGGTGAAAACAGTGTAGAGCAGTCAATCAGACAAGTGGAAATTCTGCATATAATATAAGGGTAAGATCCAAAGAAATAACCCCACTACGTTAGTCTAGAATATTCAAAAATAAGTTTAACCAGTATTAAAGTATCTGGAACATTGCAGTAATTTCGTTGATGGTTATTTTCAGGTGCAGCACTGCCAGGATGGATGTTGTGAGGATGATGCTGATGACAGTTTTTGTCATGTCTACAGTTGGTGGGCAAAGCACTAATCTGACATCTCTATGTGACATCAAATATTCACAGAATCTACAAATTACTGTAAGTGAGAATGAGCTGATAGTTGATTAATCTCAGGGCAGCTTTCTAACTTGGAAAAGTGGAATCAGGTTATGTTATTTGTATGTGTGGCTGAATCTCACTGACTAGATGAAATTGTTTCAGATCTGTAACATCACTCGGCCGTACAGTGAGGTTTGCTTCTCTGGATGCTGTACATACAAATATCCTCCTGCATTCCTGGACCACTTGATGAACAAGCAGTGTGAAGCTACCTGGTATACACCGGTGAGGCCAGATATTCAGTTTAATTACTTGTTCATTACAATAAGTTGTTAGAATTCTTCTAATGTTATATAGAGTTAATTACAGGTAGGCAGTCTCACTGACCACTGAATTTATGTTTATTTGGGTTTGTCTTAATGTTATATAGAGTTAATTACAGGTAGACGCTCTCATTGACCACTTACTTTATGTTTAATTGGGTTTAGTATTTTAATGTTGTATAGTGTTAATTACAGACCACTGACGCTATGTTTATTCATGTTTGATCTAATGGTATATAGAGTTAATTACAGGTAGACGCTCTCACTGACCACTAACTTTATGTTTATTTGGGTTTGTCCTAATGTTATATAGAATTATTTACAGGTAGACACTTACTGATTACTTACTTTATGTTTATTTGGATTTATTCGATTATTATATAGAGTTAATTGTATAAAAAATTTAGTGACCACTGACTTTGTGCGTATTTGAGTTAATTCTAAGGTTATGTAAAGTTGGTTACACATAGACACATGCTTTTTTATGTTTTTTTTTTTTCAGGATATGACGTCCTTGGCTGATCCTAGTCAGCCTCAGAATCTTAGTGGTTCAGTGATTAACGTCACTCTACAAAGTCTAATCACCAAACAGCATGTAGATGGACTTTTCCTAAACATAAATTGCCATGATACCAATGTAAGTTTATATTAATATTATATTTTTCATTTTTATTATTAAATGACATTATAATGCAAATTAACGGCAATTTAAATGACCACTTTATTTCTAATGTTTTTTATTTTTATTTTATTTATTTTATAATGCCTGTGATAAAAAAAAAATATTAATAGTAGTAGTATATGTTTTTATTCACATTTACGCACATTGATAGGTTACCTCGCTAAAAAAACAAATTTTTTGTACATTTTGTACAATGACTCAATAATGTAATTATTGTAATTAATGAAATTATTACAGGCCTAGATTAAACTGTGTTATTACTTCTTCACTACAGTGCAGTTCACTACAGTACAGTGTTCACACACATAACGTTTTATACATAACTATTTATATATATTAATAAGAAAGAATTTCATTTGAAATTCTGTTTTTTGTCTCCCAGAAACGATATCAGGCCGTGTACAGAGGTACGTGTCTGCACTTTCTACAGTCTGGTACAGTGAATACTAAACATGAATAGGTTACGCTAATACAGTAAATGTGAGATTCTGACATGGATGAAACCGAACCTTTATGTGCATCAATACTTTTTAACATATGCATTCAGTTACACAGCACACTCTGTTCAGACAGATGACATATATGGGTAATATATAAAATATGGTGTGAACAGCATAAAATAAACATTGTATTTGTTGAAAAGTCAGATTTGGGTCAATTTTATCTGTTGTGTGAACATAGTCATATTGTGGTCATTGTGGTTATCTGATCTGAGCTTGAGTGTCTGTGGTTTAAAACTAAACTTCATTTAATTATCTTCATTTAAAACAATTCAACATTAATATTAGTTTGTGTGTTTATTGATAAACACTAGTGTAACCCCTTTAGCTGTTAGTTATCAGTGTAATATATGAGGATGCTAATTATAAATGTTAGTGCTGGTAATATTTTTCTTTATTGATTTTCTTGTTTAGTTTCTGGCTCACCGCCTGGTGCTCCTCCCCCTGGTGAGTACTGGATTATCTGTGGACTGTAATTTATTATTTAAAAACAAATAAATCACAATAGAGGAATTAAGGAGTTTCTTGTTACAAGATGACAAGATCTTCAAGAGGCATAATATTAAAGCTGAAACACACATCTCATTTTCAGATGTGTTTTATATACATTCTTTTTACCATATTTAGTTTCTTGATAAGTTATAGATCCAAGGAATGCCATGTCCGTTTAGAACAATTTCAAGGACGCAGCTATGGCATCCTTTATAGCTCTCTGTTACCTTCAATGCACTGTGCAAGTGTACAGTTTCCACTGTGCAATTGTACAACACCAAGGGGAAAAAAAGAGCACCACCTATTTTTTGGGGGAAATGATGGAAACAAAGCTTTTAAGTTTATAATTAGTTTCTTTGAAGAAATGAAAAAAAATATTTGCAATATTCCACCAGTTCCATATGTGTGACCAATCAGCTACTGAGAAGGAGTGTTCCTAGGACAGTGCTATCAAGGATCAACCCCCTGTTTCGACAGCAGGCTAGGCTTTGGAACACTACTGTTCTCTCATTCATGGCACTAAAGCTTATATGTTTTCATGCTTCATCAGATCAATCCAGACAGTCCTCCATCGTCTCCGTGGCAGTAGGCAGTGTGGCTGGCTTTGCTATTCTGGCTGCTGTGGCTGCTTTGATTTACTGTCGTGAACAGATCCGCAGGTACACCTGTCTTTTATGATCTGCAGAGTCAGTTCTGCATCTGTATAAATCAGGAGTTTCAATCATGTAATTTAGTTCTTGTCTGTCTGACATCAAATTTCTGGTTTTGCCAATGGACAGTAATGAAAGATGGTTAAAATTATTTATGTTTTCTTGTGTTTTTCATGACTGTTTTTCTCTGTTGCAATATACAATCTGAGCTCTGAGCAACTATCTCGCTAACACTTTAACACTTATTCCACCATTAGACAAATAACGCATAAAAATCATTAAACAAATATCATATTAATGTTTAATTAAGTTGACTTGTTGTATGGGTATTTCATTAGCTTAGCTACCCAGCTAACAAGTTAACGCACATTCCTGGAGTAGAGAACTCAGAAAGAGCATATCTGCTTGTTTAATGGCTACGTATTTACCATAGCTAGCTACAGTGTTTACCACATGGGGCTTGTTTACAGGTTTAGCTCTGCAATGCACACAGTCCATTTAACACAAGGATATTTGGAATTAAAAGTTGTAATCTTGTTGAAAGCTGGAATTTGATACAGATTTAATTTCATACTGTTTGAAGTGGTGCTAATTTGTTAGTCCAGTAGCTAACATACGCTAAGCTATATGTCTAGTTAGGATTCTAGCCAACTAAGCTAAGCGCTCCATTCAGAACCGAGCACAGTTTGTGTTAGTGGTAACTAGCTAGCTAGTCTGATTTAGTCCTCAAAATAGTGTCTATATTTTATGATGTCATGTGAAATTCTATAATACCTGATTTTGTACCATATGAAATTAGTGACGGAATTTCGGTAGAATAAATTAATCAGATAAGCTGCAGCATTCAAACCGCTCACTTGTTGGAATAACTTTCTCTACTGCCCTGGGAGGAGCAATAGTGAGGTCAGGTGGTTGGATGCTCACCACCCCACCCTGTCCCTAACTCTCCAACTCATCCAATCCAAATGTTTTTGCTGGAGCTCCATAATTCCAGCTCTATGTATTGGCTGGAGCTCCACAGCTCTATGCTAAAGGGCTTTATACTCCTCTAATAGCCCATGCCTGGCATTAGACATTTTTATTTATCTGCTCCAGAGAGTCCTATTCTATTGGCCATACTTTATTGGCCATACTCTACAATGACTAGTACTCTGCGTTGATACCACTGCTT
>CATQJL010000258.1:0-18140 GCA_958299035.1 Cylicocyclus nassatus
AAGCAGTGGTATCAACGCAGAGTACTTATATTTGATAGCAGGAAGTTCAATCTCTTGACGACGAACAATCTGATCAACAGGGACATTTTTTAGAGAGCAACCACAGGAACAACAATCTACTTTAAGCGTCTGCAAAGTATCCGGTTCATCAACAAGTTCGCGAGTAACTCCTTTATGATTCGGTTGTCCACCTACTTTCTTCCCACTTTTAGTTCACAAACTACGGTTCTTTGATGAATGAGGGACAACATCATGTGATGGAGGAAGACTGCTGTTTCCGCTATTCGTATTCAGACGAGCATGTAAGTTATTGATAGTTAATTGAAGATTCGCAATAGTTTCTTGGAGTGAAGTTATAGTTTCTAAATCCTTTTCATGTTGTTTTTGTATAATAGTGATAATGTCTGAATCAGTATTGTCGTTATTATTTGTTTTTTGATTGCAAGACATTCTATAAAGAATGATGGGAAGTATCTTAAATATAAATTGAATAGTTGAAACGGAGGTATTTCCAATGGAAAAAAAAAAAATCAATTTTTTTAAAATACCCTTAATAGACCTTATTTCTTGGGGATTTAGGAGATTTCAAAACAATTAAAAAAAAGCACGCGCAAAAAAATTAGGGGGGGCAGACTGTCTAAAAACTCGTATTTTTTGTCGTTAAAGCCTTTGAATTGACTAAATTGAGGGTGTTTCGTGCGTTTTATTCTTGAAGACAAGGAGTTTTCAGACAGTCTGGGGAGCTGAACAGTTACAATATTCTCTTCATTGAACAACATCAAATAAAACTTCCAAAAACACTTTATCCTTATATATCATAAAATAAGTCATACATGTATTATAAAATAAGTACTGTTGATGATAACAAACGTGTAGGTCTTATTTGGGCCGCCATTGCAGTATTTACCGGAGTTGCAATTCTCCTTGGCATAATCCTCCCTGATATATTCAAGTTTTGGGGATGTGTTGGAGTATTTCTGACATGTATTGGTATTGCATCCATGATTATTGATAAAATCATGGGTAAAATAGGCTTCCCATGGACATCAACCATTTCTATCCTCATCGGTCTGCTTCTTATTATCGTTAATGTTGTTTGCAGATCCATAGGCAATATCGGCATTATTGCTGGAGCTACGGGACTGATTATTGTTGGTATAATGGCGGGAGTATCTATTGCACTAAGGAAACGCTAACTATGACAGACTTACGTGAAAGAGTAGAAGATGATCGCGGACTGATTAAAAAAATTCAGTTATTTATACCTGGATTCCGCGGATACCGACAACGTGAAGATGCACGTATTGCTGATTCAATGATGAGGACACAGGTTGCAGATACGGTGAAAACAGCCGTTATTCTTCCCCTTGAATCTGCACGTGAAGAAGCAGCACGTTCCCTTGAACTCACTATAATGAATGATGTCGCCGCATCCTTAACGAAAGCAAAAGCGGTTGAAGCAAAAATTCGTCATGCACAACAGGGATACTCAGGTATTTCAGCCGGTGCACGCATTCTCCAGGAAGAATTGAACAATCTCTATGAACTTGATTTATCTATTCTGGAAAATGTAAAAGAACTTGGCACAAAGGCAGAACAAATAAAATCAACCATGACAACCGGATCAATAAACGAAGCCACAGCAAATCTTCGTCTACTGAAATCCGAATTACAGACGTTAGCCGAAACGATTGACAAACGTATTATAACGGCTGCCGATCTTCTTGTGGAGTAAATAAAAAATGGGATTATTTTCAAGAACAAGCCAGAACATAGGATCAGGATCGGATATTGAAGGTGCCGATGCACGTGCCGGATTCTACTGGGTGGAAGACTACAAAGGCGACAATCTTATTTGGCGTCTTCCCCGCAACATCATGCTCAATGATAACGTCCTGGTCAGAGAAGACGAGTATGGTATCTTCTTCCGTGATGGTAAAGCAATGGCGGTCTTTGACCGTCCTGACAGATATGCATTAACAACACAAACGTTACCAGTTCTCTCCCGTATCATAGGAGCGACCGTTGGAAATGTTCAGATAGGAGAATTCTACTGGGTTCAAAGACGTGAACTCCGGGATAAATTCGGAACATCTCAGCCTCTTGCATTCCGCGACACCGACTTTGGCGTTGTTCAGATTCGCATGTTTGGTCAGTTCTCCTATAAGGTAACTGACCCAATGATGCTCATTACCCAATTTGCAGGAACTAAGGGAATTACTCAGTCCTCTGAAGTAGTCGAGTGGTTAAAAGGTCAGGTTATAACCGTTCTCAATGATACCCTCGGTGAACTGAAATCACAAAAACAGATGGGTATCCTGGATATTCCCGCATTCCTTCAGGAAATTGAACAGGTATGTCTTGCTAAATTGACGCAGGAAGTAGAGAACTACGGTCTTGCCATAATGAAGTTTTCCGGTCTTACCCTGACACTCCCCGATGAAGTTCAGGAAGCTTTGAATAAACGCGGAGCAATGTCAGCCCTTGGTGTCAACTACATGCAGTACCAGTCAGGAAAAGCCATTGAAAACATGGGTGTTGGTGCGGCTAAAGGCGGGGATGGTGCAGGATTTGCCATGATGGGGGCAGGTATGGGAGCAGGAGCAACAATGGGAAGTATCATGATGCAGGGAATGGCAAATACCGCACAACCTGCACCGTTTGGAGCAACGCCCGCCGGAGCGACAGGAAACGCTGCATCGACAGCAAACGGACCTCAATGTCCAAAATGCAATACCTCCGTTCCCCCCGGTTCAAGATTCTGTCCGTCATGTGGTCAGAAAATCGGCGGAGGTGCATTCTGTCACAAGTGCGGAACGACGCTTCCCCCCGGTTCCAAGTTCTGTCCCGAATGCGGAGAAAGACTATAACCGACTGAATAAATTCTCAAAATATGGATCTACGAGAGATAGATTCCGTAAAGTCGACAAGTATAAAGGTAAAACAATCATTATGAGATTGAACATAAATGACTAAAAAAATGAAGAAAATTCAATAATTAAACTAAATTTTTTTTTTTTGATTGGATAGTAGTTCCTCAGATATCACGACAATTCCCTTCGAACCAAATATCTTAAAGATTTTAAACTGACTTTCATCCGATTTAAAACACAAAATCGGTAAATAATACGTAATTAGAGCGTAACTCCCAATGTTTTGATAATCTCTTCTGTTTCTTTCTGGATGTATGAGACCTTCTCCTTTTCATTTCCCCATCTTACCTTGTAAATAACCTTCAATTTATTAAGAACCGTTTGTGGACTGTATTTTTTGTCAAGTCCCGTTTCATGCATCTTGTTTATAAGTCCA
Source organism: Cylicocyclus nassatus (assembly GCA_958299035.1). NCBI lineage: Eukaryota > Metazoa > Nematoda > Chromadorea > Rhabditida > Strongylidae > Cylicocyclus > Cylicocyclus nassatus. Next base: position 3,310 of record CATQJL010000258.1, read on the forward strand.
TAGAAGTAAAGTATGCCAATGTGATTCAGGAAGGTTAGCCCCTGGAAATATTCTTCAGAGTGTGCCTGTGTCACCACCCCAACAGACTGTCTGAAAACTTCCCCTCTCCAAAAGAATAAAACGCACGAAACACCCTTAATTTAGTCAATTCAATGGCATTAACGACAAAAAATACGAGTTTTTAGACCGTCTCATTTACGATAAATCCATCTAATTCCGTTATCTTTCCCACACATTTTCCGGTAATCTTCTTTGACCTTCTAAGTTTCTCATCCCATTTTGAAGTGACTTGATAAACATAAAATCGGTTGTTTAAATGTCTGATTTCGATTGCTCCAAAATCAGTCGGAACTTGTTTGCGGATGTTTTCTGGTATCGCCATTTCACCATATCTATTGGTTTTTCATAGCATTTACATAATTTGTATTACACGCAATTTATATTGGTAAAATAGAGGTCTAAATCGAATCAAAGTCCCCATTATGAGACAATTTTTGATACAAAATCAGTATTTCCATTACCAGAACCATGAAAATTCAAACCCATCGATATTCATCAAATTTTCCGTATATTTAAATAATTTCAGTGAGATAAATAGTAAATACATGCAACTTAATTATACGCCTACAACCTGTCCGTTCTGCGGAACTGGTTGTGGTCTGAATTTAATTACTACCGATGCCGGAGTTGTCGGCGTCGCACCGTATCACCGTATAACCATCAACCGTGGAAAACTTTGTACCCGTGGTTTAAATGCCGCACGGGCAATTGCAACATTCCCAATTACCAAGGCTTCCATCAAAGGTTCTGAAGCAAAACTTGATGACGCTCTTGCAGAAGTAAAGAAACTCTCTGGGGCAGATGTTTACGTATCAACTCGTCTCACCAATGAAGCCATCTATGTCATCAAACGCATGGCAACAGAAGTTCTCGGGGCAAAAGAGGTCAAGACCTTTACCGATATCAATGCAAAATCATCAGCAAAACTTGCCGACATTGCCGCTGCCGATGTTATTCTTGTTGCTGACGATTGTATGAAACAATCACCGGTTGTTGGAGGAACAATTCTTAAAGCAAAAGACAATGGTGCAAAACTGTTCTACGTTGGTCCAGCAGGATATTCCTCCGTTCAGGCAGATACCGCAGAAATTGCTGCAGAAGGATTTGCTGTCAGTGCCGCACTCACTAAGGAAATCAAAGCCGCAAAAGCTGCCATTGTGGTTGCCATGGCAGGAAGTCCGCTCGCGGCAGAGGCAGAAAAATATGCCAAAGAAAACAAAGCAAAGTTCGCTCTTTTATTTGAAACCAATAACGGAAAGGGTGCAGCACTTTTAGGCTGTGTACCGTCTCTTTCCGCTTTCAAAAGTGGAACTGCTCCGAAATCAATGCTTATCTTTGCAGAATCTCCGGAAGTTGATGCTGAACTCTATCTTGACCTGATTCCAATTTTGGAAAAAGTCGAAAATCTTGTGGTCGTCGCATCCAATGCCAGTGTCTTAACCGATATTGCAACGGTTGTTATTCCGATGGCATCATTTTCCCAGTATACCGGTACTTTTACCAACTGGGAAGGACGTCTACAGATGGTTTGGGCTGCAACTGCACCGGCTGAGGGTATTCCAACTCCATATGATTTAGTAAAAGAAATTTCCGGCGGAAAGATTGCATTTGAAGATTCAAAATCAATTTATCATGAAATGAAAGAAAAAGTCCCAGTATTTGCAGTTTCCATAACTGAACCGACTGTTGACGGTCCGTATGTACAGGAGGCCTAACTATGTCTGCAAAAGGTGATATGTTCTATGCATGGACCAATTCTTCCGAAATCAAGGGAGAATGTGGTGGTGCGGTTGCAACACTGCTTCAGCATGCATTGACCAGCAAAATGGTTGACGCTGTTCTTGCAGTAAGAAAAGGAGCGGATATTTATGATGCAAAACTCGAGCTCATAACTGATCCAGCAGAAATTCCGAAGGTTGCCGGTTCTCTGCACTGCGGTACGCTTCTTATTCCAAAGATGGTTAAGAAATACCTAAACGGTGCAAAAGACATGAAAATCGCTGTTCCGGTTAAGGGCTGTGATGCAAAAGGATTCTATGAACTTGCCAAACGCAACCAGATTAACCTTGACAATGTCATTATGATTGGAGTTAACTGCGGAGGTACCGTATCTCCAGTTCAGGCACGTGAAATGATTGCATCCAAGTATGGTGTTAATCCTGACAATGTCTTCAAGGAAGAAATTGACAAAGGTCAGTTCATTATTGAATACACTGACGAAAAAGGAGGTCACCAGGAAAAAGGTATCAAGATTGATGTCCTTGAAGAGGAAGGTCTTGGACGAAGATTCAACTGTCAACGCTGTGAAACCAAGATTCCACGTCAGGCTGATTTAGCCTGCGGTAACTGGGGAGTTATCGGTGACAAAGCCGGAAAAGCAACCTTTGTTGAAGTATGTTCCGCCAAAGGTGCTGCCCTCTTTGATTCAGCAGTAAAGGCAAATGTCCTATCGACGTGTGCTCCGGAAGCAAAAGGTCTTGAAATTCGCGGAAAAGTCGAAAATGTTATGATCAAGATGGGAAAGAAAGGTCAGGAAAAACAGTTTGCTGAACTCGGCGAGGGTACAGAAAGACTGCAGAAGATTATGAAGATAACTTCACGCTGTATTGCATGCCGTGCATGTATTTCCAACTGTCCAGTCTGTTACTGTGTCGAGTGTTCCACTGCCAAACCGCATCTCGTTGCACCAGGTCAACAACCCCCTGACTTCATGTTCCATATGATTCGGTTCGCCCACATTGCCGATTCCTGTATCAACTGCGGTCAGTGTCAGGAATTATGTCCAATGGAGATTCCAAATGCCCTTTATATGCATGCCCAACAAGTTGAACTTGAAAAGATGTTCGGTCACGTACCTGGTAAGGATATGGAACTTCCGGTCTTGGGCTTTGCTGAAGAGGCCGATGAACGTGCACGTCTCAGTGCAACTGGTTCCGACATGATTTACGAAAATGTCTTCGGTGAACAGAAATAATATTCACCAAAGTAATTTCATTGTAACGATTTAAGTAAATTAAATAAAAAAAGAGATTTATTTTTTAAATCTCTCTTTTTTCTAGATATCATTTCATCTTTTAATATCAGATTTTTAACCGTTTATTTGGATAATTCCCTCTCTGAATTTTTTCGCCAGTGTTTTAATCCTAGATGAAATAAAAACTTTTTTCTAAAAACCCCAGTTTTGAGAATCAAAACTCCCGGAAATGTAATCTAAATCATGTTTTCAGAAAGATTGTGTGTGAAAAAATGGGTTTTTAGAAATCTTCTAAAGACAAAAGATAATTCGTTCGGGAATAAAAGAACGGAAGGATAGCGAATGCCAATCTTCAAAGAATTAAATTTATTTTTATTGAAATCAAATAAAGAACTTTTCTAAAAACCCCATTTTTGAAAATCAAAACCCTCCGAAATGTAATCTAAATCATGTTTTCAGAGAGGTATGGCATGAAAAAACGGGGTTTTTAGAAAACTTCTAAAGAGGATTTATGCAAAAACAGAATCTCATAGCAGGTTGTGCTCTCTCTATTCTTATTATAGTCTGCTTGGTTTCAGCTGGATGTACCAATTTCACCCCCAATCCACCTTTATCATCTTCCCATCAGTCAATTTCTGATAACAACCTTCCGAATGATAAATTGAAAGAAAACTATTCGATCTTTATTTCCGCTCCCTTGTTTTCAGAGGGAGAATGTCAATTCAACAAAGAATTAGCGCTGAAACTATCTGATATTAATTATGACGTATATTTACCCCAGGAATTCAACATCGACCTTGGAACAGGTAAATATACGAGAGAAGAGATAATTTACCGAACAGATTTAGATGCTCTTAAAAAATCTGATATCATTGTTGGTGTCATTGACGGTCCAGATGCCGATTCGGGAACATCATGGGAAATGGGATATGCTACCGCGTTAGGAAAACCCATTTTTGCCCTCCGTACCGATTTCCGAAAGATTTCAGATAACGAAGCCGTTAATCTGATGCTGGAAACAGATGCTGAAGTCTGTTTTTCTGTTGATGAACTTATTAATAAACTCATTCAGTTCAAAGATAAAAAAGAAAATAAGAAGACATGAAATGGGACTGACGCCTGGATTTTGGCAAATTTGCATCCCAATACATCCCCTTTTTTTCAGTGAACATTCATTTCAGTCTGTGATTTTTTTTGGTATCAGTGAATAACCAGTTAAAAAAAGTCAATCAATAGACACGTAACCTCAAAATATTTTTTTACCAGATGCCGCTTGAAAGAATCAATGACGAGATAATCCGATAAATTTAGCGATGAGTGCATCCATTTGAATATCTGGATTTGCACCTTCACTCAGCCTGAAATCAGTTTCACCAATTGCATCAATAAAATCAGCCTTCAGCGTGCGGTCAAGAGTCGTGGCAGTCGATATCGTACGATAAAACTGATTCAGCAGTTCATTCGGAGAAATACCCTTATCATACATCAGTCGCGACAGCATACGAATTGCCGTCTCGAAATCTCCCTCCAAAACCACCTGTACCAGTTCGGTGATAAGCAGTGGTATCAACGCAGAGTACTCCGCATAGACATTTGCCGCCGTTACGGTATGAGAGACAATAGCCGCACCCTGCAGTGCATTTATCGCTTTTCTCATATCACCCTGAGCAACATAATATACGGCAGAATAGGCATCGTCTTCTATTTGTATCCCTTCATGTACCGCAATACGATTTATCTGTTCATGTACAGCTTCTTCCGTCAGCGGTTTAAAACGATAGATTGCACATCGGCTCTGAATCGGATCAATGATTTTTGATGAATAGTTGCATGAAAGGATAAAACGGCAGGTTTCAGCATAGTTTTCCATTGTACGGCGTAATGCCGCCTGTGCATCATTGGTTAATGCATCAGCTTCATCAAGAAACAGAATTTTAAACTCGGCGTCACCAAGAGGAGATGTACGGGCAAACTGTTTTATCTGGTTTCGAACAACATCGATACCGCGTTCATCGGAAGCATTGAGTTCTCGAAAATTCATGCTCCAGGTATCCCCGAACATTTCCCGTGCCAATGCAACAGCACAGGTTGTTTTCCCGATACCTGCCGAACCAGTAAACAGGAGATGCGGCCAAATTTTTGGTGGATGCATACAATTTGAGACGACTGACGATTTCCGCTTGCCCGACAACATCGTCCAGCGTCCGTGGGACGGTATTTTTCTATCCAAATATCTGGAGATGATTCATGCTTTATTCATTGGTTGTCAGAATAAATAAAATGATATTTTTATTGGGAATGAATAGGAAAAAAAAAAAGGGTTATGAATCTCCCCATTTTTGCAAGGGCTTTTGCGAGTTCTTCATGTGTTTCTGCATATTCCCCTTGCAGAAATCCCGGATACCTCCGCTTCTGCCGCCTGAACAAACGCTCGTGCTCCGGCTGCGGTTCCATCCGGATGTCCGTGAATTCCGCCACCGGCCTGCAGTACAATGTCGGTTCCGAGTCTTGCAATTTCCGCATGGGCTTTTCCCGGATGAAGACCCCCAGAAGCTACCGGAAATACCGGATTAATGCCGGGGATTTCACGGGTAATTTCACGGTTATCCGCCACCACTTCTTCGGCTTTTCCTCCCATTTTTCCCGATACGGTTCCCGTATGCAGCTGATCACCACCGGCAGAACGAACCAGGGTTGCTATCGGTCGCATCGCGATTCCATGATATGGATTTCGGGGTAAGTGCACCATGCATGGTTCGATGAACATGAATCGGTACCGTAATAAACGGATCTTCTGCGAGTGCCTGAATCGCGGAAAAACCGGCCGTTAAAACATCTACCATAAGCATATTTGCTCCCGCCTTTACGGCTGCATGCGCAGTTTTCGACTATTCGGTCGCCGCCGGTCGTAACATTTACCGCATAGAGAACCTGTTTTCCCGTCTCATCCCGCGCACGGTCAAGAGCATCCATAACCCGTTCTAGCCGTTCAATGAGCGGACAGAATGTCTGATTAGTTAAGGTTTTCATCATCCTTAATGAGATCAAGACCGCCGATTGCCGCCTGATAAGCGACATCTGCGGTATCTTTGGGGTTTAATCCTACTTTCGGTTTAATTATTGTTCCAACATGAGGACGACGTGAGACTTCAGTCCCTACCAGTTTTCGAAATCCCTTCTATCCCGAACTTCGGTCCACATCCCATGAGTTCTTTTGGCATGTCAATTTCGGTAAGACGTACCCGTTTCAAGTTTACCCAACCCGAACAAATTTCCAGCAATAACCGACAGATACTGTGGAATGTTTTCCCGGTTTCAAATATCTCGCGAGGATACTGTATTTTCGTAATAAACCCCCCGCTGTCAGCCCGGTACCGTTTCAAGGATTTCACCGTCAAGGGCATGAACATAGGCGGTTTTTTCATTCACGGTTGACAGATTCGTCCAGGTTCCTGTTGTCTGTTCTTCACGGATTGCCTCTGCGGCACTCTCTGCTGATATCCTGTTTCGGGGACGATAATAATACGTAGCAATTAAATCGTTCATAATGCGGATGCCTCCCATCCCAAATATTCTTTGATAATAAAATAGGCAAGCTGCGGTGAAATTGCCCCTTCTTCTGTTGCAATTAAATCAATGTACGATGCCGGAGTTACATCGAATACCGGATTTCGGATAGTGACATACGGCAAATCCTTTGCCATTTCATCCGGCAAAATTTCTGACGGAAGTCGTTCTTCAATCATGATTTTTGCGCCGGTCATCGTCCTGCGGAGCAAACTTAATGTTTCCGCTGCCACAATGACATTTTTACGGGCAAGATGTGCTGCTTCTGCAATCTGTGACGTTCCGATTTTATTAATTACCGCACCATTGGAAGTGATTGCATCAGCTCCGACAATAACCAGATTTACTGCGGCATAAAATATCGCACCGCGGAATCAACAATATAGGTCGTTGGAATCTGATGATCATTTAAGGTTTTAATCGTCAATCGTCCCTGATTCCACGGACGAACTTCAGTTGCAATAACCTTTATCTTTTTTCCCTGTTCCTTGGCACGAATAATTCCGGCAAGCGCCGCTTTCGAATTACAGTGTGTCATAACAGTATCTCCATCATTAATGCGTGCCGCACAGATTTCAGCAATCGTATTCAGTGCCGATTCAGCCTTCGCAATAAACGCATCTGCCCGAGATATAATATCTTCAACCGCCTCACCCGTTGATTTTGCCGATGCTAGTCCGCGAAGCGTCAACCGAACCGCATTTGGCAAAGAGACAGCGGTAGGGTCGGGGTTGAAATCAGTTCATCCGCTCCCTGATGCATTTTTGCGGTAAAGGTAGGCAAATCAAGATCAATATGTTCAAGAGCATGTTCACGGCAATGCTGCTGAGGCCGACCGTGCAATTTTACCGGCACCCCTGATTTCCATACTTTTAATTTTATCTGCAGTCTCATGTAATGACATTAGTGTCTCCCTTCCACCCGATATCAATCGTTTTGTTTTCCTTTAGGATGATGTGTTACAGGCTTGGGGTAATAGATACATATGTATCAGGTATTTTATATAGATGGCGAATGGAGAAGTCAAACAGAATAAAAGGTATTATAGGTTTCCTGAACATAGATATAAACCATAGAGAGATTTATGAAAGAATATACCGAACCATTCAATTGTCTAGTATGCAAAGCTCCGCTTAAATACCACATATCAACACATCCAATGACATGCCTGATTTGCGGCCGTCAATTTGAAAGTACCGTTCAGTGTATAAACGGACACTATATCTGTGGGACGAATGTCATGCATATCCGTCCTATGCCGTAATTAAATACCAGTGTCTGAAAAGCCGTTCACGCAATCCAATTGAACTTATCAATCAGATAATGAACCTCCCCGAAATCCACATGCATGGTCCAGAACATCATGTCCTGGTTGGTTCCGTGCTGCTTACCGCATATAAAAACAGTGGAGGAGACGTTAACCTTGCATGCGGCCTGGATGCTGTTCAGATACGCGGTTCAAAAATACCGGGAGGAACCTGCGGACTGGCTGGATGCTGTGGTTCAGCCGTATCAACAGGGATATTTCTTTCCATTGTCCTAGGAACAAATCCCCTCTCGGAAACCGAATGGAGACTTGGCATGCAACTGACATCTTCCTGCCTTTCAGAGATAGCAAACCAGGGAGGTCCACGATGCTGTAAACGGGATTCCTATATTTCAATCATAACGGCTGTCGCATTCATAAAAAAACATCTAGATATTGCAATGGATCTCCCGGAAAAGATATCATGTACCTATTCACCTCGCAACCGTGAATGCCGACATGAACACTGTCCGTTTTTCGGATAATCAGACATTGAAAATGAAAACCCTTGAAACTAAATACGGTATACCTCAACACTTCTCCACACGATCTAAAAACACCAAATTTTCAAAAACAAGACCCACGAAATACCATCCGTTTAGTCAATTCAAAGGAATTATTGACGAAAAATATGCGGATTCGGACTATTCCGTGGAGAAGATGTAAAACATCAAGACATGACAAAAAAATACTTTTTGTCATCAAAATGCGCCATCTAAACACCAGAACTCGCTAAGTAAACCCCCTCATATTTCCGGAAAATACGTCCTTTTCGATACGCTCATAAGGAATACCTACCTAATACAATTATCATGAAAAATCTCGTAGTTAAGGGAGGCGAGACAGCATAATTTACGCAATATATCTGTTACTATTCCTCGTGATAAATTAACCGGTCATTACCGGTGTTTCCGGGTCAGGCAAATCAACACTTGCATTTGATACCATCTATGCAGAAGGTCAGCGACGGTATGTTGAATCCTTATCAGCATATGCCCGCCAGTTCCTCGGACAGATGCGAAAACCGGATGTCGATTCCATTGATGGATTATCTCCGTCGATATCAATCGAACAGAAAACAACCTCAAAAAATCCACGGTCAACCGTAGGAACCGTAACTGAAAATCTATGATTATCTTCGTCTGTTGTTTGCCCGTATCGGAAACCCATACTGTCCGAAACATCAGGTTAAAAATTGAAGCACGGTCACCTGCACAGATAGCAGCCTCAATTCATGCATGATTTTTCCGGAACCGTTACGATATTGGCGCCGATTATTCGCAAGAAGAAAAAGGGAACATATGAACAGTTATTTAAGGAACTGAATGCCGACGGGTTTATTCGTGTCAGAGTTGACGGTCAGATTTACCGTACTGACGATGAAATCAAACTCGGAAGGTACATCATGCATAATATCGATATTATCATTGACCGCTGTAAAACAACCGATGCCTCACGGATTAACGAAGCTGTTGAAAAGGCATTGAAACATGCTGAATCTGGACTTGTCTATGTTTCTTCAGGTCGATGACGATACAAAAGATACCATCTATTCTGCCAAACTTGCCTGTCCTATCTGCGGTATGTCATTTGAAGAATTGCAACCACGAATGTTTTCATTCAACAGTCCATTTGTGTGCATGTCCAACCTGTAACGGTCTTGGATTCCAGATGATATTTGATCCGGATCTCATTATTCCAGACAAAAGTCTTTTCAATTGCCGACGGAGCCGTTGCCACCCTATAAAAATTTCCTTGACGGGTTCCGTGTCCAGTATCTGAAAGCCGTCGGAGAATATCTTGGATTTTCCATGACGACACCGATCTCTGAACTTACCGATGAACAGTATGCCGGTCTGATGTATGGAACAGAAGATGCAAAAATTCAGTTCAAACAGAGTTCACGCAATGCCGATTTCTTGTATCATGGAACCTGGGAAGGCCTCTTGCCGCAGGTGAAACGCCTTTATGGAGAAACCAAATCCGAACACCGAAAAACCGAACTTGAAAAGTTCATGCGGATTTTACCCTGTCCAACCTGTCACGGCAAACGGTTAAAAGAATCGGTACTTGCAGTTAAAATTGCCGATAAATCCATTGCAGATGTGACGGATTTGTCAATCGACGACGCGCTGATATTTTTTGATCATCTTACTCTGTCAAAAAAGGAAGAAGATATTGCCCGTCTGATTCTCCGTGAAATTCATTCACGACTCGTATTTTTACAGGAAGTGGGGATTGGGATACCTGACGCTTTCACGCAGTGCAGGTTCATTATCTGGCGGCGAAGCACAGCGTATCCGGCTTGCTACCCAGATAGGATCGAATCTGATGGGTGTATTATATATTCTGGATGAACCGTCCATTGGTTTGCATCAGCGTGACAATCAGAAACTGATAGCAACCCTCAAGGCATCTTCGTGATATCGGAAATACGGTTATTGTGGTTGAACATGATGAGGAAACGATTCGGTGCTGCCGATTACGTTATTGATATTGGACCGGGAGCGGGAATTTACGGCGGAACGGTGACGGCAGAAGGTACGCCGGGAAACCATTACCTCCAATTTCCGATTCACTTACCGGTCAGTATCTCTCAGGAAAACTCTCGATTCCGGGTACCGGATACACGACGAACCAGTGATAAATTCCTGACCATTACCGGGTGTAAGGAAAATAATCTGAAGAATGTGACAATATCAATACCGCTTGGAACGTTTACCGTTGTTACCGGTGTTTCCGGGTCAGGGAAAATCAACACTGCTGTTTGATACCCTTTATCAGGCTCTGCGTGTCAAACTCATGAATGCACAGGTCACGCCGGAGAAAATACAAGACCCTTACCTTCGATGAACCGATAGAAAAATGTCATTGTCATTGATCAGTCCCCGATTGGCCGAACCCCACGATCGAATCCGGCAACTTATACCAAGGTATTTGACGATATCAGAAAAGTCTTCGCCGAAACGACGGAAGCAAAGATTCGCGGATATGATCCCGGGAGAATTCTCGTTTAATGTCAAAGGTGGACGCTGTGAAGCCTGTTCCGGCGACGGCGTCATGAAAATTGAAATGAACTTTTTGCCGGATGTCTTTGTGGAATGTGAAGAATGTAAAGGTACCCGATACAATGCGGAAACGCTTGAAGTTAAATATAAAGGAAAATCCATTTCAGATGTCTTGAACATGAGTGTCGATGAAGCGTTGGATCTCTTTAAGGCACACAGTGGCATAATGACAAAACTTCAGACCCTTGCCGATGTCGGACTGGGATATATAAAAACTCGGTCAGAGTTCAACCACTCTATCCGGCGGGGAAGCTCAGCGTATTAAACTTACCCGTGAACTTGCCAAACGGTCAGGTGGTAAAACCGTGTATATTCTCGATGAACCAACAACCGGTCTGCATTTCCATGATGTGAAGAAGTTAATCGGCGTTCTTGAACGTCTTGTTGATGCCGGAAACACCGTAATTGTTATTGAACATAACCTTGATGTCATTAAATGTGCCGACTATATCATCGATTTGGGACCGGAAGGCGGGACAGCGGGAGGAACCATAATTGCCAAAGGAACTCCGGAAGAGGTTTCCAAAGTCAAAAAAAGTTATACCGGTCAGTTTCTTGTTCCGCTCCTAAAGACATAACCCAACATGTTTTTTTTTGGGTTCTTCATCTCTTTTTTTAGGAAATAACGTCATGAAACTGAATTGTAGTATCCCATAATAATTTCCCTCAAGACAAATCTGTATACATGGGAAAGTTGAGAGACCGTGATATGCGTAATATTATCCGGAATCGGAAGCAGAAAAAGAAATCTGTAGCTTGGCTTGCAGAATATTATGGCGTTACCAAACGTAGAATCAGACAAATTCTTGCTTATGAAGAAAAATATGGTGCTGCACCTATAGTTCATAATAAAGGAAGAAAAATGAAGAAGATCACTGAAAAAGAGGAAGAACTCATTGTCAGTTACTATCTTTTAACACGATTGTCTCCTGTTTACCTAGAACGTGTTATTGAAAAGAAGGAAGGTCTCCATATCCCGCACAATCGAATTTATCAAGTTCTTTCAGCGAAAGGATATTCCAGTCCCAATTCTCGAAAACAAAAGCAACGGAAATATCATAGATATGAACGAAATCACTCCATGTCACTATGGCATGGAGATTGGAAACAGATACATCTCCAGGATAAAAACTATTTGGATGATTATTGCCTTTGTTGATGATAGTTCACGTCTCATTACCTGTTCTGGTCTCTATGAGAATGCAACCGCCGCAAACACCATTGATACACTTAAGAAAGGGTTCGAAGAATATGGTATTCCGGATGCAATTTTAATCGATAATGGAACTCAATTTTTTTGCTGTGAATTCCAACTCCCCTGAAACCCATGAATTTGCCGTATTTCTTAAAGATAATAACGTACAGCATATTCGTTCACGACCCAGTCACCCACAGACAAATGGCAAAATTGAACGGATGTTTGAAGAGATTGAACGAAGAATGGGGGACACAATTTAACAACATAGAAGAATATGAAATTTGGCAAAACCAAATTAAACCGCATAGGAGTTTGGGATTCATGTATCCAATAGATATCTTCTATCAGAAACTTCGTCCAGAGAATATATTTTGGATGATTCGGAGATGGTTTTTCACCCCTCTGGAGGGTGGGGCGTTGACCCCTCAAGCGAAAAAGGGGAAATAATATCGGGATACAACAGTACGTGAAGTCATCTTTATTTTGATAATGCATATTAAGAGGGACTATCATATTTGTTCTTATGGAGATTCACGGAGTCATCACTTCTGCTTATCTTCTTGTCGATTTTTATCTGCATAATGATGATTGCCGCAGTCATTTTCAAGCCGAAACTTACGGGTAAAAAACATTACGATGGATACCTACTGGATAATTTGCACTCATCGGAGTGCCATCGTACTTCTGATTTTTGGATTCATCACCCCCCCAATCACTGCTTGACGGATTAACCGCGGAAACAGCAGTAAATCCTCTAAAAATTCTCGTTCTGTTTCTTTCCATGACCTTTTTGTCTCTCTATCTGGATGAACTTGGTTTTTTTTCGGGTACCTGGCAGGAGAAAAACACTGAAATGGGCCCATGATTCCCAGTATCGGATGTTTTTTTGCATTTTATACGATAATTTCGAGTATTAACAATATTTACCTCAAATGATGTCATTATTTTAACATTTACCCCGTTTATATGCTATTTCGCCAAATATGCCGGAGTCAATCCCCATACCATATTTAGTCACTGAATTTGTTGCCGCAAATACCTGGAGCATGGTCCTTCTTATCGGCAATCCAACGAATATTTATCTGGCATCTTCATTCAATATTGGATTTATGGAATATCTATCAGTAATGATTATCCCGGCAATCGGGGGGGGCGATGCTTGGATTACTGATACTGTTTTTGCTGTTTCACTCTCATCTTAAATCACCGCTTACTCAAAATCCAGTTGATATTTTCGTTCTTTCTGATAAAATTGCAGTCACTATCGGCATCATCCACCTTACAGCATGTGTTGTAGCTGCTTGCTGCATCATCATATCTTGGAATTGAAATGTGGGGCGGTTTCCTTAGGATGTGCATGCAGTCTTGCAGTATGTACTTTCATTCGTTCACTGTTTCAGAATCGTTTACCAAAAGAGCTGGGACATGCCGTAAAACGGGTTCCCTGGTCCTTTATTCCCTTTATTCTTGCAATGTTTACCATTGTTCTCTCACTATCACAGGCAAACATTACTGCAGGAATTGCAGAGACATTCAATGGAGGAAATCCGGTGTTTACCTACGGAATATCGTCATGTCTTGCTGCCAACATGGTCAATAATATTCCAATGAGTGTTCTGTTTTCAGGGATATTAAGCAGCACACCGATATCATCCGATTTTGCCGAAGCTCTATGCTGCGATAATCGGGTCCAATATCGGCGCGTTTGTAACCCCAATTGGCGCTCTTGCCGGGTATAATGTGGATAAATATTTTACGGAGTAAAGGAATTCCCTTTTCATTTATACAGTTTATAAAATACGGAACAATAGTTGCCTTACCCGTTACTTATGACTACCTTGGGGCTTCTCGTACTTGTTCTTGATTAAGTCAATACAAAAATAGAGAGAGATTAAAATATTTTAAGAATAACTCGAACAACAAATATTATTATAAGAAAGGGTGCATCCAGCAAGAATTAAAAACCACATTCGCATGGAAGAAAGGGATTTGAATTATATGCATCCGCCCATTGTTTTCATATCATAATGAAACTTTTCACGTTTACTTGGCATTATTTTATATATATCTCATTGATTCTATTTAAACCATAGCACAAACATGAAACCGAAGGAACTTTTTAATTACGTCACAACAAGTCCAATTTAGTCATTTGAACAAAAATGACTAAATTAAACTAGATATTGATGAAGTTGGAGCATATAATACAATTAAGTCATTATGCATAAAAATGACGAAGTTGATTTATAAATGAGGTAATTGAAAATGAGAAAATTTGATTACACGGACAAATGGAAAAAACTGCTTACCTAGGAAATTGTTGACTATCTTACAAAAATTCATGAATACAACAAAACAAAAAATAATTAAAATAGTATTTAGTTAGTGCAAACCAATTATGTTATAATTCACTATTATAGGCCGAACTATACATTGTACCATAATTAGGAAGGATGTGTAAATAGATGAGAGAACAAAGAGCAAATTATGATTTTACAGGAAAAATTGGATTAATTGATGCTGATTTGCTAGATAACGGAACAAGACACCCCAAATTTGGTAATTATGAAACTAAATGGATATTTCAAAGAAAAGGGTTGAGTACTCTGCGTTGATACCACTGCTTATCTCTCTCAACAACAACATACGGAGGAGGGA
>CATQJL010000259.1:0-18103 GCA_958299035.1 Cylicocyclus nassatus
CCCAAGCTCTCCACGGGTTTTCCACATGAGCAACGCGATTGTGGTAAACCATGTGGAGTGCGCCCTTCTACCGAGCGCCGCACCCCGCGTCCTGAAAGCCTGCACGGCGCTTGAGTGCTAAACTTATCCCCCTTTTACTTTTTTTGTTTTTTTTGTTACACTTTAATAATGTTTACCGCGCAGTCGTAGCATTTGCCGATCTGCGCGGAAATGGACATTTGTCCATATGGAGGTTTATATGGGTTTGTTTGATAATCTTAATCGTACTACACATGATAATGGTTTTGCAGTTGGTAGCTCTGGTAAGTTTTATTCGACTGGCTCTCAGACTTTCAACCACTGGTTGAATAATACAAAGTTTGCTGATACCCTTCGGCAGGCTACCTATGATGCGGCAGGTGTTTCTCCTTCTGGTAAGGTTACTGGTAAGCCTTCTGGTGTACTTGGTTCTTTGGCTGCACCTGTTTCTGATTTGGTCGATACCGCACAATCTAAGGTTAACGGCGCTATTTGGTCTGCAAAGCAAGCTGGTGAGCAGCTTTCCCAGGAGCCTACTGTCAAAGGTTTTCTTGGTCTGGAAGGTACTGTTCCGCCGTCTTCCGGTTCTGGCTCTGGCTCTTTTTCGCCCGTTGCTGCTGTGCCGTCTGATGGTGGTACCCCTGTTCCTGCTCAGTCGTATGTCAATGCTGATATTGCCCAGCAGTATGGTATGGATACTGCGACAGCCTATCAGGAAGCTCTTGCCAATACCACGTATCAGCGTGCAGTCAAGGATTTGCAGTCTGCTGGCCTCAATCCTATTCTCGCCGCCCAAGGTCTCGGCGGCGGCTCCGGTGTTTATGGTGCCCGTGTTGCTGGTGATGGTACTGTGTCCACTGGCGTTTCTTCCGCTGCCAATGCTCACAAATACTATCAGGCTCTTTCCAATATTGGCGCTGTCTTTGGTGGTATTTTCGGTCGTTCTTATGGTACGACTAAGGCCGGCCAGATGATCGGTGGTGCCATTGGCAACATGATTGATAAATTTGTCAGTCCATGACCTGCGGACACTGTCCGCGAAAATGGCGTTTTCAGGATCGTGAAATGTCCCCCCGTATGGGGGGAGGTTCCTAGCGCATATACGTGCCTTGATAGTATATGCGCTAGGTGACACCGTTTGAAAAGGAGGTTTATAAATGTCTTGCTATCATCCTAACGGAGTTCTTATGGTTCGTGGTGAGTTTTCACGCTTCGTTGGTAAATTGTCTCAAGGAAAGTTGGATGCTTATTCCGGTGTTGATGACGCTCAGCTCCTACCTGTACCCTGCGGTAAATGTGAAGGTTGTCGCCTTGATCGTTCGCGTTACTGGGCTGAAAGAATGCTCCTTGAATATGCTTCTGCTCGTGAAGGTATCCGCAGTAAGTCCGCTTTGTTCCTCACTTTGACTTATGATGACGCTCATATTCATTCCGTCATGTGTACTGACCATACGTATCGCTATACTCTCGATAAGCGTGATCCGTCTTTGTTCATGAAGCGGCTTCGTAAATACTATGATGGTTTGGGTCTCAAAATCCGCTTTTACCTTGCTGGTGAGTATGGAACTACAACTTTTCGCCCTCATTACCATGCTATAATTTTTGGTGCAACGCTTTCTGATTTTCCCGATTCTTTTGTTTATAGCTCGTCCTCTCGTACTGGCGATCCTCTTTATGAAAGTCCCACGCTGGATTCTATTTGGAGCCTCGGCGCTGTTCGGTATGCTGTCGCGAATTACTCTACTTTCTGTTATGTTGGTCGCTATATTCTCAAAAAGCAGTTTCTTTCTGACGATTCCAGTTTGTTCTATAAAGGTCGTGTTCCTCCCTTCAATCGTATGTCTCTTCGTCCCGGCATTGGTTCTGATTACTTCGGTCTTGACTGGGATAATCACAAGGCTTTTGTTTCGGATGGTCAAGAAGTACATGAAATTGGAATTCCTCGTTGTGTTTTGCAAAAAATTCACTTGATAAATCCTGAGTTATATGATACAATAATGACAACGAGGAGGAAGCTAGCAGCAGGTCGTATGGAGTATATTCAATCGCAAACTGATCTTTCGTACATGGATTACCTACGGCAGCAGGAAGAGGTCTATGTTTCCCGAATGCGTAACTTTCACCATTGTGATACTGTTTGAAAGGAGGTTGTTATGAAACGTTCTTACGTTCGTCCCCGGCTTGACCGTAAAGTTTTTAGACAGACTGCCGCCAAAACGAAAGCGGTCAACATCCACGCTGTCCTCCATCGCGGAGGCGTCCGCTTCTAAATCTAATCTGAAAGGTGTGTGTATTATGGGTGTTTACACTACTACTAGTAAAACTTATGAATTTCGGAGAGGTTATGTTGTCCTTTCCAAAGGTCGCGTAATTGATGAAGATGGATACGATTGCGGTTCTTTCAAGGATATTTCTTGCTACGACTGGAATGATTTTGAGTTGGGATCTTTCAAGACCCTGACTGAGGCTTTCGATTTTATCAATGTCAAGACCCCGACTGAAAGCTTTAATCCGTTTTTATCCCTGTAGTCCTGATTTTCAACGTTGTTACCAGTCCTGCAAACATTATCCTGTTTGTCGTCACAATCCCGCATTACTCAAACAACTGTTACAAGGTTTATTTATGGAGGTAATTGATAAATGATGAATCTTTACTCTATGCGTGATAAGTACAATGGTTTTGGTGCTCCGCTCACCGATTCCAATGATTCTACTGCATGTCGCAATTTCGCTTATGGTATGTCGAACCCCGGTTTGTCCTTCGCGGCTGGTGACTATGACCTGTACCATGTTGCTACGTTTGATCCCGATTCCGGTGTTGTTACTCCTGTGAATCCCCCGAAGCTGGTTATTTCCGGTTCTGATGCTCTCAATCTTTACAAGTGAGTTTATGCCCCTCCTTATAGGAGGGGCAAAGGAGGTTTTTATAATGCGTTCTGGTTCCAAACTTTCTAAAATTCGGGAAGCTGTTTGCTATGGCACTGAGCCCGGTTCTCGTATCCGTATAATCTACAGTCCTTCGTATGAGAATGGTGAGATTGTTCTCGTTGAGACTGGCAAACAGGATACTCAAGAGCTCATTGATAGTTGGGCAGAGTTTACTGATATGGCTTTCATCCTGTCCCGTCTGGTTGCTGGTGATGCTTCCCCCCTTATGGTTTCCGACCCCTTCTATGGCGATTTTACTGGTCTTCCTCAGAATCATGCTGAGATGCTCAATTCTATCATTGATGCCCGTGCTTACTTCGATCATCTGTCTGACGATATCCGCGCACAGTTTGACAACGACTTTACAAAGTGGTTTGGTTCTGCTGGTTCTCCTGATTGGGCTCAGAAAATGACCCGTTCTGTTGCGCCTGCGGAGACTGTTACCCCTACCCCTGTTCCTGATAAGGAGGTTAAAGAATGAATCGTAATAGCTATACGCATTTCTCGACTGTTCCTTCTATGAATCATCAGCGTAGTACTTTTGACCGTTCTTACAGTCATACTACTTCTTTTGACTTTGGTGATCTTATCCCGATTATGGTTGAGGAAGTTCTTCCCGGTGATACCCTTACCCTCGATACTGCTATGGTTGCCCGGCTTCAGACTATGCTTGCACCTGTTTACAGCAATATGTATCTGGATACTTACTTCTTCTTTGTTCCTTCCCGGCTTACTTGGACACACTGGAAGGAGTTCATGGGTGAGAACACACAATCTGCATGGGCTCAGACTGTTGAGTATACCGTTCCCGTTACTATTCCCCCTACCGGTGGTTGGCAGAAAGGCACCATTGCGGACTATATGGGTTTGCCCCTTGGTATTAACCTTACTGCTACGGATGACCGCGCTCCTATCTCTTTGCCTCTGCGCGCCTATGCGATGATTTGCAACGAATTTTTCCGTGACCAGAATTTGACTGATCCTTTGAATATCCCTGTTACTGATCAGGCTACTATTGGGAGCAATGGCGATAATTACTTGACTGATGTTGTTAAAGGTGGTAAACCTTTTAAGGCTTCCCGTTTCCATGATATGTTCAGTTCCTGTCTGCCCGCGCCGCAGAAAGGCCCCAACGTGCGTGTTCCTATTGTTGGCGACCTTCCTGTTTTTGCTGGTAAATTGCATACTTTCCGTTCTGCTAACGCTCCTTATGATCAGAATTATATGGCTTTCAATACTGGTGATCGCTCTTCTGAACGTACTAACATCTATGATTTGCATTTGGGTACTGCGCAGAGTTCCTACAGTGATGTTATTGTAGGTTCTGACCTCGGTTCCTGGACTTCTGGTAATTTCCCCCCTGCTATTTCTACTCCTGTCAATCGTCGTCTTTATCCTGCCAACCTTTGGGCTGGTACTACTTCCGCGTCTGGTACTCCGTTTGCAGGTATTGATATTTCTGCTCTGCGACTTGCTACTGTTACGCAGATGTACTACGAAGCTTTGGCGCGCTCTGGTTCCCGACTGGAAGAGCAGATTCAGCAGTTCTTTGGTGTTACTAATCCTGATAGTCGCGTGCAGCATCCCGAATATCTCGGCGGTAACCGTATTGCTATCAATGTCCACGAGGTTACTAATACCGCTCAGACTGACGTTGACTTCCTTGGTGATGTTGGTGCACAGTCTGTTACCTCCAATCGTTCCAGCTCCTTTACTAAATCTTTTACCGAAAACGGCTACGTAATCGGCGTCTGTGTTGCTCGCTACGATCACATTTATGGACAAGGGCTTGACCGTATGTGGACACGCAAGCACAAGTTTGATTATTATAACCCCATGTTTGCCCGTATTGGTGAACAGCCCATTTACCGTTATGAAATCTACGCTAAAGGTGATGATGCTACCTCTATCTTCGGCTACAACGAAGCGTGGGTTCAGTACCGTGTCGGTCACAATCGCGTATCCGGTGAGCTTCGCGCGGATGTGTCTGGCAATCTTTCTCACTGGACGCTTGCCGATAATTATGATTCGGCTCCCTATCTGTCTGATGGCTGGATTCGTGAAGATAAGCGCAACGTAGACCGTGCCCTCGCTGTGACCTCTTCTGTTTCCAATCAGCTGTTTGCTGATTTCTATTTCAGTGCTCGTTGGTCTCGCGTCATGCCTATGTATTCCGTTCCCGGCATGGTTGGTCAGTTCTGATGCTACCTGCAAGAAAACTTGCAAGTCCATGACCCACGGACAAAAACTATAAAACGTTTGCAAGTAAAAATTCATTTTTTGGGGGTCATACAGTATGACCCCCTTCATTTTCGCCGCTCCTGCGCCCTCTGAGAGCCTCACAGAGGCATTTATACAAAATATATAATTTTCTCTCTATATCATAGGTTTACGTGGTGTAATGTTGTTCATTTTGCCCAAGCTCTCCACGGGTTTTCCACATGAGCAACGCGATTGTGGTAAACCATGTGGAGTGCGCCCTTCTACCGAGCGCCGCACCCCGCGTCCTGAAAGCCTGCACGGCGCTTGAGTGCTAAACTTATCCCCCTTTTACTTTTTTTGTTTTTTTTGTTACACTTTAATAATGTTTACCGCGCAGTCGTAGCATTTGCCGATCTGCGCGGAAATGGACATTTGTCCATATGGAGGTTTATATGGGTTTGTTTGATAATCTTAATCGTACTACACATGATAATGGTTTTGCAGTTGGTAGCTCTGGTAAGTTTTATTCGACTGGCTCTCAGACTTTCAACCACTGGTTGAATAATACAAAGTTTGCTGATACCCTTCGGCAGGCTACCTATGATGCGGCAGGTGTTTCTCCTTCTGGTAAGGTTACTGGTAAGCCTTCTGGTGTACTTGGTTCTTTGGCTGCACCTGTTTCTGATTTGGTCGATACCGCACAATCTAAGGTTAACGGCGCTATTTGGTCTGCAAAGCAAGCTGGTGAGCAGCTTTCCCAGGAGCCTACTGTCAAAGGTTTTCTTGGTCTGGAAGGTACTGTTCCGCCGTCTTCCGGTTCTGGCTCTGGCTCTTTTTCGCCCGTTGCTGCTGTGCCGTCTGATGGTGGTACCCCTGTTCCTGCTCAGTCGTATGTCAATGCTGATATTGCCCAGCAGTATGGTATGGATACTGCGACAGCCTATCAGGAAGCTCTTGCCAATACCACGTATCAGCGTGCAGTCAAGGATTTGCAGTCTGCTGGCCTCAATCCTATTCTCGCCGCCCAAGGTCTCGGCGGCGGCTCCGGTGTTTATGGTGCCCGTGTTGCTGGTGATGGTACTGTGTCCACTGGCGTTTCTTCCGCTGCCAATGCTCACAAATACTATCAGGCTCTTTCCAATATTGGCGCTGTCTTTGGTGGTATTTTCGGTCGTTCTTATGGTACGACTAAGGCCGGCCAGATGATCGGTGGTGCCATTGGCAACATGATTGATAAATTTGTCAGTCCATGACCTGCGGACACTGTCCGCGAAAATGGCGTTTTCAGGATCGTGAAATGTCCCCCCGTATGGGGGGAGGTTCCTAGCGCATATACGTGCCTTGATAGTATATGCGCTAGGTGACACCGTTTGAAAAGGAGGTTTATAAATGTCTTGCTATCATCCTAACGGAGTTCTTATGGTTCGTGGTGAGTTTTCACGCTTCGTTGGTAAATTGTCTCAAGGAAAGTTGGATGCTTATTCCGGTGTTGATGACGCTCAGCTCCTACCTGTACCCTGCGGTAAATGTGAAGGTTGTCGCCTTGATCGTTCGCGTTACTGGGCTGAAAGAATGCTCCTTGAATATGCTTCTGCTCGTGAAGGTATCCGCAGTAAGTCCGCTTTGTTCCTCACTTTGACTTATGATGACGCTCATATTCATTCCGTCATGTGTACTGACCATACGTATCGCTATACTCTCGATAAGCGTGATCCGTCTTTGTTCATGAAGCGGCTTCGTAAATACTATGATGGTTTGGGTCTCAAAATCCGCTTTTACCTTGCTGGTGAGTATGGAACTACAACTTTTCGCCCTCATTACCATGCTATAATTTTTGGTGCAACGCTTTCTGATTTTCCCGATTCTTTTGTTTATAGCTCGTCCTCTCGTACTGGCGATCCTCTTTATGAAAGTCCCACGCTGGATTCTATTTGGAGCCTCGGCGCTGTTCGGTATGCTGTCGCGAATTACTCTACTTTCTGTTA
The DNA here is from genome assembly GCA_958299035.1 of Cylicocyclus nassatus. Lineage (NCBI taxonomy): Eukaryota > Metazoa > Nematoda > Chromadorea > Rhabditida > Strongylidae > Cylicocyclus > Cylicocyclus nassatus. The sequence goes on from CATQJL010000259.1 coordinate 7,134, forward strand.
TGTTGGTCGCTATATTCTCAAAAAGCAGTTTCTTTCTGACGATTCCAGTTTGTTCTATAAAGGTCGTGTTCCTCCCTTCAATCGTATGTCTCTTCGTCCCGGCATTGGTTCTGATTACTTCGGTCTTGACTGGGATAATCACAAGGCTTTTGTTTCGGATGGTCAAGAAGTACATGAAATTGGAATTCCTCGTTGTGTTTTGCAAAAAATTCACTTGATAAATCCTGAGTTATATGATACAATAATGACAACGAGGAGGAAGCTAGCAGCAGGTCGTATGGAGTATATTCAATCGCAAACTGATCTTTCGTACATGGATTACCTACGGCAGCAGGAAGAGGTCTATGTTTCCCGAATGCGTAACTTTCACCATTGTGATACTGTTTGAAAGGAGGTTGTTATGAAACGTTCTTACGTTCGTCCCCGGCTTGACCGTAAAGTTTTTAGACAGACTGCCGCCAAAACGAAAGCGGTCAACATCCACGCTGTCCTCCATCGCGGAGGCGTCCGCTTCTAAATCTAATCTGAAAGGTGTGTGTATTATGGGTGTTTACACTACTACTAGTAAAACTTATGAATTTCGGAGAGGTTATGTTGTCCTTTCCAAAGGTCGCGTAATTGATGAAGATGGATACGATTGCGGTTCTTTCAAGGATATTTCTTGCTACGACTGGAATGATTTTGAGTTGGGATCTTTCAAGACCCTGACTGAGGCTTTCGATTTTATCAATGTCAAGACCCCGACTGAAAGCTTTAATCCGTTTTTATCCCTGTAGTCCTGATTTTCAACGTTGTTACCAGTCCTGCAAACATTATCCTGTTTGTCGTCACAATCCCGCATTACTCAAACAACTGTTACAAGGTTTATTTATGGAGGTAATTGATAAATGATGAATCTTTACTCTATGCGTGATAAGTACAATGGTTTTGGTGCTCCGCTCACCGATTCCAATGATTCTACTGCATGTCGCAATTTCGCTTATGGTATGTCGAACCCCGGTTTGTCCTTCGCGGCTGGTGACTATGACCTGTACCATGTTGCTACGTTTGATCCCGATTCCGGTGTTGTTACTCCTGTGAATCCCCCGAAGCTGGTTATTTCCGGTTCTGATGCTCTCAATCTTTACAAGTGAGTTTATGCCCCTCCTTATAGGAGGGGCAAAGGAGGTTTTTATAATGCGTTCTGGTTCCAAACTTTCTAAAATTCGGGAAGCTGTTTGCTATGGCACTGAGCCCGGTTCTCGTATCCGTATAATCTACAGTCCTTCGTATGAGAATGGTGAGATTGTTCTCGTTGAGACTGGCAAACAGGATACTCAAGAGCTCATTGATAGTTGGGCAGAGTTTACTGATATGGCTTTCATCCTGTCCCGTCTGGTTGCTGGTGATGCTTCCCCCCTTATGGTTTCCGACCCCTTCTATGGCGATTTTACTGGTCTTCCTCAGAATCATGCTGAGATGCTCAATTCTATCATTGATGCCCGTGCTTACTTCGATCATCTGTCTGACGATATCCGCGCACAGTTTGACAACGACTTTACAAAGTGGTTTGGTTCTGCTGGTTCTCCTGATTGGGCTCAGAAAATGACCCGTTCTGTTGCGCCTGCGGAGACTGTTACCCCTACCCCTGTTCCTGATAAGGAGGTTAAAGAATGAATCGTAATAGCTATACGCATTTCTCGACTGTTCCTTCTATGAATCATCAGCGTAGTACTTTTGACCGTTCTTACAGTCATACTACTTCTTTTGACTTTGGTGATCTTATCCCGATTATGGTTGAGGAAGTTCTTCCCGGTGATACCCTTACCCTCGATACTGCTATGGTTGCCCGGCTTCAGACTATGCTTGCACCTGTTTACAGCAATATGTATCTGGATACTTACTTCTTCTTTGTTCCTTCCCGGCTTACTTGGACACACTGGAAGGAGTTCATGGGTGAGAACACACAATCTGCATGGGCTCAGACTGTTGAGTATACCGTTCCCGTTACTATTCCCCCTACCGGTGGTTGGCAGAAAGGCACCATTGCGGACTATATGGGTTTGCCCCTTGGTATTAACCTTACTGCTACGGATGACCGCGCTCCTATCTCTTTGCCTCTGCGCGCCTATGCGATGATTTGCAACGAATTTTTCCGTGACCAGAATTTGACTGATCCTTTGAATATCCCTGTTACTGATCAGGCTACTATTGGGAGCAATGGCGATAATTACTTGACTGATGTTGTTAAAGGTGGTAAACCTTTTAAGGCTTCCCGTTTCCATGATATGTTCAGTTCCTGTCTGCCCGCGCCGCAGAAAGGCCCCAACGTGCGTGTTCCTATTGTTGGCGACCTTCCTGTTTTTGCTGGTAAATTGCATACTTTCCGTTCTGCTAACGCTCCTTATGATCAGAATTATATGGCTTTCAATACTGGTGATCGCTCTTCTGAACGTACTAACATCTATGATTTGCATTTGGGTACTGCGCAGAGTTCCTACAGTGATGTTATTGTAGGTTCTGACCTCGGTTCCTGGACTTCTGGTAATTTCCCCCCTGCTATTTCTACTCCTGTCAATCGTCGTCTTTATCCTGCCAACCTTTGGGCTGGTACTACTTCCGCGTCTGGTACTCCGTTTGCAGGTATTGATATTTCTGCTCTGCGACTTGCTACTGTTACGCAGATGTACTACGAAGCTTTGGCGCGCTCTGGTTCCCGACTGGAAGAGCAGATTCAGCAGTTCTTTGGTGTTACTAATCCTGATAGTCGCGTGCAGCATCCCGAATATCTCGGCGGTAACCGTATTGCTATCAATGTCCACGAGGTTACTAATACCGCTCAGACTGACGTTGACTTCCTTGGTGATGTTGGTGCACAGTCTGTTACCTCCAATCGTTCCAGCTCCTTTACTAAATCTTTTACCGAAAACGGCTACGTAATCGGCGTCTGTGTTGCTCGCTACGATCACATTTATGGACAAGGGCTTGACCGTATGTGGACACGCAAGCACAAGTTTGATTATTATAACCCCATGTTTGCCCGTATTGGTGAACAGCCCATTTACCGTTATGAAATCTACGCTAAAGGTGATGATGCTACCTCTATCTTCGGCTACAACGAAGCGTGGGTTCAGTACCGTGTCGGTCACAATCGCGTATCCGGTGAGCTTCGCGCGGATGTGTCTGGCAATCTTTCTCACTGGACGCTTGCCGATAATTATGATTCGGCTCCCTATCTGTCTGATGGCTGGATTCGTGAAGATAAGCGCAACGTAGACCGTGCCCTCGCTGTGACCTCTTCTGTTTCCAATCAGCTGTTTGCTGATTTCTATTTCAGTGCTCGTTGGTCTCGCGTCATGCCTATGTATTCCGTTCCCGGCATGGTTGGTCAGTTCTGATGCTACCTGCAAGAAAACTTGCAAGTCCATGACCCACGGACAAAAACTATAAAACGTTTGCAAGTAAAAATTCATTTTTTGGGGGTCATACAGTATGACCCCCTTCATTTTCGCCGCTCCTGCGCCCTCTGAGAGCCTCACAGAGGCATTTATACAAAATATATAATTTTCTCTCTATATCATAGGTTTACGTGGTGTAATGTTGTTCATTTTGCCCAAGCTCTCCACGGGTTTTCCACATGAGCAACGCGATTGTGGTAAACCATGTGGAGTGCGCCCTTCTACCGAGCGCCGCACCCCGCGTCCTGAAAGCCTGCACGGCGCTTGAGTGCTAAACTTATCCCCCTTTTACTTTTTTTGTTTTTTTTGTTACACTTTAATAATGTTTACCGCGCAGTCGTAGCATTTGCCGATCTGCGCGGAAATGGACATTTGTCCATATGGAGGTTTATATGGGTTTGTTTGATAATCTTAATCGTACTACACATGATAATGGTTTTGCAGTTGGTAGCTCTGGTAAGTTTTATTCGACTGGCTCTCAGACTTTCAACCACTGGTTGAATAATACAAAGTTTGCTGATACCCTTCGGCAGGCTACCTATGATGCGGCAGGTGTTTCTCCTTCTGGTAAGGTTACTGGTAAGCCTTCTGGTGTACTTGGTTCTTTGGCTGCACCTGTTTCTGATTTGGTCGATACCGCACAATCTAAGGTTAACGGCGCTATTTGGTCTGCAAAGCAAGCTGGTGAGCAGCTTTCCCAGGAGCCTACTGTCAAAGGTTTTCTTGGTCTGGAAGGTACTGTTCCGCCGTCTTCCGGTTCTGGCTCTGGCTCTTTTTCGCCCGTTGCTGCTGTGCCGTCTGATGGTGGTACCCCTGTTCCTGCTCAGTCGTATGTCAATGCTGATATTGCCCAGCAGTATGGTATGGATACTGCGACAGCCTATCAGGAAGCTCTTGCCAATACCACGTATCAGCGTGCAGTCAAGGATTTGCAGTCTGCTGGCCTCAATCCTATTCTCGCCGCCCAAGGTCTCGGCGGCGGCTCCGGTGTTTATGGTGCCCGTGTTGCTGGTGATGGTACTGTGTCCACTGGCGTTTCTTCCGCTGCCAATGCTCACAAATACTATCAGGCTCTTTCCAATATTGGCGCTGTCTTTGGTGGTATTTTCGGTCGTTCTTATGGTACGACTAAGGCCGGCCAGATGATCGGTGGTGCCATTGGCAACATGATTGATAAATTTGTCAGTCCATGACCTGCGGACACTGTCCGCGAAAATGGCGTTTTCAGGATCGTGAAATGTCCCCCCGTATGGGGGGAGGTTCCTAGCGCATATACGTGCCTTGATAGTATATGCGCTAGGTGACACCGTTTGAAAAGGAGGTTTATAAATGTCTTGCTATCATCCTAACGGAGTTCTTATGGTTCGTGGTGAGTTTTCACGCTTCGTTGGTAAATTGTCTCAAGGAAAGTTGGATGCTTATTCCGGTGTTGATGACGCTCAGCTCCTACCTGTACCCTGCGGTAAATGTGAAGGTTGTCGCCTTGATCGTTCGCGTTACTGGGCTGAAAGAATGCTCCTTGAATATGCTTCTGCTCGTGAAGGTATCCGCAGTAAGTCCGCTTTGTTCCTCACTTTGACTTATGATGACGCTCATATTCATTCCGTCATGTGTACTGACCATACGTATCGCTATACTCTCGATAAGCGTGATCCGTCTTTGTTCATGAAGCGGCTTCGTAAATACTATGATGGTTTGGGTCTCAAAATCCGCTTTTACCTTGCTGGTGAGTATGGAACTACAACTTTTCGCCCTCATTACCATGCTATAATTTTTGGTGCAACGCTTTCTGATTTTCCCGATTCTTTTGTTTATAGCTCGTCCTCTCGTACTGGCGATCCTCTTTATGAAAGTCCCACGCTGGATTCTATTTGGAGCCTCGGCGCTGTTCGGTATGCTGTCGCGAATTACTCTACTTTCTGTTATGTTGGTCGCTATATTCTCAAAAAGCAGTTTCTTTCTGACGATTCCAGTTTGTTCTATAAAGGTCGTGTTCCTCCCTTCAATCGTATGTCTCTTCGTCCCGGCATTGGTTCTGATTACTTCGGTCTTGACTGGGATAATCACAAGGCTTTTGTTTCGGATGGTCAAGAAGTACATGAAATTGGAATTCCTCGTTGTGTTTTGCAAAAAATTCACTTGATAAATCCTGAGTTATATGATACAATAATGACAACGAGGAGGAAGCTAGCAGCAGGTCGTATGGAGTATATTCAATCGCAAACTGATCTTTCGTACATGGATTACCTACGGCAGCAGGAAGAGGTCTATGTTTCCCGAATGCGTAACTTTCACCATTGTGATACTGTTTGAAAGGAGGTTGTTATGAAACGTTCTTACGTTCGTCCCCGGCTTGACCGTAAAGTTTTTAGACAGACTGCCGCCAAAACGAAAGCGGTCAACATCCACGCTGTCCTCCATCGCGGAGGCGTCCGCTTCTAAATCTAATCTGAAAGGTGTGTGTATTATGGGTGTTTACACTACTACTAGTAAAACTTATGAATTTCGGAGAGGTTATGTTGTCCTTTCCAAAGGTCGCGTAATTGATGAAGATGGATACGATTGCGGTTCTTTCAAGGATATTTCTTGCTACGACTGGAATGATTTTGAGTTGGGATCTTTCAAGACCCTGACTGAGGCTTTCGATTTTATCAATGTCAAGACCCCGACTGAAAGCTTTAATCCGTTTTTATCCCTGTAGTCCTGATTTTCAACGTTGTTACCAGTCCTGCAAACATTATCCTGTTTGTCGTCACAATCCCGCATTACTCAAACAACTGTTACAAGGTTTATTTATGGAGGTAATTGATAAATGATGAATCTTTACTCTATGCGTGATAAGTACAATGGTTTTGGTGCTCCGCTCACCGATTCCAATGATTCTACTGCATGTCGCAATTTCGCTTATGGTATGTCGAACCCCGGTTTGTCCTTCGCGGCTGGTGACTATGACCTGTACCATGTTGCTACGTTTGATCCCGATTCCGGTGTTGTTACTCCTGTGAATCCCCCGAAGCTGGTTATTTCCGGTTCTGATGCTCTCAATCTTTACAAGTGAGTTTATGCCCCTCCTTATAGGAGGGGCAAAGGAGGTTTTTATAATGCGTTCTGGTTCCAAACTTTCTAAAATTCGGGAAGCTGTTTGCTATGGCACTGAGCCCGGTTCTCGTATCCGTATAATCTACAGTCCTTCGTATGAGAATGGTGAGATTGTTCTCGTTGAGACTGGCAAACAGGATACTCAAGAGCTCATTGATAGTTGGGCAGAGTTTACTGATATGGCTTTCATCCTGTCCCGTCTGGTTGCTGGTGATGCTTCCCCCCTTATGGTTTCCGACCCCTTCTATGGCGATTTTACTGGTCTTCCTCAGAATCATGCTGAGATGCTCAATTCTATCATTGATGCCCGTGCTTACTTCGATCATCTGTCTGACGATATCCGCGCACAGTTTGACAACGACTTTACAAAGTGGTTTGGTTCTGCTGGTTCTCCTGATTGGGCTCAGAAAATGACCCGTTCTGTTGCGCCTGCGGAGACTGTTACCCCTACCCCTGTTCCTGATAAGGAGGTTAAAGAATGAATCGTAATAGCTATACGCATTTCTCGACTGTTCCTTCTATGAATCATCAGCGTAGTACTTTTGACCGTTCTTACAGTCATACTACTTCTTTTGACTTTGGTGATCTTATCCCGATTATGGTTGAGGAAGTTCTTCCCGGTGATACCCTTACCCTCGATACTGCTATGGTTGCCCGGCTTCAGACTATGCTTGCACCTGTTTACAGCAATATGTATCTGGATACTTACTTCTTCTTTGTTCCTTCCCGGCTTACTTGGACACACTGGAAGGAGTTCATGGGTGAGAACACACAATCTGCATGGGCTCAGACTGTTGAGTATACCGTTCCCGTTACTATTCCCCCTACCGGTGGTTGGCAGAAAGGCACCATTGCGGACTATATGGGTTTGCCCCTTGGTATTAACCTTACTGCTACGGATGACCGCGCTCCTATCTCTTTGCCTCTGCGCGCCTATGCGATGATTTGCAACGAATTTTTCCGTGACCAGAATTTGACTGATCCTTTGAATATCCCTGTTACTGATCAGGCTACTATTGGGAGCAATGGCGATAATTACTTGACTGATGTTGTTAAAGGTGGTAAACCTTTTAAGGCTTCCCGTTTCCATGATATGTTCAGTTCCTGTCTGCCCGCGCCGCAGAAAGGCCCCAACGTGCGTGTTCCTATTGTTGGCGACCTTCCTGTTTTTGCTGGTAAATTGCATACTTTCCGTTCTGCTAACGCTCCTTATGATCAGAATTATATGGCTTTCAATACTGGTGATCGCTCTTCTGAACGTACTAACATCTATGATTTGCATTTGGGTACTGCGCAGAGTTCCTACAGTGATGTTATTGTAGGTTCTGACCTCGGTTCCTGGACTTCTGGTAATTTCCCCCCTGCTATTTCTACTCCTGTCAATCGTCGTCTTTATCCTGCCAACCTTTGGGCTGGTACTACTTCCGCGTCTGGTACTCCGTTTGCAGGTATTGATATTTCTGCTCTGCGACTTGCTACTGTTACGCAGATGTACTACGAAGCTTTGGCGCGCTCTGGTTCCCGACTGGAAGAGCAGATTCAGCAGTTCTTTGGTGTTACTAATCCTGATAGTCGCGTGCAGCATCCCGAATATCTCGGCGGTAACCGTATTGCTATCAATGTCCACGAGGTTACTAATACCGCTCAGACTGACGTTGACTTCCTTGGTGATGTTGGTGCACAGTCTGTTACCTCCAATCGTTCCAGCTCCTTTACTAAATCTTTTACCGAAAACGGCTACGTAATCGGCGTCTGTGTTGCTCGCTACGATCACATTTATGGACAAGGGCTTGACCGTATGTGGACACGCAAGCACAAGTTTGATTATTATAACCCCATGTTTGCCCGTATTGGTGAACAGCCCATTTACCGTTATGAAATCTACGCTAAAGGTGATGATGCTACCTCTATCTTCGGCTACAACGAAGCGTGGGTTCAGTACCGTGTCGGTCACAATCGCGTATCCGGTGAGCTTCGCGCGGATGTGTCTGGCAATCTTTCTCACTGGACGCTTGCCGATAATTATGATTCGGCTCCCTATCTGTCTGATGGCTGGATTCGTGAAGATAAGCGCAACGTAGACCGTGCCCTCGCTGTGACCTCTTCTGTTTCCAATCAGCTGTTTGCTGATTTCTATTTCAGTGCTCGTTGGTCTCGCGTCATGCCTATGTATTCCGTTCCCGGCATGGTTGGTCAGTTCTGATGCTACCTGCAAGAAAACTTGCAAGTCCATGACCCACGGACAAAAACTATAAAACGTTTGCAAGTAAAAATTCATTTTTTGGGGGTCATACAGTATGACCCCCTTCATTTTCGCCGCTCCTGCGCCCTCTGAGAGCCTCACAGAGGCATTTATACAAAATATATAATTTTCTCTCTATATCATAGGTTTACGTGGTGTAATGTTGTTCATTTTGCCCAAGCTCTCCACGGGTTTTCCACATGAGCAACGCGATTGTGGTAAACCATGTGGAGTGCGCCCTTCTACCGAGCGCCGCACCCCGCGTCCTGAAAGCCTGCACGGCGCTTGAGTGCTAAACTTATCCCCCTTTTACTTTTTTTGTTTTTTTTGTTACACTTTAATAATGTTTACCGCGCAGTCGTAGCATTTGCCGATCTGCGCGGAAATGGACATTTGTCCATATGGAGGTTTATATGGGTTTGTTTGATAATCTTAATCGTACTACACATGATAATGGTTTTGCAGTTGGTAGCTCTGGTAAGTTTTATTCGACTGGCTCTCAGACTTTCAACCACTGGTTGAATAATACAAAGTTTGCTGATACCCTTCGGCAGGCTACCTATGATGCGGCAGGTGTTTCTCCTTCTGGTAAGGTTACTGGTAAGCCTTCTGGTGTACTTGGTTCTTTGGCTGCACCTGTTTCTGATTTGGTCGATACCGCACAATCTAAGGTTAACGGCGCTATTTGGTCTGCAAAGCAAGCTGGTGAGCAGCTTTCCCAGGAGCCTACTGTCAAAGGTTTTCTTGGTCTGGAAGGTACTGTTCCGCCGTCTTCCGGTTCTGGCTCTGGCTCTTTTTCGCCCGTTGCTGCTGTGCCGTCTGATGGTGGTACCCCTGTTCCTGCTCAGTCGTATGTCAATGCTGATATTGCCCAGCAGTATGGTATGGATACTGCGACAGCCTATCAGGAAGCTCTTGCCAATACCACGTATCAGCGTGCAGTCAAGGATTTGCAGTCTGCTGGCCTCAATCCTATTCTCGCCGCCCAAGGTCTCGGCGGCGGCTCCGGTGTTTATGGTGCCCGTGTTGCTGGTGATGGTACTGTGTCCACTGGCGTTTCTTCCGCTGCCAATGCTCACAAATACTATCAGGCTCTTTCCAATATTGGCGCTGTCTTTGGTGGTATTTTCGGTCGTTCTTATGGTACGACTAAGGCCGGCCAGATGATCGGTGGTGCCATTGGCAACATGATTGATAAATTTGTCAGTCCATGACCTGCGGACACTGTCCGCGAAAATGGCGTTTTCAGGATCGTGAAATGTCCCCCCGTATGGGGGGAGGTTCCTAGCGCATATACGTGCCTTGATAGTATATGCGCTAGGTGACACCGTTTGAAAAGGAGGTTTATAAATGTCTTGCTATCATCCTAACGGAGTTCTTATGGTTCGTGGTGAGTTTTCACGCTTCGTTGGTAAATTGTCTCAAGGAAAGTTGGATGCTTATTCCGGTGTTGATGACGCTCAGCTCCTACCTGTACCCTGCGGTAAATGTGAAGGTTGTCGCCTTGATCGTTCGCGTTACTGGGCTGAAAGAATGCTCCTTGAATATGCTTCTGCTCGTGAAGGTATCCGCAGTAAGTCCGCTTTGTTCCTCACTTTGACTTATGATGACGCTCATATTCATTCCGTCATGTGTACTGACCATACGTATCGCTATACTCTCGATAAGCGTGATCCGTCTTTGTTCATGAAGCGGCTTCGTAAATACTATGATGGTTTGGGTCTCAAAATCCGCTTTTACCTTGCTGGTGAGTATGGAACTACAACTTTTCGCCCTCATTACCATGCTATAATTTTTGGTGCAACGCTTTCTGATTTTCCCGATTCTTTTGTTTATAGCTCGTCCTCTCGTACTGGCGATCCTCTTTATGAAAGTCCCACGCTGGATTCTATTTGGAGCCTCGGCGCTGTTCGGTATGCTGTCGCGAATTACTCTACTTTCTGTTATGTTGGTCGCTATATTCTCAAAAAGCAGTTTCTTTCTGACGATTCCAGTTTGTTCTATAAAGGTCGTGTTCCTCCCTTCAATCGTATGTCTCTTCGTCCCGGCATTGGTTCTGATTACTTCGGTCTTGACTGGGATAATCACAAGGCTTTTGTTTCGGATGGTCAAGAAGTACATGAAATTGGAATTCCTCGTTGTGTTTTGCAAAAAATTCACTTGATAAATCCTGAGTTATATGATACAATAAT
>CATQJL010000260.1:0-18103 GCA_958299035.1 Cylicocyclus nassatus
AGTTCGCTGGATGCAGTGTGACCCTCATCCAGAGCCACAATCTCGCAGGAGAGGAAAAGGAAGGTATAAACGTCTGTGGTACTGCGAACAGTCTTAAATGTGATATTTTCGTAAGTATTCACTGCAATTCATCAGAGCATAAGAGCGCAAGGGGTGCGGAAACCCTCTGCTACCGCACGGACTCAAAGGGCGGAAAACTGGCAGGATTTATCCAGAGCCAACTGGTGAACGCAGTCCGCAGGGTGGATGCGGCTTTCCCAGACCGAGGTATCAAGGAACGCCGTGACCTTGTTGTACTTAATTCCACAATCATGCCGGCCGCACTTATCGAGATAGGCTTTATAAGCAACGGCGATGATGCCGCTATCATGCTGATGTACGGCCATGAAATTGCCGCCGCCATAGCGAGGGGGATTACCGACTACTGGCAAGCGGCCATGTAAGACGAGGTATCAGTAATGTTTGATTTTTTTAATTTTTACAATAAAATAGCCCATCAGATGGGCTTTTGCTCCTACTCTCTCTATATCCATCTGCAGAAGTATCTGGATAAAAAGAGAAGTAAAAGCATGGTATTTACACATGAGGAGCTTCGTAAGCTCTCTAAGCTCCGCACAGACAGGCACTTTGCGCCAGCACTAGAGGAGCTTATCCATCTGGGGTACGTTGTGGCGGTGGTGGGCGCTGATGAAGTGACCGCCTACCGAGTTGACCGCTTCGGCACCGCCGAGGCAGTATGAATCAGCCTAACATTTGACAGCCTGCTTAAATGGTTTGTCTCTGGCACTGGCAGTTTGCTGGTGCCATTTTTTGTTGTGCAATATGTGTTAGCAAATACGCTAACTTATATTGATACGTACTGGTGGGGCTGTTCGGCCCCCACCAACGAGAGCGAGGCTTCTCTCTGGTGCGAGCCGCCCCACGAAGCCAACAAAAACAGCGGCCAGCAAAGAACGCTGACCGCCATTTTTATTGGCTAAGATATCAACAGAGTGTGCATAACACAGTGAATAACTTTATCATCTGAAGTATTGAATATGGGGGCGGATATCCTCTACTTCCGATAAGTGTGCTTATGGTCTGGCACCATCCTAGGCTTAAGTTGCTGGACTATAAGCGTAAAAGCACTTATCGGACAGTAGTGTGTAATTGCGTGGAAGCCATCATTAGTAATCCTGAAGGACAGGGCAGGGAGAGTCGGCACCAGTGAGGCTCTAAGGTGGCAGCGGCTGACCTGACCGCCCCAAGTGACCGAGGCTGACAAAAGCCAGATGATGAAGCCGCACCCATGTCAGGCACCGAAAACAAGGGGCGGTGGTGAAACACCTCCGTCCAGCCAAGCGGTAAGCCTGACCTCTTACAAACGTAACTCATCCGCCCGGCTTCACGCAGTGATGGTGAGGGTGAGGATGGGGACAGTTGACTTTACAATTTTTATAATTTCGTACCTTATTATAAGTACGTATTTTTATTTAGTATTAAAGATAGTATTCCATGCTATTTTATGTTCATAGTTAATTTCTGCATTATTCGATAAGTTTTTTATATAATTTTTTATAAATTCATCTGTATTGTCCAGTAATCTTAGATAATACTTTAATGTTGGAAATACACCATTAACGATAATCTGACAGCCATGCTCTTCACGAATTTGACAAATAGCATCATCTATGGCAACACGCTCATCTTCATCTATCTCTGATGTACTCAGAATGTAGTATCTTTGCACTGGTTTATCACTAATTTTTTTATATGCATCGTGAACCATAATATGATTTATAGGAATATCAAATTTTACTTCAATAACTTCGTATATTGAATTATCATCTATATTTCTTACAACTATGTCTCCAGTTTCTCCGCTGCTTTTGTCACAACTATAATGAGAAGCAAAATTATCTAATTTTTTTCCTTCAAATCTCTTTAATTCCTTCGTTATACATTCATATATGCTATAAAGAGCCATCACGGGCAGAATAGATGCTCCTCTATTTTTATATTTTGTGTAGAAATGCTGTTTTAATAAGTTTATTATCTCTGTAATTGTAAGAATATTTTCTTTTTCTACTGGGTTCACTAGCATAATAGTTTTATCTTTTTTTAATTTTATGCTATATGACATAATTGCTTTGACATATTCTTTCGGATTAACATTATTCTCTTCAATATCATTCAATATTGTTAAAAAAGATATTTTGACTTTTTTGTTTTGTATTTTACCTGGGTAATTAAATGTATATGGAATAGATTGTTCCAAACTCCTAGTAAGCCATCCCGATTCTTTCATTGCACCTAAGAATTTTTTCTGTTTTAAGAATGGTGTAACATATTTAGTATCAAAGCTTCTTCCCCCATAACCACCTTGTATCTGCACCTGATGTCTACGTACATCTTGCTCTGGATGTAGACACTTATATAATAAACTTGACAATAAAACTGTATATACACCTTTAAACGTTTCTTCTTTTTCAACGATAATTTTTACGTGTTCAAGTTGGGTTTCTGAAAGATTAACATCTTTAAAATCTTTCAGTTCTAATGCAGTAGTATATATTTTTTCTATAAAGGCCATTTCATTCATGGTAGATTCCACTCCATCGAAAAATTGTTTTTTTACTTCTGTAGCAATAGACTTAACCATATTAACGCAAATCGCATTACCAATTCTTGCATATAAATTAGCTGATGAACCAATTTTTTTATAGTCATCTGGAAATCCCATAAATCTAAAACATTCATCTATGGTTAATTTTCGTACTATGTTACCTATTTTTATAAAATATCTCCCACTAGATTCTTGTGAAGCTAATGTAGGATGAGTTCCTTTAGCTGAATAGATTCTATTTGGTTGTTTATGTACTCTCGACAAATGTTCCGTGCCTGTTCTAACACCAGTAGTTCTTATTCGTTTATTGCGATATCCGCAAAATATTAACCCTGATTTGGGTTGACATTTTATATGTTGTTGATCCAGAAGTGTATATTCACTAGAGTTTAATATTTCAAAATCTCCGTTTGCGTCTAAAAATGACTCCATTGAATCTACTGTAGTATATTTTAATTGTTCAAAATCAAATATTTTACCTTCCCGATTACCTATAATAATAATTCTCTCTCTATTTTGTGGCACTCCAAAATTTCTAGCATTAAGCACTTTATAAGTAACCGTATACCCTAATTCTTCTAATGCAGATAACATTACAATAAGTGTACGACCTTTATCGTGTTTTTCTAAATTAAATACATTTTCCAATATGAATACTTTAGGTTGTTTTTTTTTTAATATTCTACATATATCGAAAAATAGAGTTCCTCTAGTTTCATCATAAAATCCTTTTTGTTTGCCACATATTGAAAATGCTTGGCATGGAAAACCAGCACACAACACGTCAAAATCAGGAATTATGTTAGGATCAAGCGTTGTTATATCACACTGGGGATTATCAGCAAAATTTAGTTGGTACATTTTACAAGCATGGTCATTAATTTCAGCACTAAAAACACATTCTCCACCAACACTCTCCATTCCCAATCTAAAACCACCAATGCCTGCAAATAAATCTACAAATTTTATATGATTTGCAACATCCGCAAACATATCAATATATTGCTCCAACCAATCATCTCCTTTACAATCCAATAGGTATTATAGCATATATATATTTTTTTTTCCATAAAATATATACTAAGAATCACACCTAGCAGGAAAAAACATATATCTATCGAATACAACGTACTGACGGAGAAAGTGAGTGATACAATGATAAAAGTAATATACCTAGCCCCAGAGGACACAGAGCCTAGAGTTATGCAGATAGAATCAGAAGATATAACCATCATAAACAAGCTGCTTGGCGGTGATTTTGATATCATATACACTGACAACTACGGCATTACAGGCACTCTGGCGAGGTACGATATCTACGTCAATGATGATTTCCTTCGTGGCGGCTATCTCCCCAACATAGCACTGAACATGGAAGCCGTTCTGCAGAATGACTATGACAGGGCAGGAATTGTCCTTGGGCCTCTCCTTGTGGCTGGCTATAATGATGAGGGCTGCATGACGGCGGTTGATGATGAAGATATACCAGAGGTATGTGAGATACTGAAGCGTGCCATGCTCCAGAACAAAAAACGAAAGTAAAAAAAGGCGGCTCCTTGGCGGTGCTGGCTACGTCCAGTAACGCTGATGAGCGGCCTTATTCATTGACAAAACATCATATCAGATATATAATAATTAGCAGGGGAAAGCACTATTGCTAAAAGTAGAACAACGGCTACATGGCAAACGTGGAAGATAGCCTCCATACAGTAATACTGTAATGGGGGGTATCTTTTTTATTTGGCTGTGAACCCCAGCGCACCGCCCACCACTCCGCCCTTTTTGCTTGTCCTTCCCTTCGTCTCCCAGCTTCACAAGCTCTATATTTGTTATAATATACGCTAACATATAAAGATATAGAATTTGTGAAGCCGTCCGCCTGTCCAGTCCTGCGCCCTGTCTGCAGTCTGGTGTCTTCGGCGGTGCTTTTCTCTCCCCTCGGCCATGCTGGCGGCTGCCCTGTCAAATGTGGGCGGCTCCTGTCTAAAGCCATCCGCAGCGCCCTCTTTTGACCCTGTGCGCCAGCCATCTTCCCACCCCACAGCCAAACCCAGTCACTTTACCACGAGTCGGCTCTTTAAGACGGAGAACTCATGGAGCCACCTCCGAGCGCATCCAGCCGTATCAGCCCCAGAAATGCCAGTAAAGCCGATACTCCCCCTGTCTGCTGGCTCTCGCTGACTCGCTGTTTTTTCTCCTTCATCACTTCCGATATGCCCATTACGATTATCGGCAAGCAAGGCCATAAAATACGGGGGCGGTGCCCGCCGATAATCAGCCATATCTTAAGTGATGGATCCGCGCCGACTCCCCCCCTTCCCGACCACGTTTCCCCCGTCTTATCCTCTGGGGGGGAACCCCCACCGCCAAGCCTTTTTCCCTTTTCCCACAAAAAAAAAACCTGTACTACGCACGTACAGGCAATATTATAGGGATGTTTCTCTAAGTATAACCTTGGGGAATGGTTATAATTTAAGAAAAGGACTTATCTACATTAGGCAAGTACATTATAGCCAGCCAATACATGATAATCAATGCTAAAATAAAATCATGAATACACCTTTCGCATTTGTACGGCTTATCATAGCAAATACTGACACAGCCCTTTCAATACAACAAAAAAGAAGACACTCGCCAAATCCGCTCCGCAAGTGCCTTCCCTGTATTGACTTACCTATGATTTATCAGAACCACCACCAAGGTGTAAACATAATGTCCATCCCCTTTCACTGTAGATTTTGAATGCCTTCCCTGTATAACTTATCTCCATAAAATCCAGATCATGATGTTCATCTCCCTTCGTGTTTTTCTTTTGTCTCTTATACGCAGGCGCAAGGAAAACATTACAGGAAAAATAAAAAAATTTTTGAGCCATGAAAAAAGCGTGAAATAGCGCAATCTTTTCACGCTTTTTGCGTGGCTTCGTGGGGCGGCTCGCTCCAGATAAAAGGCGGAAGCCTTATTGGTGGGGGCCGAACAGCCCCGCCTGTACCCCTTGAATTTATCTCCTGCTTATGTTATAAAATACACTAACATAAACTGCAGGACATGAAAAAAGGCAGTCCGTCATTTGGGGCGGTCTGCCGTCTTCGTCTTATGCTGCCATCATGCGCTCGTGTCGGATTTCCATCAGCAGGGCATCCATCTTCTCGGTGAAGCGGTCAAGGGAAGTCTGAACCTTCACCAGCAGATAAAAAGCCACTATGATAGGGAACCCCACGGAGGACACGGCCTGCAGTATAGCCTCGTCTGCCATGTGTTTTCACTCCTTGGTACATAGATATAGGGTAGATAGAGAAACACCCCTCACAGGCCATCTGACAGCGAATGAGGGGTATTTTATTATGTGGGCGGCGGTTACGCTATCTTGTCAACAACGGTTTCCTTGTACTGGGCACCCTTGAATGTGTCAAACTCGCCCTTGATGCCGTTGAAGGCCTTCAGGGTGATAAGGGTATTTGCCACAGCCTCGACATCAGCCTTCTTCAGGTCGGTCTTAGGACCAGCAATCGCAACATTGATACTGGTCTTGATTCTGCTGTCCTCAAGGGTAATATACAGTTTCTTAGCCATTTCCAGCCACTCCTTTCATCACTTCAAAATCTCGTCGGACACGACACGGTGTACGCCGTGGCATGGCTCCGCCATCAGGGTAACAAGGGCATCCGCCACATCGGAAAACTCGGTGTCAGTGAGTTCCGGGTTGATGCCTGAAATGCTGCGGGACTGATACTTAACCGAGCCGTCCTCATTCACTCCTGCCTTGATCTTAAGCTGCATGGAAACATGCTTTGCACCTACTATTGCCATTTTAATTCCTCCTTCATGGATAAAATCACATCATGTGTTCGTGAGCCTCACAAAACCATCATAGCAGGATAATTTTGCAGTGACAAGAAGGAATAAGGGGAAGAGCTGTCGAAATGGCATGGCGAAAAAAATTGTGACGGCGGAAACTCCCAAAGGGGCGGTAAAACAGGCATTTCCACGGATAAACACCCTGCCAGTAAAGCATGGGAAAAGATACTGAATCCATACGCCCAAGGAGCAATTAAAAAGGCTGTCACACTGGACAGACCGCCTAAACCTGTGTTTTGCGATTAGTTCGGATTAGTTCCGATAAATGAAGTCTATAAGAAGTAATGCAAAAAGAGCGTGAACGCCTGTAACATAAGGCTTCACGCACTTTTTAATAACAGAAATAACACAAAAATGCTGTAAAAGGTCAAACTGTCCCCTGACTATGGACACCCAAAACAGTTTTTGTACTTTATTTGGTGGACAGATTGCCCCAAATACACAAAATTACCCTAAATTCTTGTACACTGATACTGCACATTTGTTTTGACAAGCATTCTCAATAAAAGAAATACTCCGCCATGCAAACTGATACATTATCTGCTTGCAAGGTCTGAAAACCGCTGATACAGCGCAATTTATGAAAATCAGTGTAGCCAGTGTGGAGCCAATGCGCCGCCAATTTACGCAAACTTAGAAAAGGGCTGTGCATAGGCTCTTTCTCTATGTCTTAGGCGTGGGCGGTGACAGGCACCCACCACGCCCACAATAGTTATCTTCTGGGCGGTCTTAGCCCTCGGCGAACAGCTCCGCTACTTCATTGACGGCTTTCTTTTTCGTCACCACTGCGCCGCCAAATTCATTCGCTGCGCTATGCGCTTCGCCAATCCTGCCGTTTGTCATATTATACTTCATTTGTATAATACCAGTGCTGCCGTCTCTTTGCTTCGCCACAACTACATCCAAATCCTGTATTATACGATTAAAATTCTCCATGTCATAATAATTCTGACGATGCAGGAACATTACAACATCAGCATCCTGCTCTATGGAGCCGCTGCCGCGCAGGTCATTGAGCATAGGGCGTTTATCGTCCCTTTTCGTGAGGTCTCGGTTCAGCTGGCTTAATGCCAATACTGGCACATTCAGAGCCATGGCAAGCTCCTTCAGCTTACCAGAAACGGCGGTCATGCGCTCGGTCATACTCTCCACGCCCTTCACCGTCATCAGGTTTATATGGTCTATCACAATGAGGTCAAGCCCATTGTTTATTATGCTCTTATCCCTTGCTATTGCGCAGATATCGTCAAGCTCTCGCTCTTTCCTTATCCAGAGATTATACTCCGCCTTGCCAAAAGCATCCAAAAACTTCGCTGGGGCAGAGTCAGCAGGGTAATCCCTGCCAGAAGCAAGGAAATTCTTGACTTCTATGTAGTTGGTGCCTGACTTCAATCCTGCAATCTTGAAATATACCACGCTGTCCGCCACTTCCAGAGAAAAGAACAGTATTTTCTTTTTCTGCTCGGCTAGGTGTGTCAGAATGTTAATAGCAAATGTGGTCTTGCCCATGCTTGGGCGAGCCGCCAGTATATACAGACAGCTCTTATGGAATCCGCCCCCCAGATACTTATTCAGGCTCTTGAACTTGGTCGGCATATAGTCATTGACAAACAGCTCATCATACACACGAAGCCTCGTCTGCATGGGGTCATCATCTTCAACAGTTACGCCCAGCTTGGCAAACTCGCCATAGATACCGCTCTTGATGGCGGCGAAATCGTCCTCACGCTGGTAAAATCTCTGCTTGAAAATCTCCATGGACTTTATGCCATGCCTGCAAAGTGCCGCCTCTTTCAGCCTGTCAAGGTTAGTCTCCAGACTCTTACGGCTGAAGGAAATAACCTTCTGCATATTGTCGATGTAGAAAAGCAGGGCGTTTGGCTGTAAAATACTGGATTTGTCGAGATTGTGGGTGATGATGTACTCACCTGCGGTACTTGCATCTATATCTGTGCGCCCCTGCTTTGACATGGTGACAAGCACAGTATAGGCAAGGCGAGTATCTGCAAAATAGAAATCCTCTGGCGGTACTGTCTGCATGGCAAAGGGTATATACTCTGGGTCATGAACCAGCTGACCGATTAAAGTAAATTCAGTTTCACGTATTAGATTATACATGGAATCACTCATAAAAGGGTCATTGATAGCCATACTTTCACCCCCTTGCTATGTAGGCTTCCGCTTCCCACATGGCATCAAAGGCGGCTTCCGAATCAAGCTCTGCCTGTGTCAAAGGTCTGTTTATGTTATCACCATAGCCATTAACACCATTGCAATGGATTCTACTCTCGTTTACACGCTTCGCCTCGGCTTTTTCTTTATCCTGCGCAACCCAAAAATCAAGGGTCATCTGCCAGTTGGAGATAGCTACTCCCCTGCTGTTTCTCCAGCCAGTAGAAGCATAGTACATGTAGAACTTTCTCGCCTGTGCCTCGGTGCCGCCATGGGTGCGAGCATACTCAATTACTTTCTCTATGCTCTCAGGAACACTTGGCTTTCTAAATCCCCTAGAAGGATAAAAAGAATTGTGTGTGTGTGTCCTGCGTGTTACCTCTGGTACTATCTTCCTGGTCTCTTCTTCCCTAGGAGTATATACACACACACTTACTTTTTCTTTATTTTCTTTTACACTATTACTTATGTATGGAAGATTTTCCATAACTACTTGTGGAAGATTTTCCATATGTCGTGGAAGATTTTCCATAAGTCGCTGCGAATCTTCCATACTTGGGGCGGTCTGCGGAATGTCAGAAACAGGCTCAATCCTTGCCTCTGGCTCTTCATCAGGAGCAGACTCCGCCACAGGTGCATTTATCATCTGGAGAACCTTGGCAGTCGGACGGATGATGCGGCATCTGTGGTGCCAGCCCACAAACTCAATCATGCCATCATCAAGAAGAATCTTAATGCCCTTTGCTATGTTGCTGTGGGTGGTTCCTAAGTCCGCCGCCATGGACTCATAGGAAGCAAAACAGCCGCCATACTCCCTGTTATGTGAACGGAACAGGATAAGAGCCATCAGGAATGGCTGCTTGCTGTACTGGCGGTAAAGATTAAGGTTTATTGACAAATTTGATAACATAAAAATTACCCCTTTCAATTTCAGATAGTTATAATGTTACGCAGACACAGCACGTCCATTATCTATCACGTTGAAAAGAGTTTAAAAAATGCTTGCATTTTCTTTTTTTCTATGCTAGAATTAACTAGACATATGAAAATAATCCTTTCATCATCATGATGATTGGGCGTTGCTGAAGGGCTTACATCGACTTCTTGGCGGTTGTGGATGTGGCCCGTTTTCTTTGCGTTTTTTGTTGCTACCATTGTAGCACTAGAAAAGGCTGGTGTCAAGAAGAAAAAATATTTGACTTTTTGATGTTCACGTTAAATAATTGTTACTAACATTAAATAACATTTTATAACGGTTATCAACATTTATTTACATTTTAAAAATGTTGTTTACATTAAATAAATGTTATTTAGCGTTGATTTTTTAGATTTTTTGTGGTATAATATATATAAAAAAGGAGGCGAAAACCCTTGAAAATAATAGCTTTCTCAAACAAAAAGGGCGGTGTCGGGAAGACCTCTTCCACATTATGCACTGCGGCGTATCTTGGTATCAGAGGCAAGAAGGTATTAGCTATTGATATGGACAGTCAAAGTAATTTTACTTATGCCTCTAAAGGTGAGCCAAATGTACAAGGTGTATTCGATTTTATGAAGGGCGCACCGCTTCGTGATGTTCTCCAGAACAGTGAACATTATGACTTTATCGGAGCTGATCTCCGCCTGTCCAAAGCGGACAGCGAATTTGAGGACATTGGCAAGGAGTTCATCCTGCGCAATCGCCTAAAGACCGTAAAGAATTATGATTACATTCTTATTGACACTCCGCCATCCATGGGTATTTTGACCTTGAACGCCTTGGCAGCTTCCAATGAGGTTGTTATCTGCTGCCAGTGTGACGGCTTCTCCCTGCATGGCTTGTCCGAGATGAAGAAGAACATTAGCGGCGTAAAGGAATACTATAACTCTGATTTGAATGTTGCTGGTATTCTCATGACACGCTATAATCCTCGTACCGCTCTTACAAAGAATCTTTCAGAGATTTTTGCTAAGGCCGCCAAAACCATGAATACTAAAGTTTTTGAGAATTACATCAGGGAAAATACGTCTATCAGGGAAAGTCAGGTAATGCAGACTGATTTATTCAGCCATGCCCCACATTCCAATGGCGCACTTGACTACACCGCTTTTATTCATGAATACTTAGGGAGTGATTTATAATGGCAAAGTCCTTGTCACTGGATCAGCAGGCTATGCTCAATGATTTTAATACACCGCCGTCCACCCTGCCAGAGATTGACCCTCTGAATCCGCCAGAGGTTGACGAAAATGCACCACGTACACGGAGAAAAAAAAGCAAGTTAAATATTCATCGTGTCAGCGGATATCTCACGCCAGTACAGTACAAGATGCTTGATGAAATGGCTCGTCAGGAGAATTGCACCCTTACTGACATGATAGCTCACTGTATCGAGAATACTTGGGACACTCTGCAGAGGCAGTCTGCAAAGCTGGCTCCAAAATACTAATTTTGTATACATTCACGTCAAATAAATGTTATTAACCTTAAATAACATTTATTAACATTAAAAAAGTCCTGTGAAGCCTGTTTTTATGGGCTTTGTTGATGTGTATAATGTGTATTGTGTGTATCATGTGTATAATACACACAGTAAGTATTGTAAGTGCTTTGAAATGGTTTGGAAATGCCTATGGACTTCGGTCTATGGGCTTTTTGTTTACGCTGATTTATTTATACGCATTTCTGCCCACTGGCTGACCTTATGCCTCGTCTTTTCGCCAGTGTGGGTGTAGGTGTCCATGGTTATCTTGATGGACTCATGCCCCATCTGGCTTTGTATGTCCTTCAGGTCGAAAATCCCTGCATCCTTCATGGAAGTTGCCATATCATGTCGGAGCTGATGGAAGGTTGTCTCAATCCCCAGTCTTTTTCTCACTCTGTAATAGAGATTGGAGAAGGTGTCTGGGTTGATGGGGGTTCCCTTCTCACTGGTGAAAAGCAGCGGATTTTCTTCACTGATTATATAGCTTCTGACCTTGCCCCTCTGCAGCCGCTTGTACCAGCCCAGTTCTTCCATGTAGCTGGGGGGCAGAGGCAGGAGCCTTTCCCCTGCTTCGCTCTTGGTATTGGCTCGGATGAGCCGCCGCCGTCCGTCCGCTTCGTCCTTCCTGCCGATGATGAGTGCCTTTTTTACTCTTAGGGTTCCGCCCTCTGCATTTTCTGTGATGTCTCCCCACCGCAGGGCGAGGATTTCACTACGGCGCAGTCCTGTTACCATTTCCGTAAGAATTATCATGCGCCAGCAGTAAAGGTTTGTGGGTTCTGTCAGTAGCTTGTCCCAGTCCTCTATTGATGGCTTGAAAAACCTCTTTTTCCTGCTCCTTGGTGGCAGCTCCACGCCGTCTGCAGGGTTTACGTTGATTAGTTTCTCATTCATCGCCTCGTCAAATGCCATGTGCAATACGGTGTAGAAGTGCTGTGCCGCTCTCGGATGACCGCCAAATTCACCGTCAATCAGCGTCTGCACGTCTTTTTTCGTTATTGCGGACAGTGGCACGAATGGAAAATATCTGCTTGCGACTTCCAGATAATGCTCATACATCCTGCCAGTGTTTTCCCTGAGCCTGTGGCGTTTGCGCCCCAGATACCAGACGTTTATCCAGTCCTTAAGGGTCATTGAACAGCTTACTATGTCCGAGGCTGTCAGCATGGCTTTCAGCTTTTCAAGGGCTTCACGCTTCGTTGGTGCAGTTGCTTTCTTCCTTCGCCTCATGCCTGTAATATTGTCATATCCCAGCGAGATTTCCGCCGTCCAGCCTGTGCCGCTTCGGTAGATGCTCCCTGTTCCCTTTCTTCGTCTTGCCATGTCACCGCCCCTTTAAATATTCATACAATTATTCATCTGATGTTTGCTAATCCACAATACGCAAACTTATGCGTATATGTGTACATGATATGCAAACAAACAAGACTGAATTATACACTTTGTAAAGTAACTTGTCAATATCTTATGAAAAAAATTCCACTTGACAAAATCAATTAAGAAGAGTATGATGGCAAATGTACCGTAATTGGTATGATAAATTCTAGGAAAGGACAGCGATAAAATGGACACTAACAAAATCATGTTAGGGGTTAAGGAGTTCGCTACTGTGGCAGGGCTGAGTGAGAAGCATGTCCGCCAGATATGCCATATTGAGGGCTTTCCTGCCATGAATAGCGGTGTTAAGATACTGATTCATCAGGCATCTGCCCGCGACTGGCTCGCCAGATACTCCGAAAATTACAGGTTGTCAGCCTGATTAGGCTTCACTCTGTAGTATAGTATATTGAGGGTAAAACTTCAATATGTATTTTTATAAAGTCTATAATCTGCATGTTTATATATATGTAGTGTAGGCTGAATGTAAATTGTGCTTGTACATGATGTACAGCCGTCCTGCAACACCGCAAAAATTACTGGACTTTAGGCGGATTCATGCAGGGCAGGACAAAGAAAGGATTTCATTATGCACGTATTTATTAATCCAGGGCATGCACCAAATGGTGTGCCTGATTCTGGGGCGGTCAATCGTGAATTGGGGCTTCGTGAATGTGACATAGCACTTGATGTATGCAGACAGGTCAAGAGTTTTTTGGAGTTCGCTGGATGCAGTGTGACCCTCATCCAGAGCCACAATCTCGCAGGAGAGGAAAAGGAAGGTATAAACGTCTGTGGTACTGCGAACAGTCTTAAATGTGATATTTTCGTAAGTATTCACTGCAATTCATCAGAGCATAAGAGCGCAAGGGGTGCGGAAACCCTCTGCTACCGCACGGACTCAAAGGGCGGAAAACTGGCAGGATTTATCCAGAGCCAACTGGTGAACGCAGTCCGCAGGGTGGATGCGGCTTTCCCAGACCGAGGTATCAAGGAACGCCGTGACCTTGTTGTACTTAATTCCACAATCATGCCGGCCGCACTTATCGAGATAGGCTTTATAAGCAACGGCGATGATGCCGCTATCATGCTGATGTACGGCCATGAAATTGCCGCCGCCATAGCGAGGGGGATTACCGACTACTGGCAAGCGGCCATGTAAGACGAGGTATCAGTAATGTTTGATTTTTTTAATTTTTACAATAAAATAGCCCATCAGATGGGCTTTTGCTCCTACTCTCTCTATATCCATCTGCAGAAGTATCTGGATAAAAAGAGAAGTAAAAGCATGGTATTTACACATGAGGAGCTTCGTAAGCTCTCTAAGCTCCGCACAGACAGGCACTTTGCGCCAGCACTAGAGGAGCTTATCCATCTGGGGTACGTTGTGGCGGTGGTGGGCGCTGATGAAGTGACCGCCTACCGAGTTGACCGCTTCGGCACCGCCGAGGCAGTATGAATCAGCCTAACATTTGACAGCCTGCTTAAATGGTTTGTCTCTGGCACTGGCAGTTTGCTGGTGCCATTTTTTGTTGTGCAATATGTGTTAGCAAATACGCTAACTTATATTGATACGTACTGGTGGGGCTGTTCGGCCCCCACCAACGAGAGCGAGGCTTCTCTCTGGTGCGAGCCGCCCCACGAAGCCAACAAAAACAGCGGCCAGCAAAGAACGCTGACCGCCATTTTTATTGGCTAAGATATCAACAGAGTGTGCATAACACAGTGAATAACTTTATCATCTGAAGTATTGAATATGGGGGCGGATATCCTCTACTTCCGATAAGTGTGCTTATGGTCTGGCACCATCCTAGGCTTAAGTTGCTGGACTATAAGCGTAAAAGCACTTATCGGACAGTAGTGTGTAATTGCGTGGAAGCCATCATTAGTAATCCTGAAGGACAGGGCAGGGAGAGTCGGCACCAGTGAGGCTCTAAGGTGGCAGCGGCTGACCTGACCGCCCCAAGTGACCGAGGCTGACAAAAGCCAGATGATGAAGCCGCACCCATGTCAGGCACCGAAAACAAGGGGCGGTGGTGAAACACCTCCGTCCAGCCAAGCGGTAAGCCTGACCTCTTACAAACGTAACTCATCCGCCCGGCTTCACGCAGTGATGGTGAGGGTGAGGATGGGGACAGTTGACTTTACAATTTTTATAATTTCGTACCTTATTATAAGTACGTATTTTTATTTAGTATTAAAGATAGTATTCCATGCTATTTTATGTTCATAGTTAATTTCTGCATTATTCGATAAGTTTTTTATATAATTTTTTATAAATTCATCTGTATTGTCCAGTAATCTTAGATAATACTTTAATGTTGGAAATACACCATTAACGATAATCTGACAGCCATGCTCTTCACGAATTTGACAAATAGCATCATCTATGGCAACACGCTCATCTTCATCTATCTCTGATGTACTCAGAATGTAGTATCTTTGCACTGGTTTATCACTAATTTTTTTATATGCATCGTGAACCATAATATGATTTATAGGAATATCAAATTTTACTTCAATAACTTCGTATATTGAATTATCATCTATATTTCTTACAACTATGTCTCCAGTTTCTCCGCTGCTTTTGTCACAACTATAATGAGAAGCAAAATTATCTAATTTTTTTCCTTCAAATCTCTTTAATTCCTTCGTTATACATTCATATATGCTATAAAGAGCCATCACGGGCAGAATAGATGCTCCTCTATTTTTATATTTTGTGTAGAAATGCTGTTTTAATAAGTTTATTATCTCTGTAATTGTAAGAATATTTTCTTTTTCTACTGGGTTCACTAGCATAATAGTTTTATCTTTTTTTAATTTTATGCTATATGACATAATTGCTTTGACATATTCTTTCGGATTAACATTATTCTCTTCAATATCATTCAATATTGTTAAAAAAGATATTTTGACTTTTTTGTTTTGTATTTTACCTGGGTAATTAAATGTATATGGAATAGATTGTTCCAAACTCCTAGTAAGCCATCCCGATTCTTTCATTGCACCTAAGAATTTTTTCTGTTTTAAGAATGGTGTAACATATTTAGTATCAAAGCTTCTTCCCCCATAACCACCTTGTATCTGCACCTGATGTCTACGTACATCTTGCTCTGGATGTAGACACTTATATAATAAACTTGACAATAAAACTGTATATACACCTTTAAACGTTTCTTCTTTTTCAACGATAATTTTTACGTGTTCAAGTTGGGTTTCTGAAAGATTAACATCTTTAAAATCTTTCAGTTCTAATGCAGTAGTATATATTTTTTCTATAAAGGCCATTTCATTCATGGTAGATTCCACTCCATCGAAAAATTGTTTTTTTACTTCTGTAGCAATAGACTTAACCATATTAACGCAAATCGCATTACCAATTCTTGCATATAAATTAGCTGATGAACCAATTTTTTTATAGTCATCTGGAAATCCCATAAATCTAAAACATTCATCTATGGTTAATTTTCGTACTATGTTACCTATTTTTATAAAATATCTCCCACTAGATTCTTGTGAAGCTAATGTAGGATGAGTTCCTTTAGCTGAATAGATTCTATTTGGTTGTTTATGTACTCTCGACAAATGTTCCGTGCCTGTTCTAACACCAGTAGTTCTTATTCGTTTATTGCGATATCCGCAAAATATTAACCCTGATTTGGGTTGACATTTTATATGTTGTTGATCCAGAAGTGTATATTCACTAGAGTTTAATATTTCAAAATCTCCGTTTGCGTCTAAAAATGACTCCATTGAATCTACTGTAGTATATTTTAATTGTTCAAAATCAAATATTTTACCTTCCCGATTACCTATAATAATAATTCTCTCTCTATTTTGTGGCACTCCAAAATTTCTAGCATTAAGCACTTTATAAGTAACCGTATACCCTAATTCTTCTAATGCAGATAACATTACAATAAGTGTACGACCTTTATCGTGTTTTTCTAAATTAAATACATTTTCCAATATGAATACTTTAGGTTGTTTTTTTTTTAATATTCTACATATATCGAAAAATAGAGTTCCTCTAGTTTCATCATAAAATCCTTTTTGTTTGCCACATATTGAAAATGCTTGGCATGGAAAACCAGCACACAACACGTCAAAATCAGGAATTATGTTAGGATCAAGCGTTGTTATATCACACTGGGGATTATCAGCAAAATTTAGTTGGTACATTTTACAAGCATGGTCATTAATTTCAGCACTAAAAACACATTCTCCACCAACACTCTCCATTCCCAATCTAAAACCACCAATGCCTGCAAATAAATCTACAAATTTTATATGATTTGCAACATCCGCAAACATATCAATATATTGCTCCAACCAATCATCTCCTTTACAATCCAATAGGTATTATAGCATATATATATTTTTTTTTCCATAAAATATATACTAAGAATCACACCTAGCAGGAAAAAACATATATCTATCGAATACAACGTACTGACGGAGAAAGTGAGTGATACAATGATAAAAGTAATATACCTAGCCCCAGAGGACACAGAGCCTAGAGTTATGCAGATAGAATCAGAAGATATAACCATCATAAACAAGCTGCTTGGCGGTGATTTTGATATCATATACACTGACAACTACGGCATTACAGGCACTCTGGCGAGGTACGATATCTACGTCAATGATGATTTCCTTCGTGGCGGCTATCTCCCCAACATAGCACTGAACATGGAAGCCGTTCTGCAGAATGACTATGACAGGGCAGGAATTGTCCTTGGGCCTCTCCTTGTGGCTGGCTATAATGATGAGGGCTGCATGACGGCGGTTGATGATGAAGATATACCAGAGGTATGTGAGATACTGAAGCGTGCCATGCTCCAGAACAAAAAACGAAAGTAAAAAAAGGCGGCTCCTTGGCGGTGCTGGCTACGTCCAGTAACGCTGATGAGCGGCCTTATTCATTGACAAAACATCATATCAGATATATAATAATTAGCAGGGGAAAGCACTATTGCTAAAAGTAGAACAACGGCTACATGGCAAACGTGGAAGATAGCCTCCATACAGTAATACTGTAATGGGGGGTATCTTTTTTATTTGGCTGTGAACCCCAGCGCACCGCCCACCACTCCGCCCTTTTTGCTTGTCCTTCCCTTCGTCTCCCAGCTTCACAAGCTCTATATTTGTTATAATATACGCTAACATATAAAGATATAGAATTTGTGAAGCCGTCCGCCTGTCCAGTCCTGCGCCCTGTCTGCAGTCTGGTGTCTTCGGCGGTGCTTTTCTCTCCCCTCGGCTATGCTGGCGGCTGCCCTGTCAAATGTGGGCGGCTCCTGTCTAAAGCCATCCGCAGCGCCCTCTTTTGACCCTGTGCGCCAGCCATCTTCCCACCCCACAGCCAAACCCAGTCACTTTACCACGAGCCGGCTCTTTAAGACGGAGAACTCATGGAGCCACCTACGAGCGCATCCAGCCGTATCAGCCGAG
Organism: Cylicocyclus nassatus; assembly: GCA_958299035.1. Classification (NCBI taxonomy): domain Eukaryota; kingdom Metazoa; phylum Nematoda; class Chromadorea; order Rhabditida; family Strongylidae; genus Cylicocyclus; species Cylicocyclus nassatus. The sequence continues at coordinate 17,935 of CATQJL010000260.1, forward strand.
TATGCCAGTAAAGCAGATACTCCCCCTGTCTGCTGGCTCTCGCTGACTCGCTGTTTTTTCTCCTTCATCACTTCCGATATGCCCATTACGATTATCGGCAAGCAAGGCCATAAAATACGGGGGCGGTGCCCGCCGATAATCAGAGTACTCTGCGTTGATACCACTGCTT
>CATQJL010000261.1:0-18043 GCA_958299035.1 Cylicocyclus nassatus
AAGCAGTGGTATCAACGCAGAGTACTATTTTGTTCCATCAACAGCTTCTATTATAACTTCTTTGTTAACTTCAACATCTTCTTTACATACTGCAAGCCAAATTTCACCACCAACTTTAATTTTTCCAATAGAATTTGATTTTATTTCTTCTATAACTATTGCAGGAGTTCCTATTAAAGAATCTACATTTGTATCTATTTTCCTTTTTGCCATATATCTTTTTAATAAAGGTCTTATAAGTAATATAGAAACTAAAGATACACAACTAAAAACAATAATTTCTGTTTGTATTCCCGCACCCAACAACGAAAATATCATTGCAAACATTGCACCTGTGGAAAAACATAAAAAGAAAAATATCCCGGGTGTAACAATTTCCAACCCTAAACATAACAAAAACACAAACATCCAAATATACCAACTCATTTTCCCCCTCCTTAAGGAACTTTTTATTTTTTATAAATTCCCGCTAAACGACACTTTAATAATGTAAAATTTACAATCTATAATGTATAATGAATGTAATTCTTTACGGAATTTTATTGACATTATACATTCCACATTATAAATTATACATTATCTCTCTTCTGTTCTGCCGAATGTCTCCGGCGACAATCTATCTTTTTTATTTTATTTTTTTAAAATTATTTGGCAATTTCCGGCTTTATTATACATTAAAATTATTGTTATAATCCTAAAGCAACTTTTTCTTCTACAATTGAAATATTATTTTTTTGTAATATTTCAATTGCTTTTTCAGAATTATCAAATTTCAATACCATTAAAGCTTTGTCACTAGCTTTTTCTACAAAGCCATACATATATTCAAGATTAATATCGTTATTTGCCAAAATTTTTAATGCTTTTGCCAGTCCACCGGGAGTATCAGAAACTTCTACAGCAACAACAGAAGCTATTGTTGCAATAAACCCATTTTCTTTAAGAATTCTTGTTGCAGTTTCTGTATCATCCAACACAACTCTTAATATTCCAAACTCAGGACTTTCTGCAATGGTTAATGCCTTTATGTTAATTTTGTTATTACCTAACAATTCACAAACTTGTGCAAGTCTCCCTTTAGTATTTTCAATAAAAATAGATACCTGTTTAATTGTTTTCATTTATATCTCCTTAAAAATGCTTAGCAATTTTTAGTTTATAAATTACAACTATAAGCTAATTTATTTAATTATAATCTATAATTATAATTAACTACCACAAAAAAAAACAATAATAGATAATTTATGATTTATACTATATAATTTTAAAAATTGTTTCACAAATTTTATGATGAGGTTATTAGCCAAAAAATTTTCGGTATTCTTATTATAATGAAATTTTTTTCATTTTATTTATTACAGGTTCATTTAAGTATGAAATTTTGTCAAGTAATTTCACTTTAAAAGTTCCCAACTCATTAGACTCTTTTTTGGCAAGTTCTGCACAAATTTCATAACATACAAGAGCCGATACACAAGCCAAAACAAAATCTTTTTCTATTGCACAAAAAGATGCAATTACGGATGTTGCCATGCAACCCGTTCCAACAACTTTTTCCATTATATCACAACCATTTTTTATCATGTATATTTTATCGCCATTAGAAATTATATCTTGTTCTCCTGTAATGACAATTACAGACTTTAGTTTTGCCGCCAAATGTTTTGCCAAATCAATTTTATTTATTTCAATTTTCGTTGAATCTACACCTTTAGTTTTTATATTTAATCCTGATATTGCAGCTATTTCTGAAAGATTTCCTTTGACTATATCCGGATGAAAAGTTGATAAAAGTTCTTTACAATTTATTGTTTCTAAATTTTGTTGCTCCCATTCCACAAATATCCAGTATAACAGGAATACCTTTTTTATTTGCAGTTTTTCCTGCAACTTTCATTGATTCAATAATATTGTCATTTAATGTTCCAATATTCAATACTACAGCACCGGAATTTGCCGTCATTTCTTCAACCTCTTCAATAGCATCTGCCATTACAGGCGAAGCTCCAAAACATTTTGTAATATCGGCACAATCTCTAACGGTAACATAATTTGTTATGTGATGAATTAGTGGTGCCGCATTTTTTATTTTTTGTAATCTTTCAAAAATTTTTTCCATAATTTTCTCCATTTTATTTATTTTTTAATTTTTTATTGTAAACATTCCCTAAAAATTTGCTAAACCCTATAACACCATAAACTATAAAACCTAAAATAAAAAGTCTTACCCATGACATTGCCGATATTGCCGTCACCGAGAAGAAATCGTTTACCGGTGAAACATACAAAAATACATATTGTGTGGCAAACATTATAAATATTCCAAGCCATATATACGGATTTGAAAAAAGTCCCAAACTAAACATTGATTTTGACATTGAACGACAATTCAACAAATACATACTTTGACAAACTATAAATACTGAAACTGCCACACCTCTTGCTTGTTTGATTGTTGCACCATGTGCGAGTTCATAATCAAACAATACAAATACACCGCTAACTATCAGAATACTTATTATTATAAGTCTATACCAAAAAATTCCGTCCATAATTTTCATTTTCGGACTTATAGGGTCTCTTTGCATTATACCTTCTTCTTTCGGTTCAAAAGATAACATCATTCCCAAAAATAGTGCCGTTGACATATTTATCCAAAGAATTTGTGCAGGTAAAATAGGTAAAAGTTCTCTGTTTAAAAATATTGCCATCATCATGGCAATACCTTGTGCCATATTTGTAGGCAATGTCCAAATAATAAATTTTCTTATATTATCAAACACACATCTTCCTTCTTCAACAGCCGCAACTATTGAAGCAAAATTGTCGTCTGTCAGAACCATATCTGCAGACTCTTTTGCAACTTCAGTTCCCGTAATTCCCATTGCTATACCAATGTTTGCTTGTTTAAGTGCAGGAGCATCATTTACTCCGTCACCCGTCATTGCAACAATATTGTTTTGAGACTGCAATGCTCTTACAAGTCTTAACTTTTGTTCGGGAGTTACTCTGGCAAAAACAGAATAGTTTGTTGCTATATCTTTTAATTGTTTGTCATCATATTGTTCAAGCTCTTTACCTGTCATTGCAGTATAGTTTGGTTTTTCACCTTGAACTATTCCTATAGATTTTGCAATTGCTGAAGCAGTTAAAGCATGGTCTCCCGTAATCATTTTTATTTTTATTCCGGCACTATGACACTTTTTTACCGCTTCTATAACTTCAGGTCTTGCAGGATCTATCATTGCTTGAAGTCCCACAAATGTTAATCCTGTCGCTATATCTTCATGTTTAATTTGGGAACTGTTTGAATCAATATCTTTATAAGCAAAACATAGAACTCTTAGCCCCCTTGTTGCCATATCATTTGCAACTTTTAATATTTGTTCTTTATTAAATTCAATTTTATTTCCTTTTTCATCAAGCATATACAAACACATAGCCGTAATTTTTTCCAAAGCCCCTTTTACAAATGCAATGTTTGTATTAGTGTTTTTGTGTAATGTTGCCATATACTGATATTGAGATTCAAAAGGTATGGTATCAAGCCGTGGGAACTCTTCCAAAAGTTCGTTATTAAGGTTTGCTTTGGCTCCCAAAACTATTAAGGCACCCTCTGTAGGATCTCCTTGAACATCGTTTCGTCCGTCAATACTAATTATTTTTGAATCGTTACATAAATAACCTGCTTGTAAACATAACTTAAACGATTTTGAATATTCCAATCCTATAATGGTATCGGTTTCTTTTACTTTTATTTGTCCCGAAAAAACATATCCCGTTCCCGATACGGTAAATATTTTTCCATCGGTAAACATTTCCACAACCGTCATTTGATTTTCGGTAAGAGTTCCTGTTTTATCGGAACAAATAACGGTAGTGCTGCCAAGCGTTTCTACTGCAGGTAATTTCCTGATAATGGCTTTTTTCTTAGACATTCTTGAAACACCTATTGCAAGTGTTATCGTCATTGCCGCAGGTAATCCTTCAGGTATTGCGGCAACTGCAAGACCAATGGCTGCCGTAAACATTAATTTCCAAGGTTGACCATGACTAATTCCAAATATAAATGTAACCGCCGCCATAGACATTATCAAATAAACCAAAAATGTACTAAACTTTGACATCTTTTGTGTAAGAGGAGTATCAAGTGCATCCGTGGAAGAAATCAGTTGAGAAATTTTCCCGACTTCCGTATTGTCACCTATTGCAACAACTATACCTTTACCGCTACCGTAAGTTACAAGTGTTGAAGCATACAACATATTTTTTCTGTCTGCAAGAACTGTTGAAGACGGTAAAGTGTTTATGTTTTTTTCTACAGGCAAAGATTCACCCGTTAAAGCAGATTCATTTATTTGCAATTCTCTTGACGAGATAAGTTTTATATCGGCGGCAACTTTGTCTCCGGAAATAAAATATAAAATATCGCCCGGAACAACTTCGGAAGAATCAATGTGCATTCTTTGACCGTCTCTTAAAACTACAGCTTGTGTCGTCATAGACTTTGCAAGTGCTTCCAAAGATTTCAGTGCTTTTGATTCCTGAATAAAGCCGACAATTGCATTAATTAACACTACCCCAAATATTACACTGCTGTCCGCCCATTCATGTAAAAATAGCGTAATAAAGCCGGAAACTATCAATACATACAACAAACAATTATGAAATTGTAAAAAAAATCTTTTTATTGGACCGTCACCTTTTTTCTGTGTTAAAACATTTTTTTCCATACTTTTGTTGCCTGTCTTTTATTTCGCCTGATTTAAGACCTGTTTGTGCATTGGAATTAAATTCTCTTAATACATCATCAACTTCAATACTATGCCAAAATTTTTTATTTTCAGTGTTTCCTTTTTCCATATTTTTACCTCTATATATTTATATTTAATTTACTAATTTTTCCAAAGTTTTAACCACATTTTTTGCAATCATTTTGTTTCCAAAATCGCTACAGTGTCCAAAATCTCCCGCAAATTGATCAACAAATATTTCATCATATTTTTTTTCCGTTAATGCCTCTTTAAAAATTTGTTCATTATCAATAAAAGTAATTTTATCATAATAAGGTTCATCTTTTAGTTGTTCTTGCAACGGTTTTAAAACTCCTTACAGGATATTGCATACAAATTACATTAATATTATTATCAATAAGTTTTTTTACAATCAGTTTGTATAAATTATAAGTTTTTATTTTAGGAAACTTTAATCTTAGTTCTTCCGCTTTTTCAAAATATTCTTTTGCTTTTTTATAATCTTTATTTTCCATACATTCAATGGCAACAATTCCATAATCTTTATCACTATCTTTTATTATTATATTAAATATTTGTTTTTTTTTGTTCTTGTGTAATATAATCTTTTATATATCCATACAAAAAATATTTTATATCCGTTGATAAAACATCAATATCCTCAGCAAGCATTTTATTTATATAAAACTTCAATATTTGTATATTATTTTTTACAATATTATATTCAAAAATAATTTTGTAATACCATTCTTTTCTTACGGTAAAATTTTTATTTAATCCTTCAACTGCCATTTTGCATGCAAGTTCTTTTTGTGCCATAAAATCTGCATATAAAACAGCCAATTCAACAAAAGCCCACTCTTTATCTTTGTCGGTTTTTAATTTTATTTTTAAAAATTTTTCTGCCAATTCAATAAAAGTTAATTTCTTATTTTCAATGGCCTTTAACATTGTTTTTAAAAGTTTTTCTGCTTCTTCATAATGACCGCTATTTCTATATTTATAAAACAAATATTTTAAATCATTATTGTCAATATTTTTTGTAACTATTTTTTTGTTTTTTAATGTTGATTTTATATGTTTTTTAAGTAAAATTAAAAGTTTATAACATTTTAATTTTACTTTTAATTCTTTTTTATCATGTTGTTGTATTAATCCATCGTTAATTCCCATCATACAAATAGTAATATCAGGATTGTATTTATTTAAATTTTTATCCGTTAATTTTAAAATACTTTGAAGAGTAGTCCCTGAAATTCCGCAATCAATAACAGAAAATTTATTTGGATATTTTTCATTCAATATTTTTTGTAATTGAATAGGGTATTGCCCGGCAGTTGTAGATTCGCCCAAACACATTATTATATATTGAGATTTATTTTTTAATGTTTTATTGTTATTTTTATATTGTTGATTAAACAGATTGGGTTCTTTATTTATTACATTTTCTAATGCTTTGTTATTTTTATATTGCCGATAAGTTAAAACGGCAAACCCCGCTACCCTTAATCCACATTCTAAAACTAACAGAGACAAAAATATCCCCAATATTATCAATATAAATTTTTTTATAATGTTATCCATTAATTTGTATTGCTTTATTTTACATATTTAATTTAATTATAATTCATAACAATTTGTATCAAAAAACACAACAATAAACAATTTTATCGTTTGGCTGTTGCCATAACCGGTAACTATTGACTATGCCAATTTCTTTACCATAAAATCTTACAGACAGCTGTTTATTTGTTTTTTAGAGCTTTTTCAATCTGTTTACTAAAATCGTCTGCCAAGCCAACTTTTTCTTTGATTTGTTTCAATACTTCATCTTTCTTGCCTTGCAAACTCTTTTCAACTTCTTTAACTTTAGCTTGTGCAAGCTCATTAATTTTTTGCTTAATTTTTTCTTTAGCTTCGTCAACTTTGGAAGAGAACAATTTATTTATTGCATCATAAAGTTTTTTTATCTATATCCGATGTAATTTTTATATCCAAATTTTCGCTATTTTGAGTTTTTGCCGTAAGACTAACATCAAATGCTTTTATTGTATTGGTAATTTGAGCCAAATATTTTAAATTTCCGGTTATAGATGTTAAATTCTTTTCTTTTATATCTTTTAACTTGACATCTGCATTACACAAAAATCCGTCATTATTTAAATCAAATGTTCCCGCAACATTTATATTTGCAGTATCCACCAACGGCAAATAATCGTTCGGCTCTATACCTAAAATACTGCCCGACAAACCCGCAAGCGAAAATTTTAAATTATCTTTTGAGTTATTTGTTCTATGATCAAACAAACCGTCAACAGTAATTTTTTTGTATGTTATTATTTCCCAAAAGTGCCAAAGTTATCGGTTCGCCAACCATACTTGGAGATGAAGAAATATATTTTATCAGTCCGGAAAAATCTATACCTTTTTCATCTTTAGTTTTTGCCGTTGTTCCGGAAATGTTTATTTTTGAAATAAGCAATGTAGGATACAATTTTTGTTTAAATATTATATCTCTACCTTTTGCTCTGTGTTTAACTTCTTTTTCCTCTTCAGGTTTCTTTTCCGATTTTTCAGGCAAATATTGTTTTATTATTGAAAAATAATACATTGCTTTTTCAACTCTATTTACCCACTTATTTCCAAACAACATTTGTGAAATATTTTTTGTATTTAGTGTAGGCAACGATATTTTTTGACAAACAGTATTAACATCATTAGTCACACTATTTTTAATTTGCTTTGCAACATCAACCGTAGCCGTAATATCTTTTTTGGCATCGTTCAACTCTTTCAAAATACCGTCTATGTCTGCTTTGATTATTTTTAACTCTTTAACTTTTTTTGCCGTTTGTGCAATTTCCGTTAAATTTCCAAACTTACTTTTTGAAAGGTCATCTATTATTTTTTTTGCATTTTCTATCTTATCGTTAATTTTCATATTGTTAATTTTATCTTGATAAGATTTATACTTGTTTTGTAAATCCGCAGAAAAGTTTTCAACTTCTTTAATTGATGACAAACCTGTTTCTTCAACAATTTTATTTATATCAAAATTATTTATTTGTTCTTGAATTTTATTAAACATCTCAACAGAAGGTAAATTATTTACTTCCGATATAGTCTTTGCTTTTGCAGATTCAAACATTTTAGAAAATTTACTATCTTTCTTCTCTTTAACGAACTTTTTTTCCTGTTTTGGCGGCAACCGACCTGAAGTTTTTCTTTGAGTTTGCCATTTTATGCCGGTTACACTCATTTCATCTATAAGAAACTTTTTTCTTAAAATCGGCCAAAACCTAACATCAAAACTTATTTTTTCCACATCTATAAGATTTTTAAAATAATCATTTCTATCTGCAACTCTTAACCCGTTTATCAAAACAGAACATTTCTTAAAACTTGTTTTTAAATAATCTATTTCAACTTTTGCACCGACTATCGGCTGTGCCAACGAAATTATTGTACTCTTTAAAATCTTATCAAAAAACAAAATATTAAATATTATTACTAATGCTACAATTACTACCGTTATTGATAAAAAACTCCATCTTATAATTTTCATATTTTTTCCCCTACTTAACAAGATTTACTATTTTTGTTACTAATATACTTGAAGATAAAACTTTAACTATTTTCCATTTGGAAATTTTTCCTTTTAAATGTGTTCTGTAATAAACAAGAAACTTTTTTGCAAAAATTCCGTTAGGTACCAACAATATTAGCCCTACAACAAGACTTCCCATAACTATGGTATTATTAAAGTTAGTAAAAGGAACTACAGGAACATTGTATAACCAAGTATAAAAAGGGTTTAAAAAACTTATATTTAATACCCAAAACCCCACAACATCAAACAAAAAGTCTAAAGGATAACTTACTATTGCATATAGAGTACATCCTATAAGAGCTGCAGATATGTTTACTTTAAACAGCATTATCACAATAAATAACACCAACTTCATAAACATATTGGGAACAAGTCCCAATATTGCACCTAAAGCAAATCCCCAAGCTATTTGGTTTGGAGAAATGTCCGTCTGAAACATGACAATTACACTTTTTAAAGTTTTTAATAAAAACATTTTGACTCCTTTTAAAAATTACAAATTTTAACTTATAAACTTCTTAGTTTAGAACGAGTTTAAAAATCACAAAGTGATTTTACTAAAATTATACATTGTATAGTTTTTGATGTCTACTTTTTTGAAACATGTTCGTTCTACATTATAAATTATACATTGCCTCTCTTCTGTCATTAACTCACTTAAAATTTGTCGGCAATCTATCTTTTATTTTATTCCACTTTTTAAAAGAGGTATTTTATTTTTTTATAGATTCCCGATTACAAATTTCGGGAAATCGTCAAAAACAACAATGTATTTTTATGTTCCATAGATTCCCGCCCAACTGCTCTGCGGGACAAACAAAGAGGAACTTTTATTGTTTATATATCCCTCCTACTGCTTGCGGGAATGACCGAGAAAATCCCCAACAGCTAATCTCAGAAAGAACAAACTCTTTCTTTTGTGTCGTTCCCGAGTGTCTCTGTCGGAAACCTATCCAAAATTTTATTCCTATTTTTTAAACAAAGAACTTTTATTTTTTAACAATTTAAATTAAAAACATTTTGAATATCCGCAAGAATGACAAACCACACATCCTTCCGCAAATTCCAACATTTCTCCGCATTCAGGACATTGTCTGCATGCCCCTTCACTATTTCCTGAAGGTGAAGGTTTATATGTTTTAACTTTTTCTTCACTATTTTTTGCCACTGTCGGTGTCACTGTATCTGAAGTATCAAACAAATTCGGTTCATCTTTTTCAGAAATATAAGATTCAAGAGCTTTTGCTATTGCATCAGGACAAGACAATATCGCTCCATTTTCCGTAAGTGTAGGTGACGGACATCTTATACCTCTTAACTGAGCAACTATTCTTGCCGTATCTACTCCGGATCTTAAAGCCAAAGATATAAGCCGTGCTATGGCTTCCGATTGTGTTGCCTGACATCCTCCGGATTTTCCAAGTTGCGTAAACACTTCAAATACACCCTCATTATCTTCGTTAATTGTAACATACATTTTTCCGCAACCTGTATGCATCAACAATGTAGAACCGGTAATTTTTTTAGGTCTCAATCTTTCTCTTTTTACCGGAAGAGCCAAAACACCTGTTTGTTCTTTTTTATCGGGAGTAGAATTTGCCGAAACCAGCACTTGATCTTCCCTTGAACCGTCTCTATAAACAGTCACACCTTTACAACCCAACTTATAAGATAACATATATGCTTTACTTACATCTTCTTTTGTTGCATCATGTGCAAAATTTACCGTCTTTGAAACTGCATTATCCGTATACTTTTGAAATGCCGCCTGCATTCTAATATGATCTTCAGGAGAAATATCGTGTGCCGTAACAAAAACTCTTCTAATTTTTTCCGGAATTTCTTTTATATGCTTGATGCTTCCCTCTTTTGCAACTTTTTCCATTAATTTGTCTGAATAAATATTCGCATCTTTTAAAGCTTTTTCAAAATAAGGATTTACAATAAACATTTCCGTTTTATCCAAACAATTTGCTCTTTTATAAACCAATGCAAATATTGGCTCCACACCACCTGAAGCATTTGCAATAATACCAATTGTTCCTGTAGGTGCAATTGTTGTTGTGGTAGCATTTCTGATAGGATTGCCGTCTTTATAAATACTTTCTTTAAAGTTAGGAAAAGCTCCTCTATGCAATGCTATCTCTTCTGAAGCTTGATGAGACTTTGTTTCTATAAAATTCATCAATTTTTCCGCTAAAAGTATTGCTTCCGGAGAATTGTAAGGCATTTTTAATTGAAACAACATATCTGCCCAACCCATAACACCTAAACCTATTTTTCTGTTTGCTCTTGTTGTTTCACCAATTTTTGTGATTGGATAATTATTCATATCTATAACATTATCCAAAAAATGAACTGCAGATTTAACTATGGTTTCCAATCTTTTCCATTCTATTTTACCGTTTTTTACAAAATGCGATAAATTTATGGAACCTAAATTACATGCTTCATAAGGAAGTAACGGCTGTTCTCCGCAAGGATTTGTTGATTCTATTGTTCCAATATCAGGTGTAGGATTATATTCATTCATTCTGTCTATAAACACTATTCCCGGTTCACCGTTTTTCCATGCTTGTGTAACTATTTTGTCAAAAACTTTTCTTGCATGCAATCTTCCCACAACTTCTTTTGTTCTTGGATTATATAAATTGTAATCTTCGTCGTCTTCAACTGCTTCCATAAACTCTTTTGTTAAAGCAACCGATATATTGAAATTTGTAAGTTGTGTACCAACATCTTTACAAACAATAAATTTCATTACATCAGGATGATCAATTCTGAGCATCCCCATGTTTGCTCCTCTTCTGGTTCCGCCTTGCTTGATGGCTTCCGTAGCCGCATTAAATACCTGCATAAATGATACAGGACCTGAAGATACACCATTTGTAGATTTTACGGCATCGTTGGAAGGTCTTAATCTTGAAAAAGAAAAACCTGTTCCGCCACCTGACTTATGAATTAAGGCCGTATGTTTTAATGTTTCAAATATTGATTCCATTGAATCGTCTACCGGCAATACAAAACATGCTGAAAGCTGCTGCAACGGTCTTCCTGCATTCATTAATGTAGGCGAATTAGGCAAGAAATCCAAATTAGCTATCATTGTATAAAATTCTTCTATAGTTTTATCTAAATTAGAATCTTTATCGTAAATTTTATCTGCCTGTGCAATATTTTCAGCAACTCTAAAAAATAAATCCTCTGCCTGTTCTATTGGATTACCTTCGTTATCTTTTTTCAAGTATCTTTTTGATAATACTTTCGTAGCATTTTCATTTAGAGTTGACTTAATTTTTTCTAACAGTTTTTCTTTTAATGTTTGTGTTGACATTTCTCCTCCTTTTTATATTCGTTTTGTTTTTTTATCAAGTTCTTTTTTTTAATTTTTTTAATTCCGTCATAAAATCACTAATATCTGCAAAATTATTATATACTGAAGCAAATCTAACATATGCTACAATATCTATGTCTAATAGTTTTTGTAATATTTTTTGTCCTATTACTGCTGATGGCACTTCCATAATGTAGTCGCTTATCTCAGTTTCTACTTCTGAAACAACTTTTTCTATCGTTTCCACAGAAACAGGTCTTTTTACGCAAGCTCTGGAAACTGCATTCCACAATTTTTTCCTGTCAAAAGGGTTCTCTTCTACTATCTGATTTTACAACCATAAGTGTAACTTCTTCAGGTCTTTCATAAGTCGTATATCTTTTTTTGCATTGATTACATTGTCTTCTTCTTCTAATAGCCGAGGTATGTTCTATAGGTCTGGAATCTAACACTTGCCCATCAAAACTACCACAAAAAGGACATTTCATAGTAAAAACCTCATATTTTTATAGTAAAGTAAATGAATGGAATAAATACTATATATTGTGTATGTCGGTAATGATACAACATACATATTGATATGTCAAGAAAAATTTTGTAACTTTATGATATATTGAACTTTTTTGAAAAAATTTATTTATCAAAAATATATTAATAAAAAATATGTCAAGGAATAACGAAAAAATATTTTTTAAAAATAGATTTTAATAAGGATACAACTAACAGATCATTATATAAAAATTTCAAACAAAATATTAAGAACAATTAATTTATGTACCGAAAATAATTTAGTATAAACAGTAAATTACAGAGGTAAAAACAAAACCAAATATATGGAAATTGTACAAGCCCATAAAATAACTATTTATAATTATTTAAGAATTTGAAATTATTTAATCAAATAAATTATTGCCGCTTTATGAATATGTAGTCTGTTTTCTGCTTCTTCAAAGATATTGTCTTCTTGTTTTGCCATAACACTTGCCGTTATTTCTTCCCCTCTTATTGCCGGAAGACAATGTAAAACTATACAATTTTTATTTGCTTTTGATAATAATTCATCATTTACTTGATATTTTACAAAAGCTTTTCGTCTTTCTATGGATTCCTTTTCTTCACCCATAGAAATCCATACATCAGTATAAATAACATCAGAACCTTTAACATCTTCTATATTACTGCTTATTTTTATATTTGCTTTTGTTGTTTTTAGCAACTTCCAAAGCTTTATCTAAGAATTCCTTTTTAGGTGCATATTTAGACGGTCCTAACAATAAAAAATTAAGTCCCAAAAACTGCCGAAACGGCAAGCCAACTGTTTGCAACATTATTTGCATCACCTACAAAGAAATTTTCAGTTTTCTTAATTCTTCTAAAGTTTTTATTTTATATTTTTCTATTATCGTCATTAAATCTGCCAAAATCTGTAAAGGATGTTCCGTATCCGTTAAAGCATTTATAACCGGAACCGTAGAATATTTAGCAAACTCTTCCAAATAACTATGCTTAAATGCTCTTATAACTATGGCATCCAAATATCTTGACAAAACCTTTGCCGTATCATAAACAGATTCGCCTCTGGTTATTTGCAATTTTTTTTACATCTAAAATTAAAGGGGTTCCGTCTTCCTGACACATTGCAGCTGAAAAAGATACCATTGTTCTTGTAGAAGGTTTTTCAAATATAAGACCTATCGTTTTCCCTTTTAGTTGAAACTTTGATTTTTTTTGTTTTTTTCAACTTCAATGCAGAGCGAATAATTGTCAAAATTTCTTTATAAGTTAAATCATATATTGATAATATATTTTTTACTTTTTTCATAACACACTCTTACAACTTTCTTTTAAAATATAAAAACAAGAAGACTAATTTTGATGTCTTCTTGTTTTTATAATGTTATCTTTTATAAAAACTACATCTTTGAATCTATATATATTCCCGGACCCATTGTTGACGAAATTGAAATACTTTTTACATATTGACCTTTAGCTGATGAAGGTTTTGCTTTTAAAACTGCTCCAACCAAAGTCTTTATATTTTCCACAATTTTTCCTTTTCAAAAGATGCTTTTCCTACAGAGCAATGAATTATTCCAAAAGAATCATTTTTATATGCAACTTTACCTTTCTTTAATTCTTGAACAGTTTTTCCAATATCGAAATGTAACTGTTCCTGATTTTGGATTTGGCATTAAACCTTTAGGGACCTAATATTTTTGCAACTTTACTTAAATCTTTCATACAATCCGGTGTTGCAACCAAAACATCAAACCCTAACCACCCTTTTGCAATTTCTTCAACTATATCTGTTGAACCAACTTTATCTGCACCTGCTTTTTCGGCTTCAGTTTGTTTTTCACCTTTGGCAATTACAACAACACTTCTTGTTTTACCAATACCATTTGGCAATAAAATTGTGCCTCTAACGATTTGATCACTTTGTTTTGGATCAATACCCAAACGAATATGAATTTCTACAGATTCATCAAACTTTGCTTTTGCTGTTTGTTTTTACTAAACCTGCCGCTTCTTCTACCGAATAAATCTTACTTGAATCTACCAATTTTGATACTTCTTTAAATCTTTTTGCCATTTTAATCTCCTGTGGTTCAACCGCCTTTAAAGCTCCCACTTTTATTTAAAAAATCACTTTGTGATTTTAGTTTATAGTCTATGTTTTAAAATTCGCTTTACAATTTTTAGTTTATAAATTAATTAGTTTATTAGTTTGTTGTAAAAATTCTACGAATTTTTGAAATCTTTTAGTTTTTCTGCTTTTTAGATTTCCGATAATTATTTTAGACAAATCAACAACAATTTTTAGCTGTTTCTAATCCTCTAATCTTCTAATCTTCCAACCTGTCTGTCATTGCCGAATGTTTTTGTCGGCAATCTATCCAATATTTCCTTCCTCTTCTTTTAAAAGAGGAACTTTATTTTTTTTATAGATTCCCCGATTACAAATTTCGGGAATGACACCGTCAAAAATAACAATGTATTTTTATTTTCCATAGATCCCGCCCAACTACTTTGCGGGGAATGACCAACGGGATAAATTCCCGACAACTGCTTTCGGGAATGACAACAAAAAACAAAAAATAATTAATAATTAAAAATCATAAAATGATTTTACCGACATTATATGTTTTACATTCGTTCGCTGTTGTCAATCTTCCAAAATTGTCAAAGATATTTTTTACTTCTTTACTTCTATTCCCATACTTCTTGCCGTGCCTTCAACCATTAATTTTGCACCTTCCAAATCAATGGCATTTAAATCAGGCATCTTTTGCTTTGCAATCTCTTCAACTTGAGCTTTCGTAATAGAACCAACTTTAGTTTTATTAGGAACTCCTGAAGCTTTTGCAACCTTTGCGGCTTTCTTTATTAATGCAGGAACCGGAGGCATTTTTTGTTATGAATGTAAAACTTCTATCTTCATAAACAGTAATAACAACAGGTGTTGCCATACCTTGTTCCATTTTTTTTGTTCTTTCATTATATTGTTTACAAAAATCCATTATATTCACACCTTGTTGTCCAAGTGCAGGTCCAACCGGTGGTGCAGGGTTTGCTGCTCCTGCAGGTATTTGTAATTTAATCTGTGTTTTTACTTTCTTTGGTGGCATTTTAATATCTCCCTTAAATAAATCGTTTCATAATTTTTAGAAACATAAATTGTATGGAAATCAGGATGTATAGATTAAAAAATTGCTTTTCAATTTTTAGCTTGCAAACCAATTAGGTTATCAGCTTCTTTGTTATAAAAATTTATTACATATTTTTTTACAAAACAAAAAATATCTTAAACTTTTTAACTATTCAACCTTTCAGTTATTCAATTACTAACCTATCTTGGCTAATCAGCTTTCTCAACTGTTAGTGTTACCAATCTTCCAAAAATCTATTCTTCTATATCTCTATTCTTAAATCATGGTATATCTGAGCATGATAAACCACATTTATATTGTGCTGCCGTAACATACAGCTCATTTACTATATTTAATACACTTACATGGTTTTAAATACCATTTGGTGCAATTTATTTACTACACTTTTTCTACTTGTAAAAAATCAAACTCAACAGGAGTTGGTCTGCCAAAAATTGTAACCATAACTTTCAACTTTCCTTTTTCTTGGTTTACTTCTTCAACTATACCAATAAAATGATTGAAAGGACCTTCTGTTATTCTTACATTTTCACCTTTTTCAAAAGATATTGCCGGTCTTGGTTTTGCATCTTTAGGATTTGCCATGGCAGTTATAAGATTTTCAACTTCCGTCTCAAGCCATAGGTGCAGGTTTTACTCCACCCAAGAAACCTGTAACACCGGTAGTATTCCTAACTAACCAATATGTTTCATTATTTATAACCATCTCAATAAATACATAACCGGGATAAAACTTTTTCTTTCTTATTTTTTTCTTATTATTTTTTACAGAAACAACCTCTTCTGTCGGAACTAAAACTTGAGATATTAAATCTCTTTTTCCAAGGTTATCAACTGTTTTTTCTATACTATTTTTTACCTTATCTTCATGTCCGGAATATGTATGAACAACATACCACTGTTTAGCCATTTTTTACCTCAAACTTAATATTACACCTAATCCATAGGATAAAATCATATCAACAAGAGCAACAAAAGCAGCCATTATTATAACAAAAACTATTACAACAACAGTCGTGCGCCACAACTTCTTTTCTACTTAACCATGTAACTTTTGTTAATTCAAAATAAGCATCTTTAAAAAACTGTATTGCCTTACCCATAAACTATCTCACTTTACAATTATTATCCATCCATATAAACCCGGGGGCAGATGGATTTGAACCACCAAAGCCGGTTTTGGAGACCGGAAGTTTACCGTTAGCCTATGCCCCAGGGCTTTATAAACTATTTCGTCTCTTTATGTAAAACATGCTTTCCACATGTCTTACAATATTTTTTTACTTCTAATTTTCCTTCTTGTTTTTTGCCTCTTGCAAAATAATAATTTCTGTTTTGCATTCTGTGCAAGCCATTGTTATAATTACTCTGTCACCCATTTTTCTAATTCTCCAATATATTTACTACTCAATAATCTTAGTAACAACACCGGATCCAACTGTTCTTCCACCTTCTCTGATTGCAAATCTTAATTGCTCATCCATTGCTACCGGCATTATCAATTCTACATCCATCTCTACATTATCTCCCGGCATTACCATCTCTGTCCCTGCAGGTAAATGGGCTACTCCGGTTACATCGGTCGTTCTAAAATAAAACTGTGGTCTATATCCATTGAAAAATGGCGTATGTCTTCCACCTTCTTCTTTCTTCAATATATATACTTGCCCTTTAAACTTTTATTGCGGGTGTATTGTCCCCGGTGACTGCCAATACTTGTCCTCTTTCTACTTGATTCTTCTCTATTCCTCTTAACAATACTCCTATATTTATCTCCCGCTTGTGCTTCATCCAACAACTTCCTAAACATCTCTATTCCTGTTGCTACAGTCTTCAATGTATCTTTTATTCCTACTATTTCTAAGTTGTCTCCTACTTTTACTTTCCCTTTCTCTACTCTTCCTGTTGCTACTGTTCCTCTTCCCGTTATTGAAAATACATCTTCCACACTCATCAAGAACGGTTTATCTATATCTCTTTCAGGCAACTTTATTTCACTGTCTATTGCATCCATCAATGCCATTATTGAATCTATTCCTTCCTTCTTCCCTTGTAATGCTTGTAATGCACTCCTCTTATTATCTTCGTCTTGTCTCCGTCAAATCCATATTTCGTCAACAATTCTCTTACTTCCATCTCTACCAAATCCAACAATTCTTTATCTTCCACTGCATCACATTTATTCAAAAATACTACTATGTTTGGAACATTTACTTGTCTTGCCACAATATATGCTCTCTTGTTTGTGGCATCGGCCCGTCCAATGCACTTACTACCAAGATTGCTCCATCCATTTGTGCTTGCTCCGGTTATCATGTTCTTTACATAATCTGCATGTCCCGGACAATCTATATGTGCATAATGTCTGTTCTTTGTTGAATATTCTACATGGCTTACTGCTATTGTTACTATCTTTGTATCGTCTCTTCTTCCTTGTGACTCTGATGCTTTTGCTACTGTATCATAAGGTATATATTCTGCTAATCCTTGATCTCCCAATACCTTCGTTATTGCTGCTGTCAAGGTTGTTTTCCCATGGTCTACATGCCCTATTGTCCCTACATTTACATGTGGCTTTGATCTTGTCCAAATTTTTCTTTTGCCATTTTTTATCTTCCTCCCAATTTTATCGGTTATTCTTTATATATAGTACTCTGCGTTGATACCACTGCTT
>CATQJL010000262.1:0-17795 GCA_958299035.1 Cylicocyclus nassatus
TCTTGAACCGCCTCTTGCGGCATAGTATGTATAATAAAGGAGATTAATATGGAAAAATCTAACTGTCAGATTTGTTTACATTGTTCTAACCCTGAGGATTATTGTTATATTTGTTCTGAGCCTTGTAACTATAATTCTGAATTATGTTTTACTTGTAAATATCGTTCTGAGTGTAAGTGTTTACAGCCTGATTTATTTGATTTGGTTTATAAGAAAAATGTGCCTGAATCCGATAACGCTTAAAATCAGAGGCCGAGGTTGGCAGACTGTCTCTTGTGGTAAGTGCGTTGAGTGTATTGAGAAGCGTTCTAAAGAATGGTCGTTTCGTGTCGTTCTTGAAGCTAAGCAGCATGACGCTAATTCGTTTATCACTCTTACATATAACGATGAGAATAAGCCTGAGTGCGGTCTATTGTATCGTGATTTCCAACTTTTTATGAAGCGGCTTAGAAAAAAAATCGGCAAAGTTCGATTTTTTATGTGCGGTGAGTATGGTGAGATGTTTCAACGTCCGCATTATCACGTTATTATATTCGGTTGGTATCCTGATGATGCATACTTCTGGAAGAAGTCTAAAAGCGGTGAGCCGATGTTCCGTTCTCCTACATTGGAGAAGATTTGGACGGCTGGTTTCTCCGTTCTTGGCGATGAGGATGCAGTTCAGCAGAGTTCGGCTATGTATGCCTCGTGTTATATGCAGAAGTTCTCTGATTTCCCTGAGGGTCTGTCTCCGCCGTTCGTTCAGATGTCTCGGCGTCCTGGTATTGGTTGCAATGCAATTCCTGATAATTTACTTCAGACCGATAAAATATGGCTCAATGGTCAATATATTCGTGCACCCCGTTATTTTCTGGACTTATTATCTCGTGATTTTCCTGAGTTCGTTGAAGTTCTAAAGGCTAAACGTCAAGCGTATAATGATATGTCACTTATAGAGAGTGATTCTGGTATTATTGACTATGTTGATCCTGAATCTGGTCAGTGTTTTGTGTTGCCGTCTGAAGTTGTTCATCGTCGGATATCGTTGAAAGAGAGACAGGAAAAAGCGAAAAAATATTTTCAAGGCGTGCTTGACAGTTCGTTTTGCTTATGTTATAATAATAAGGGAAAAGGAGGTGGTTCCGTTGATTTAGATAAATTATTATTGTACGATCTTGCAAAAAATAATAACAAGGAGTGATTTTATGAAGAAGATTGATAAAATTATTGAAGTTCCCCGTATAAAATTCCGTAATGAATTTTATAAGACGGGCGAAGAACCGAAAGGGATTAGATGTAGCCCTGTTCGGAAGATGTATAGATTGAATAAAGCGACGAATGTTCTTGAGGCTTATGATGAGACTAATATTCAGGACTTTGTGAACTCATATCGTGATACGGCTTTATCGTCTGTACTTGAAAAATATCTTCCTGTGCCTGACGCTGCTGACGATGTCGTTGGTGAATATATGAATAATCTTGATGATTTAGATTATCTTACTGAGGCACAGGCAACAGCCGAGAATTTGCGTTCTAAGTATAATTTAGGAGAGGATTTGGACTGGAAACAAATTTTTGGAGAGGTCTCGAAACGTAATGAGACTTTAAAACAACGCATTGATATTGATATGCGGAATAGAAATTTATTAAAAAATCAAAAAAAGGAGGTTTCTCAAAATGAGAAGAAAAAGGATATCGAGAAGAACGAGCAGTCGTAATTTTAGGAGAGTTGCTAGTCGTGTTAAACGTCGCAATTTGAGGAAAAGAGTAGGAAGAGGGGGGTACATGTTATGACGTATTTTTTGTATTCAGTTAAAGACAATGTCGCAGGACGTTTTTCCGCTCCTTCTCTTTCGATTATTGATAATGTTGCGGTTCGTGATTTTAAAGTTTATACCGCTAAAAATCCGTTGAAGTCTGATTTGTCGTTGTATCGTGTTGGTTCGTTTGATATTGAGACGGGCGAAGTTAAACCGCTTTTTTCTGAATTGTTGTTTAATGGTTCAGACATAAAGGACGGTGAGTAATATGAGACATAGTTTTGATATTTTGCCGTCGGTTCGTTATCGTCGGTCTCAAATTCCACTTCCGAGGCGTATTCTTACGTCGTTTTCAGTCGGTCAACTTATTCCTTTGAAACCGCGTGAAGTGCTTGCAGGTGATTCTTTTAAAGTTGATTCGTGTGCCGTCGCTCGTGTTGCGTCGTCGTTTATTAAGCCCGTTATGGATAATCTTTACCTTGAGACTTATCATTTTTATGTCCCGTATAGACTTCTTTACGATAAGACTGAGCGAGTTTTTGGTAATGCTTCACCGTCGGCGTACGAAGATAATGACCTTGCAAAGTTCCCGTCTTTTGATGATTCTGGTGAAGATACTATCACGATAAGTCAGAATTCTATAGGTGATTATCTCGGCTACCCTGTCGGTACAATTTCTAGTAAGGACGTTTCTGTTTTGCCGTTTCGTGCTTATGCTCTGGTGGTGGATAAATGGTTTCGTAATGAAAATATTATTGATGAGATTTACGTTCAAAAAGGCGAGTTTAACAACGAGTTACCGAATAATGATGATTTTGCACCTGACAATTATATGGGAAAACCTTTCAACGTCGGCAGAAGAAAGGATTATTTTACGTCGTGTTTGCCAGCGCCTCAAAAAGGCGTTCCGCAAGGCTTGCAGTTGACGTTTTCTAATGATACTTTTGCTCCTGTATATCCTAAAGATCCGAATAATGATCTAAATATTCACGATCCGTCTAAGTTGCCCGATTATGGTGATCTATCTCTTGGTGATGATCTTCCTGATAGCGGTCCTTTTCCTCTTGGACTTAATAATACTTATTTGGATCGTTCTTGGGTTTATCCTGGTTTTTATGACGCTCCTGGTTCTTATTCTGGTTCTGAATTTTATAAGATTGCTCCACAAAATTTATGGGCTTATCTTGGTAATGTGAATGCTGGACAATTTACTATTAATGATTTGCGTTTTGCTTTTCAAATGCAAAAAATGCTTGAAAAGGACGCAAGAGGCGGTTCAAGATATAACGAATATTTATTGTCCCATTTCGGCGTTAGTGTTAACGATAGTCGCGTGCAGTTTCCCGAGTACTTAGGCGGTTCAAGAACTCCTATTTCGGTGCAAGGCGTAGTTCAGACTTCTCAAACTTCCGAAGATAGTCCGCTTGCAAATGTTTCGGCTTTTTCGTTAACTAATGGTTTTAGTAAATATAATAAAGGTTTTGTTGAGCCTGGCTATGTGATAACGGTTATGTGTATTCGGCAAGTTCATACTTATTCGCAGGGATTGCCGAAAATGTTTACTCGTTTACGTCGTGAGGATTTTTATGACCCATTGTTTGCAAATCTTGGAGAACAGCCCGTTTATAAGTCTGAAATTTTTGCTTCTACTGATGATCATAAAGGTGATATTCTCGGATATAACGAAGCGTGGGCAGATTATCGTTATGAGCAGAATTTGGCTACTGGTAATATGCGTCCAGGTGCAGCGAATACGCTTGATATCTGGCATTTTGGCGACTATTACGAAGAAGCCCCGACACTCGGTGAAGATTTTATTACGGAGAATCCTGAATTCGTCGATCGTACTTTGTCTGTGCCGTCTTCTTCAATGCCGCAGTTTGTCGTTGATTATGCTGAACGTTGTAAATCGTTCCGTGTAATGCCCGTCTATTCTATTCCTGGATTGATTGATCATCATTAACGAGGTGTTTTATGGCGTTATATGATTCTAATTTAGAGTGGTATGATTTGTTTGTCCCTGGATCGCAGCTTCCGCCGTTCTTTGGCGGAGGTGCGGAAAATGGTGAAAGTTTTTTTTCTCGTACTTTCGGCAGTGGAGATTATAAAAATTCTAAGTATTTGCAGGATTCTGCCAACGCGTTTAATGCGTTGGAAGCAGATAAGTCGAGAGTTTTCAACGCTGAAGAAGCAGAGAAAGCAAGGAATTTTTCCGCACAAGAAGCCTTGAAACAACGTGAATTCGAGGAGCGACTGTCTAATTCTGCATATCAGAGAGCCGCTCAAGATCTTAAAAATGCAGGTTTGAATCCTTATTTGCTTTATGGTTCTGCGGGTTCGGCCACTACGCCAGCAGGTTCGAGCGCTCAGACTACTCTTGCGAGTTCTACTCCTGCACACTCTGGCGGAATTTCTGCCACTACAAGCGGTCTCGCTAATAGTGCAATATCTGCTATTGCGTCTATTGCTTCTGCGGTAATAAAAGCAAGTGCATAAAAAAGGGGGGATACTTCCCCCCTTTTTTCATAGTAGTGGTTAGCGGAATAAAGCGAATCAAAACGCTTTTTTCGCTACCCTGACGGAATCCCGTCCGTGCGGAAGCAACGGCCAGGATTACAGGAAGAAAAAGCCCCCCTCAGGGCTTTTTTTCCGTTCCGTTTTCCTGACGGCAGTGCGATAAGCGGACGCACAGAGACGGAAAAACGGCGATTTTGTAACAAATTTTGTAAAAAAATAACAAAAAAATAAAAAAATAAAAAATTTTTGAAAAAATAGTTGTAAAAAAATCGCCGTTTTATTATAATATTAAGAAAAAAGCATACATTACTTGTACATACTATGCTTACTGACACTCTTGAACCGCCTCTTGCGGCATAGTATGTATAATAAAGGAGATTAATATGGAAAAATCTAACTGTCAGATTTGTTTACATTGTTCTAACCCTGAGGATTATTGTTATATTTGTTCTGAGCCTTGTAACTATAATTCTGAATTATGTTTTACTTGTAAATATCGTTCTGAGTGTAAGTGTTTACAGCCTGATTTATTTGATTTGGTTTATAAGAAAAATGTGCCTGAATCCGATAACGCTTAAAATCAGAGGCCGAGGTTGGCAGACTGTCTCTTGTGGTAAGTGCGTTGAGTGTATTGAGAAGCGTTCTAAAGAATGGTCGTTTCGTGTCGTTCTTGAAGCTAAGCAGCATGACGCTAATTCGTTTATCACTCTTACATATAACGATGAGAATAAGCCTGAGTGCGGTCTATTGTATCGTGATTTCCAACTTTTTATGAAGCGGCTTAGAAAAAAAATCGGCAAAGTTCGATTTTTTATGTGCGGTGAGTATGGTGAGATGTTTCAACGTCCGCATTATCACGTTATTATATTCGGTTGGTATCCTGATGATGCATACTTCTGGAAGAAGTCTAAAAGCGGTGAGCCGATGTTCCGTTCTCCTACATTGGAGAAGATTTGGACGGCTGGTTTCTCCGTTCTTGGCGATGAGGATGCAGTTCAGCAGAGTTCGGCTATGTATGCCTCGTGTTATATGCAGAAGTTCTCTGATTTCCCTGAGGGTCTGTCTCCGCCGTTCGTTCAGATGTCTCGGCGTCCTGGTATTGGTTGCAATGCAATTCCTGATAATTTACTTCAGACCGATAAAATATGGCTCAATGGTCAATATATTCGTGCACCCCGTTATTTTCTGGACTTATTATCTCGTGATTTTCCTGAGTTCGTTGAAGTTCTAAAGGCTAAACGTCAAGCGTATAATGATATGTCACTTATAGAGAGTGATTCTGGTATTATTGACTATGTTGATCCTGAATCTGGTCAGTGTTTTGTGTTGCCGTCTGAAGTTGTTCATCGTCGGATATCGTTGAAAGAGAGACAGGAAAAAGCGAAAAAATATTTTCAAGGCGTGCTTGACAGTTCGTTTTGCTTATGTTATAATAATAAGGGAAAAGGAGGTGGTTCCGTTGATTTAGATAAATTATTATTGTACGATCTTGCAAAAAATAATAACAAGGAGTGATTTTATGAAGAAGATTGATAAAATTATTGAAGTTCCCCGTATAAAATTCCGTAATGAATTTTATAAGACGGGCGAAGAACCGAAAGGGATTAGATGTAGCCCTGTTCGGAAGATGTATAGATTGAATAAAGCGACGAATGTTCTTGAGGCTTATGATGAGACTAATATTCAGGACTTTGTGAACTCATATCGTGATACGGCTTTATCGTCTGTACTTGAAAAATATCTTCCTGTGCCTGACGCTGCTGACGATGTCGTTGGTGAATATATGAATAATCTTGATGATTTAGATTATCTTACTGAGGCACAGGCAACAGCCGAGAATTTGCGTTCTAAGTATAATTTAGGAGAGGATTTGGACTGGAAACAAATTTTTGGAGAGGTCTCGAAACGTAATGAGACTTTAAAACAACGCATTGATATTGATATGCGGAATAGAAATTTATTAAAAAATCAAAAAAAGGAGGTTTCTCAAAATGAGAAGAAAAAGGATATCGAGAAGAACGAGCAGTCGTAATTTTAGGAGAGTTGCTAGTCGTGTTAAACGTCGCAATTTGAGGAAAAGAGTAGGAAGAGGGGGGTACATGTTATGACGTATTTTTTGTATTCAGTTAAAGACAATGTCGCAGGACGTTTTTCCGCTCCTTCTCTTTCGATTATTGATAATGTTGCGGTTCGTGATTTTAAAGTTTATACCGCTAAAAATCCGTTGAAGTCTGATTTGTCGTTGTATCGTGTTGGTTCGTTTGATATTGAGACGGGCGAAGTTAAACCGCTTTTTTCTGAATTGTTGTTTAATGGTTCAGACATAAAGGACGGTGAGTAATATGAGACATAGTTTTGATATTTTGCCGTCGGTTCGTTATCGTCGGTCTCAAATTCCACTTCCGAGGCGTATTCTTACGTCGTTTTCAGTCGGTCAACTTATTCCTTTGAAACCGCGTGAAGTGCTTGCAGGTGATTCTTTTAAAGTTGATTCGTGTGCCGTCGCTCGTGTTGCGTCGTCGTTTATTAAGCCCGTTATGGATAATCTTTACCTTGAGACTTATCATTTTTATGTCCCGTATAGACTTCTTTACGATAAGACTGAGCGAGTTTTTGGTAATGCTTCACCGTCGGCGTACGAAGATAATGACCTTGCAAAGTTCCCGTCTTTTGATGATTCTGGTGAAGATACTATCACGATAAGTCAGAATTCTATAGGTGATTATCTCGGCTACCCTGTCGGTACAATTTCTAGTAAGGACGTTTCTGTTTTGCCGTTTCGTGCTTATGCTCTGGTGGTGGATAAATGGTTTCGTAATGAAAATATTATTGATGAGATTTACGTTCAAAAAGGCGAGTTTAACAACGAGTTACCGAATAATGATGATTTTGCACCTGACAATTATATGGGAAAACCTTTCAACGTCGGCAGAAGAAAGGATTATTTTACGTCGTGTTTGCCAGCGCCTCAAAAAGGCGTTCCGCAAGGCTTGCAGTTGACGTTTTCTAATGATACTTTTGCTCCTGTATATCCTAAAGATCCGAATAATGATCTAAATATTCACGATCCGTCTAAGTTGCCCGATTATGGTGATCTATCTCTTGGTGATGATCTTCCTGATAGCGGTCCTTTTCCTCTTGGACTTAATAATACTTATTTGGATCGTTCTTGGGTTTATCCTGGTTTTTATGACGCTCCTGGTTCTTATTCTGGTTCTGAATTTTATAAGATTGCTCCACAAAATTTATGGGCTTATCTTGGTAATGTGAATGCTGGACAATTTACTATTAATGATTTGCGTTTTGCTTTTCAAATGCAAAAAATGCTTGAAAAGGACGCAAGAGGCGGTTCAAGATATAACGAATATTTATTGTCCCATTTCGGCGTTAGTGTTAACGATAGTCGCGTGCAGTTTCCCGAGTACTTAGGCGGTTCAAGAACTCCTATTTCGGTGCAAGGCGTAGTTCAGACTTCTCAAACTTCCGAAGATAGTCCGCTTGCAAATGTTTCGGCTTTTTCGTTAACTAATGGTTTTAGTAAATATAATAAAGGTTTTGTTGAGCCTGGCTATGTGATAACGGTTATGTGTATTCGGCAAGTTCATACTTATTCGCAGGGATTGCCGAAAATGTTTACTCGTTTACGTCGTGAGGATTTTTATGACCCATTGTTTGCAAATCTTGGAGAACAGCCCGTTTATAAGTCTGAAATTTTTGCTTCTACTGATGATCATAAAGGTGATATTCTCGGATATAACGAAGCGTGGGCAGATTATCGTTATGAGCAGAATTTGGCTACTGGTAATATGCGTCCAGGTGCAGCGAATACGCTTGATATCTGGCATTTTGGCGACTATTACGAAGAAGCCCCGACACTCGGTGAAGATTTTATTACGGAGAATCCTGAATTCGTCGATCGTACTTTGTCTGTGCCGTCTTCTTCAATGCCGCAGTTTGTCGTTGATTATGCTGAACGTTGTAAATCGTTCCGTGTAATGCCCGTCTATTCTATTCCTGGATTGATTGATCATCATTAACGAGGTGTTTTATGGCGTTATATGATTCTAATTTAGAGTGGTATGATTTGTTTGTCCCTGGATCGCAGCTTCCGCCGTTCTTTGGCGGAGGTGCGGAAAATGGTGAAAGTTTTTTTTCTCGTACTTTCGGCAGTGGAGATTATAAAAATTCTAAGTATTTGCAGGATTCTGCCAACGCGTTTAATGCGTTGGAAGCAGATAAGTCGAGAGTTTTCAACGCTGAAGAAGCAGAGAAAGCAAGGAATTTTTCCGCACAAGAAGCCTTGAAACAACGTGAATTCGAGGAGCGACTGTCTAATTCTGCATATCAGAGAGCCGCTCAAGATCTTAAAAATGCAGGTTTGAATCCTTATTTGCTTTATGGTTCTGCGGGTTCGGCCACTACGCCAGCAGGTTCGAGCGCTCAGACTACTCTTGCGAGTTCTACTCCTGCACACTCTGGCGGAATTTCTGCCACTACAAGCGGTCTCGCTAATAGTGCAATATCTGCTATTGCGTCTATTGCTTCTGCGGTAATAAAAGCAAGTGCATAAAAAAGGGGGGATACTTCCCCCCTTTTTTCATAGTAGTGGTTAGCGGAATAAAGCGAATCAAAACGCTTTTTTCGCTACCCTGACGGAATCCCGTCCGTGCGGAAGCAACGGCCAGGATTACAGGAAGAAAAAGCCCCCCTCAGGGCTTTTTTTCCGTTCCGTTTTCCTGACGGCAGTGCGATAAGCGGACGCACAGAGACGGAAAAACGGCGATTTTGTAACAAATTTTGTAAAAAAATAACAAAAAAATAAAAAAATAAAAAATTTTTGAAAAAATAGTTGTAAAAAAATCGCCGTTTTATTATAATATTAAGAAAAAAGCATACATTACTTGTACATACTATGCTTACTGACACTCTTGAACCGCCTCTTGCGGCATAGTATGTATAATAAAGGAGATTAATATGGAAAAATCTAACTGTCAGATTTGTTTACATTGTTCTAACCCTGAGGATTATTGTTATATTTGTTCTGAGCCTTGTAACTATAATTCTGAATTATGTTTTACTTGTAAATATCGTTCTGAGTGTAAGTGTTTACAGCCTGATTTATTTGATTTGGTTTATAAGAAAAATGTGCCTGAATCCGATAACGCTTAAAATCAGAGGCCGAGGTTGGCAGACTGTCTCTTGTGGTAAGTGCGTTGAGTGTATTGAGAAGCGTTCTAAAGAATGGTCGTTTCGTGTCGTTCTTGAAGCTAAGCAGCATGACGCTAATTCGTTTATCACTCTTACATATAACGATGAGAATAAGCCTGAGTGCGGTCTATTGTATCGTGATTTCCAACTTTTTATGAAGCGGCTTAGAAAAAAAATCGGCAAAGTTCGATTTTTTATGTGCGGTGAGTATGGTGAGATGTTTCAACGTCCGCATTATCACGTTATTATATTCGGTTGGTATCCTGATGATGCATACTTCTGGAAGAAGTCTAAAAGCGGTGAGCCGATGTTCCGTTCTCCTACATTGGAGAAGATTTGGACGGCTGGTTTCTCCGTTCTTGGCGATGAGGATGCAGTTCAGCAGAGTTCGGCTATGTATGCCTCGTGTTATATGCAGAAGTTCTCTGATTTCCCTGAGGGTCTGTCTCCGCCGTTCGTTCAGATGTCTCGGCGTCCTGGTATTGGTTGCAATGCAATTCCTGATAATTTACTTCAGACCGATAAAATATGGCTCAATGGTCAATATATTCGTGCACCCCGTTATTTTCTGGACTTATTATCTCGTGATTTTCCTGAGTTCGTTGAAGTTCTAAAGGCTAAACGTCAAGCGTATAATGATATGTCACTTATAGAGAGTGATTCTGGTATTATTGACTATGTTGATCCTGAATCTGGTCAGTGTTTTGTGTTGCCGTCTGAAGTTGTTCATCGTCGGATATCGTTGAAAGAGAGACAGGAAAAAGCGAAAAAATATTTTCAAGGCGTGCTTGACAGTTCGTTTTGCTTATGTTATAATAATAAGGGAAAAGGAGGTGGTTCCGTTGATTTAGATAAATTATTATTGTACGATCTTGCAAAAAATAATAACAAGGAGTGATTTTATGAAGAAGATTGATAAAATTATTGAAGTTCCCCGTATAAAATTCCGTAATGAATTTTATAAGACGGGCGAAGAACCGAAAGGGATTAGATGTAGCCCTGTTCGGAAGATGTATAGATTGAATAAAGCGACGAATGTTCTTGAGGCTTATGATGAGACTAATATTCAGGACTTTGTGAACTCATATCGTGATACGGCTTTATCGTCTGTACTTGAAAAATATCTTCCTGTGCCTGACGCTGCTGACGATGTCGTTGGTGAATATATGAATAATCTTGATGATTTAGATTATCTTACTGAGGCACAGGCAACAGCCGAGAATTTGCGTTCTAAGTATAATTTAGGAGAGGATTTGGACTGGAAACAAATTTTTGGAGAGGTCTCGAAACGTAATGAGACTTTAAAACAACGCATTGATATTGATATGCGGAATAGAAATTTATTAAAAAATCAAAAAAAGGAGGTTTCTCAAAATGAGAAGAAAAAGGATATCGAGAAGAACGAGCAGTCGTAATTTTAGGAGAGTTGCTAGTCGTGTTAAACGTCGCAATTTGAGGAAAAGAGTAGGAAGAGGGGGGTACATGTTATGACGTATTTTTTGTATTCAGTTAAAGACAATGTCGCAGGACGTTTTTCCGCTCCTTCTCTTTCGATTATTGATAATGTTGCGGTTCGTGATTTTAAAGTTTATACCGCTAAAAATCCGTTGAAGTCTGATTTGTCGTTGTATCGTGTTGGTTCGTTTGATATTGAGACGGGCGAAGTTAAACCGCTTTTTTCTGAATTGTTGTTTAATGGTTCAGACATAAAGGACGGTGAGTAATATGAGACATAGTTTTGATATTTTGCCGTCGGTTCGTTATCGTCGGTCTCAAATTCCACTTCCGAGGCGTATTCTTACGTCGTTTTCAGTCGGTCAACTTATTCCTTTGAAACCGCGTGAAGTGCTTGCAGGTGATTCTTTTAAAGTTGATTCGTGTGCCGTCGCTCGTGTTGCGTCGTCGTTTATTAAGCCCGTTATGGATAATCTTTACCTTGAGACTTATCATTTTTATGTCCCGTATAGACTTCTTTACGATAAGACTGAGCGAGTTTTTGGTAATGCTTCACCGTCGGCGTACGAAGATAATGACCTTGCAAAGTTCCCGTCTTTTGATGATTCTGGTGAAGATACTATCACGATAAGTCAGAATTCTATAGGTGATTATCTCGGCTACCCTGTCGGTACAATTTCTAGTAAGGACGTTTCTGTTTTGCCGTTTCGTGCTTATGCTCTGGTGGTGGATAAATGGTTTCGTAATGAAAATATTATTGATGAGATTTACGTTCAAAAAGGCGAGTTTAACAACGAGTTACCGAATAATGATGATTTTGCACCTGACAATTATATGGGAAAACCTTTCAACGTCGGCAGAAGAAAGGATTATTTTACGTCGTGTTTGCCAGCGCCTCAAAAAGGCGTTCCGCAAGGCTTGCAGTTGACGTTTTCTAATGATACTTTTGCTCCTGTATATCCTAAAGATCCGAATAATGATCTAAATATTCACGATCCGTCTAAGTTGCCCGATTATGGTGATCTATCTCTTGGTGATGATCTTCCTGATAGCGGTCCTTTTCCTCTTGGACTTAATAATACTTATTTGGATCGTTCTTGGGTTTATCCTGGTTTTTATGACGCTCCTGGTTCTTATTCTGGTTCTGAATTTTATAAGATTGCTCCACAAAATTTATGGGCTTATCTTGGTAATGTGAATGCTGGACAATTTACTATTAATGATTTGCGTTTTGCTTTTCAAATGCAAAAAATGCTTGAAAAGGACGCAAGAGGCGGTTCAAGATATAACGAATATTTATTGTCCCATTTCGGCGTTAGTGTTAACGATAGTCGCGTGCAGTTTCCCGAGTACTTAGGCGGTTCAAGAACTCCTATTTCGGTGCAAGGCGTAGTTCAGACTTCTCAAACTTCCGAAGATAGTCCGCTTGCAAATGTTTCGGCTTTTTCGTTAACTAATGGTTTTAGTAAATATAATAAAGGTTTTGTTGAGCCTGGCTATGTGATAACGGTTATGTGTATTCGGCAAGTTCATACTTATTCGCAGGGATTGCCGAAAATGTTTACTCGTTTACGTCGTGAGGATTTTTATGACCCATTGTTTGCAAATCTTGGAGAACAGCCCGTTTATAAGTCTGAAATTTTTGCTTCTACTGATGATCATAAAGGTGATATTCTCGGATATAACGAAGCGTGGGCAGATTATCGTTATGAGCAGAATTTGGCTACTGGTAATATGCGTCCAGGTGCAGCGAATACGCTTGATATCTGGCATTTTGGCGACTATTACGAAGAAGCCCCGACACTCGGTGAAGATTTTATTACGGAGAATCCTGAATTCGTCGATCGTACTTTGTCTGTGCCGTCTTCTTCAATGCCGCAGTTTGTCGTTGATTATGCTGAACGTTGTAAATCGTTCCGTGTAATGCCCGTCTATTCTATTCCTGGATTGATTGATCATCATTAACGAGGTGTTTTATGGCGTTATATGATTCTAATTTAGAGTGGTATGATTTGTTTGTCCCTGGATCGCAGCTTCCGCCGTTCTTTGGCGGAGGTGCGGAAAATGGTGAAAGTTTTTTTTCTCGTACTTTCGGCAGTGGAGATTATAAAAATTCTAAGTATTTGCAGGATTCTGCCAACGCGTTTAATGCGTTGGAAGCAGATAAGTCGAGAGTTTTCAACGCTGAAGAAGCAGAGAAAGCAAGGAATTTTTCCGCACAAGAAGCCTTGAAACAACGTGAATTCGAGGAGCGACTGTCTAATTCTGCATATCAGAGAGCCGCTCAAGATCTTAAAAATGCAGGTTTGAATCCTTATTTGCTTTATGGTTCTGCGGGTTCGGCCACTACGCCAGCAGGTTCGAGCGCTCAGACTACTCTTGCGAGTTCTACTCCTGCACACTCTGGCGGAATTTCTGCCACTACAAGCGGTCTCGCTAATAGTGCAATATCTGCTATTGCGTCTATTGCTTCTGCGGTAATAAAAGCAAGTGCATAAAAAAGGGGGGATACTTCCCCCCTTTTTTCATAGTAGTGGTTAGCGGAATAAAGCGAATCAAAACGCTTTTTTCGCTACCCTGACGGAATCCCGTCCGTGCGGAAGCAACGGCCAGGATTACAGGAAGAAAAAGCCCCCCTCAGGGCTTTTTTTCCGTTCCGTTTTCCTGACGGCAGTGCGATAAGCGGACGCACAGAGACGGAAAAACGGCGATTTTGTAACAAATTTTGTAAAAAAATAACAAAAAAATAAAAAAATAAAAAATTTTTGAAAAAATAGTTGTAAAAAAATCGCCGTTTTATTATAATATTAAGAAAAAAGCATACATTACTTGTACATACTATGCTTACTGACACTCTTGAACCGCCTCTTGCGGCATAGTATGTATAATAAAGGAGATTAATATGGAAAAATCTAACTGTCAGATTTGTTTACATTGTTCTAACCCTGAGGATTATTGTTATATTTGTTCTGAGCCTTGTAACTATAATTCTGAATTATGTTTTACTTGTAAATATCGTTCTGAGTGTAAGTGTTTACAGCCTGATTTATTTGATTTGGTTTATAAGAAAAATGTGCCTGAATCCGATAACGCTTAAAATCAGAGGCCGAGGTTGGCAGACTGTCTCTTGTGGTAAGTGCGTTGAGTGTATTGAGAAGCGTTCTAAAGAATGGTCGTTTCGTGTCGTTCTTGAAGCTAAGCAGCATGACGCTAATTCGTTTATCACTCTTACATATAACGATGAGAATAAGCCTGAGTGCGGTCTATTGTATCGTGATTTCCAACTTTTTATGAAGCGGCTTAGAAAAAAAATCGGCAAAGTTCGATTTTTTATGTGCGGTGAGTATGGTGAGATGTTTCAACGTCCGCATTATCACGTTATTATATTCGGTTGGTATCCTGATGATGCATACTTCTGGAAGAAGTCTAAAAGCGGTGAGCCGATGTTCCGTTCTCCTACATTGGAGAAGATTTGGACGGCTGGTTTCTCCGTTCTTGGCGATGAGGATGCAGTTCAGCAGAGTTCGGCTATGTATGCCTCGTGTTATATGCAGAAGTTCTCTGATTTCCCTGAGGGTCTGTCTCCGCCGTTCGTTCAGATGTCTCGGCGTCCTGGTATTGGTTGCAATGCAATTCCTGATAATTTACTTCAGACCGATAAAATATGGCTCAATGGTCAATATATTCGTGCACCCCGTTATTTTCTGGACTTATTATCTCGTGATTTTCCTGAGTTCGTTGAAGTTCTAAAGGCTAAACGTCAAGCGTATAATGATATGTCACTTATAGAGAGTGATTCTGGTATTATTGACTATGTTGATCCTGAATCTGGTCAGTGTTTTGTGTTGCCGTCTGAAGTTGTTCATCGTCGGATATCGTTGAAAGAGAGACAGGAAAAAGCGAAAAAATATTTTCAAGGCGTGCTTGACAGTTCGTTTTGCTTATGTTATAATAATAAGGGAAAAGGAGGTGGTTCCGTTGATTTAGATAAATTATTATTGTACGATCTTGCAAAAAATAATAACAAGGAGTGATTTTATGAAGAAGATTGATAAAATTATTGAAGTTCCCCGTATAAAATTCCGTAATGAATTTTATAAGACGGGCGAAGAACCGAAAGGGATTAGATGTAGCCCTGTTCGGAAGATGTATAGATTGAATAAAGCGACGAATGTTCTTGAGGCTTATGATGAGACTAATATTCAGGACTTTGTGAACTCATATCGTGATACGGCTTTATCGTCTGTACTTGAAAAATATCTTCCTGTGCCTGACGCTGCTGACGATGTCGTTGGTGAATATATGAATAATCTTGATGATTTAGATTATCTTACTGAGGCACAGGCAACAGCCGAGAATTTGCGTTCTAAGTATAATTTAGGAGAGGATTTGGACTGGAAACAAATTTTTGGAGAGGTCTCGAAACGTAATGAGACTTTAAAACAACGCATTGATATTGATATGCGGAATAGAAATTTATTAAAAAATCAAAAAAAGGAGGTTTCTCAAAATGAGAAGAAAAAGGATATCGAGAAGAACGAGCAGTCGTAATTTTAGGAGAGTTGCTAGTCGTGTTAAACGTCGCAATTTGAGGAAAAGAGTAGGAAGAGGGGGGTACATGTTATGACGTATTTTTTGTATTCAGTTAAAGACAATGTCGCAGGACGTTTTTCCGCTCCTTCTCTTTCGATTATTGATAATGTTGCGGTTCGTGATTTTAAAGTTTATACCGCTAAAAATCCGTTGAAGTCTGATTTGTCGTTGTATCGTGTTGGTTCGTTTGATATTGAGACGGGCGAAGTTAAACCGCTTTTTTCTGAATTGTTGTTTAATGGTTCAGACATAAAGGACGGTGAGTAATATGAGACATAGTTTTGATATTTTGCCGTCGGTTCGTTATCGTCGGTCTCAAATTCCACTTCCGAGGCGTATTCTTACGTCGTTTTCAGTCGGTCAACTTATTCCTTTGAAACCGCGTGAAGTGCTTGCAGGTGATTCTTTTAAAGTTGATTCGTGTGCCGTCGCTCGTGTTGCGTCGTCGTTTATTAAGCCCGTTATGGATAATCTTTACCTTGAGACTTATCATTTTTATGTCCCGTATAGACTTCTTTACGATAAGACTGAGCGAGTTTTTGGTAATGCTTCACCGTCGGCGTACGAAGATAATGACCTTGCAAAGTTCCCGTCTTTTGATGATTCTGGTGAAGATACTATCACGATAAGTCAGAATTCTATAGGTGATTATCTCGGCTACCCTGTCGGTACAATTTCTAGTAAGGACGTTTCTGTTTTGCCGTTTCGTGCTTATGCTCTGGTGGTGGATAAATGGTTTCGTAATGAAAATATTATTGATGAGATTTACGTTCAAAAAGGCGAGTTTAACAACGAGTTACCGAATAATGATGATTTTGCACCTGACAATTATATGGGAAAACCTTTCAACGTCGGCAGAAGAAAGGATTATTTTACGTCGTGTTTGCCAGCGCCTCAAAAAGGCGTTCCGCAAGGCTTGCAGTTGACGTTTTCTAATGATACTTTTGCTCCTGTATATCCTAAAGATCCGAATAATGATCTAAATATTCACGATCCGTCTAAGTTGCCCGATTATGGTGATCTATCTCTTGGTGATGATCTTCCTGATAGCGGTCCTTTTCCTCTTGGACTTAATAATACTTATTTGGATCGTTCTTGGGTTTATCCTGGTTTTTATGACGCTCCTGGTTCTTATTCTGGTTCTGAATTTTATAAGATTGCTCCACAAAATTTATGGGCTTATCTTGGTAATGTGAATGCTGGACAATTTACTATTAATGATTTGCGTTTTGCTTTTCAAATGCAAAAAATGCTTGAAAAGGACGCAAGAGGCGGTTCAAGATATAACGAATATTTATTGTCCCATTTCGGCGTTAGTGTTAACGATAGTCGCGTGCAGTTTCCCGAGTACTTAGGCGGTTCAAGAACTCCTATTTCGGTGCAAGGCGTAGTTCAGACTTCTCAAACTTCCGAAGATAGTCCGCTTGCAAATGTTTCGGCTTTTTCGTTAACTAATGGTTTTAGTAAATATAATAAAGGTTTTGTTGAGCCTGGCTATGTGATAACGGTTATGTGTATTCGGCAAGTTCATACTTATTCGCAGGGATTGCCGAAAATGTTTACTCGTTTACGTCGTGAGGATTTTTATGACCCATTGTTTGCAAATCTTGGAGAACAGCCCGTTTATAAGTCTGAAATTTTTGCTTCTACTGATGATCATAAAGGTGATATTCTCGGATATAACGAAGCGTGGGCAGATTATCGTTATGAGCAGAATTTGGCTACTGGTAATATGCGTCCAGGTGCAGCGAATACGCTTGATATCTGGCATTTTGGCGACTATTACGAAGAAGCCCCGACACTCGGTGAAGATTTTATTACGGAGAATCCTGAATTCGTCGATCGTACTTTGTCTGTGCCGTCTTCTTCAATGCCGCAGTTTGTCGTTGATTATGCTGAACGTTGTAAATCGTTCCGTGTAATGCCCGTCTATTCTATTCCTGGATTGATTGATCATCATTAACGAGGTGTTTTATGGCGTTATATGATTCTAATTTAGAGTGGTATGATTTGTTTGTCCCTGGATCGCAGCTTCCGCCGTTCTTTGGCGGAGGTGCGGAAAATGGTGAAAGTTTTTTTTCTCGTACTTTCGGCAGTGGAGATTATAAAAATTCTAAGTATTTGCAGGATTCTGCCAACGCGTTTAATGCGTTGGAAGCAGATAAGTCGAGAGTTTTCAACGCTGAAGAAGCAGAGAAAGCAAGGAATTTTTCCGCACAAGAAGCCTTGAAACAACGTGAATTCGAGGAGCGACTGTCTAATTCTGCATATCAGAGAGCCGCT
>CATQJL010000263.1:0-17720 GCA_958299035.1 Cylicocyclus nassatus
AAGCAGTGGTATCAACGCAGAGTACTGCAGAATTAAATACCAATTTGATGAAGAGCTCG
Source organism: Cylicocyclus nassatus (assembly GCA_958299035.1). Lineage (NCBI taxonomy): Eukaryota > Metazoa > Nematoda > Chromadorea > Rhabditida > Strongylidae > Cylicocyclus > Cylicocyclus nassatus. The sequence continues at coordinate 60 of CATQJL010000263.1, forward strand.
ATGGTTTATCTTATAATCGTAAAACAATGAATAAAAAACCAATGGGATATTTAGATGTCATCAGAAACAGAAGAAAATAAGAATGTTGAATTAACTAGAGAAGAATTAGAAAAGCTAACTCCAGAACAGTTACAGAAAATCAAAGAAGCTCAAGAAGCAGAACAAGCTGCAGTACTTGATTTAGGTACACTTCCTGGTGATTATTTCTTAAATGCTAGAACTAATTTCTTTGAATATAATAATGTTATTTGGATTGCAGATGTAATTGATAGAATGCAAGGTTTAGGTGTAATTCAGAAGTTGTTATTCTTAGCAGCACAAATTGAAGATAAAACCAAACCTATTAAAATCTTTGTATCTTCTCCAGGTGGTGAATGTAATGCAGGTTTTGCAATTATTGACTGTATGGAAGAAGTTAAAAAGAGAGGTATTACTATTGAAACTGTAGCAATTGGTGATTGTTGTTCTATGGCATCAGTTATTTTATCTGCTGGTTCTAAAGGTCATCGATATGTATATCCATCTACAAGAATTATGATTCATGAATCTGGAGTAATGGAGACTGGTGGTAAATTTTCAGATATGAGAACTGTTACTAAGGAATTACAGATTTCCACAGATTTAATGGCTAAGATATATGCAAAGGCAACAGGTAAGACTGTTGATGAGTGTAGAGAAGCGATGAATCATGATAATTATATGAGTGCTAATGAAGCAAAGAAATTTGGTTTAGTTGATAAGATTAAAGTTCCACTTGTATTAATGGGTCCAAATGGATAAGTTATTTTATACAATTAGTAATACGAATGATATAAAAGCAGAATATGAAGCAATCACAAATCCAAAGCTTAAATTAGTATTTGGATTTATGGTTGCTACCATGTTCCGTTTTGGATTGATTAAGATAGATGAAGATTTTGGAGCAAAACTTTATATAGAAATAGTAAATGGTCATGATACTATAAAAGATGTTACAGATAAAATATATGATTTTGTTTGGGAAAAAGTAGTTAATGACGCTATTGATGCAATTGAAAAGGAAATAAATGAATAAGTTTGATGAAATAGTTGATTATTTATGGGATCATTGTAAGCAAGTTGCTGACAATTCATTTATGAATTTTTTGGAAGTAATTAATAGTGAACAGTTTGAACCTCAGTCAGAAGTTATTATTAAGAGAATAAATTCAAAGTATAATTTTGAAGATTATTTTAAAAATAAAGAAACACTTCAAGAGTTGATGAATATAAAAGCTAAAGAACCAGATAAATTTTATGAATGTGTATTAGCTGGTTCAAATTGGATGAATTTGATGACAAAAGTTGCAGATATAAATATACAGGGTCAAATAATCCTAAATACTGAAGATTTATTTAGATCTTTTATAATACATTTAGGTGACAGGTCTAAATAATTTGTTATATTTTAAACTATGGAAAACACTATGGAAAAAGACTTTTACGATTTTTTACATCATAATAATATAAAGACAGTGAATGGTAATGGTACAAAGAAACCAGTTGAACAAACTAAAGGACGTCCATTATCAGCAGAGGAATATATACTTCCTCCATCAAAACCACGTCCACAAAGGGTTGTAGAATCTAGTGAACCTCCTTTACGTTCTCAAAGACCTACTCCAAGACCACCATTTGTACCACAGCAACAGAAGCCAGTTATGCCTAAGCCTCTAAATGAAGCTTATAGTATGATTGAGTCTATGAAAAAGAAGATGGAAGGTATATTCTATCGTTATGGTATGATTGGATTGGAAAGATTAGATGAGGCTTTGGAAGATGTAATTGAAGAGATTATGAATCCACAGCCAGTATATATTGAGCGTGAACCTGAGCCAGTACCAGTAGTTAATGAACAACCAAAACCAAAGCGTCGTAAGCCAAAGCGTAAGCCTGTTGTAAAAAAGGTAGTTGAAGAACCTGTAAATGAAGAACAAAATGAAGAATTTGTAGATCCATTATTACAGGAAGATGATTCACCTACAAATGCACAGTTTGCTGAAATGGCAGCAAATATGGATTTAGATGCTTTGAATGCAGTAATGGCAAAAGAAAAGAAAATGCCAAAAAGAATGACTGAAGGTGAAGCTAGAAGAAATGCTCAGATGAAGCAGTTAGAAGCTGTAATGGAAACACAACAAGAAGAAACTATAGAAGAAACAATTGAAGAATCAGAAGAAGATTATTCAAATGAAGATATAACTATTGTTGATAATGAGAGTGAAGTATTAAACGACTATGAAGAAACAAACGAAGAAAACTAAAGTAAAAGAAGTAGTAGAAAAGAATGTCAGCGAAATTGATGTTGACGGTACAGTTACAGAAGCATTACCAAATGCTATGTTTAGAGTAAGATTGGATAATGATGCTGAAGTATTGTGTACAATCAGTGGTAAGATTCGAATTCATAAGGTAAGAATTTTGCCAGATGATAGAGTACAGGTTGGATTATCAATTTATGACATGAATCGTGGTCGTATAAAATTCAGATATAAAAATTAAAAATTATATATAATATATGATAAACTCGTATCACAGACTTAAAAAGAAACCAATTGACTGGGAAGAACTTGAGGAATCAAATCCTGAGATCTTTAAACTTATAATGCAACAAAACCAGTGGTCTCAATATGAACAACTACCAGACTTATCCGAAATTCCTATGGAATATCAACATATGATTCCTGAGAATATTCGAAAAAATAAAGAAGATACGAGGGTACAACATATCATGCTTACAAAATAACTTAGTAAGACACTTATTAAATACCAAACTTTATGGCAACTAAGTATATTTTAAAGTGAAAATAGGTAAACAAACATTCAATTTAATAAGAGGAAAATAATATGGCAAGTTACATGCAAGATAATTCAGGTTCCATTGATGCAGATGACGTAATGGCAGAAGCAGTACGTGGATATAAGAAGTTCTATCAGGGTAAGATGTATGAAATGAGTATATTGAAGCCTGTAGAAAAAGCCAAGACTACTCCAACAAATCCAGAAGATGCCCGTGAATTAGGTTTTAAGGAAGGTGTCGAAGTTGGTAAGCGTGAAGGTTACTTGGAAGCACTAGCACATCTAAAGAAGTTTTCGGATGGTTTGCCAGTGTAATAGGTTGACAACCTTAAAATAATTACTATATTTGTTCATGAGTTTATATGCTCATGAACATTTTTTATGTTCATTTATTAAATCCGTATAATACAGGAAGTTGAAGGAGATAAAATATATGGCATTTGGTTATAAAAATTGCTATTGGGATAGTTGGAATAAAGTGATGTGGCTCAAGGAACAAGATTCCGAAAATTGGGTCAAATATGATTATCAACCATTTTGTTATGTTCAAGCTAATACAAATACTGGTATTACAGACTTGCATAAACATAACATGAAAAGAATGGATTACAAAGATAAAACTGTTATTCAAACTTTAAAACAATCTAAAATGATTATTGCAGAATCAGATTTAACTCCAGAAGTTAAATTTATGCATGAACGTTATGATAAAGTACAATTAAAGCCTGATGTAAAATTATGGCATATTGGTTATTATGATATTGAAGTTGCATCTGGTTCTAAGTATTATGATGATGAACCAATTTTGGTTAAAGAATTAGCAACTAATACAGTTAAAGAATGGAAGCTAATTGAATTTGATAGATATTTCAATCATAATTATGACCATACAATTGAAAATAGAGAAAAAGAATACTTAGTATTTGATATAGAAGAACAAACATGGAAAAAGTATACAGATTCATGTTATGTTACAAATGAATTCCCTGCTGCAGATAAGGCATATTGGCCTATTAACTTGATTTCAGTATATTCAACTAAGACAAAGAAAAATCATACATTTTCTACATTAGGATATGATTTTAAAAAGGGTAAATGTCCACGAGAATTATTACATCAATATAAAGATGAAATTAGCATGCTTAAAGGTTTCTTTAAGTGGGTTCATGACCAGAAATTTGATATATTGACTGGTTGGAATAGTGTTAATTACGATATGCCTTATATATGTAATCGATGTGAACGATTGAGAGAAAAACTTGGTGTACATACAGAATGGGAAAGAGCATTTAGTCCATTAGGAAAAATGCCTGTAGAAAAGAAGAATTTTGATAGAAAACTTGCAGATGTTGATTTAGGAAGTACATTTACAATTCCTGGTTTATATCATTTGGACTATATGGAATTGTATAAGACATTTGCTGACCATCCACCTATGGCATCATTTGCATTGAATTTCGTTTGTCAGATGGAAATTGGTAAAGGTAAGTTGGATTATGAAGGTAAGATTAATGAAACTTACAAGATTGATGAAACACAGTTTACTGATTATAACCGAGTTGACGTAGAAGATTTCGTTGAATTGGAAGAAAAGAAACAGATTTTCCCATTGATTCTAGAATATGCTTATGATTGTATTGTTACTTTGGATAAGATTTTTAATAAAGTACCAACATCAGAAGGATATATTCTTAAGTTCTTACATAATGAAGGTAAAGTATTAAATGATAAGCCTGAAAAGTATGAAGACTGGTGGCGAAATGAAAAGATGTATATCGTTAAAGATAAGAATGGACAAACTTATTATCAAAACACAGAATGGGAAGAAGATGCAAATGGTTATCCAAACTTTAAGAAATATGTCTTAAAGAAAAAGTTTATTGATGGTGTAGATAATAAGGAAATTCTAGATGATGTATTAAGTACATGGCATGAGGATAAGAAGAGAAATAAATCAGCATGGCAAGTATTTGAAGAAGAAGCAAAACGCGATTATGCAAATAATGATTTACATCCATTCCCTGAATTTCAGGTAAAAGCAGGTTATTGTTTTGATGATCCAGGTCGATATGATGACTGTATGAGTTTTGATATTACATCTTCATATCCACATCATATTATGCAATTTAACATTTCACCAGAAACAGTATGTAAACATCCTACAAAGGAACAGATTGAAAGTGGTGAAGTAATATTGACAGATGTTAATGGCGTAGGATTTTATAGAACTAATGATGCGATTATTCCATCAATTGTAAAGAAAGTTTTTGCTGAACGTAAGGAATATAAGCGATTAAAAGCAGAAGCTGGTGAACGTGGTGATACTGTAGAAAAGATGCGTTGCCATAACATTCAGTTGAACAAGAAAAACATCATTAACTCTCTATATGGTGTATGTTTGTCACCAACATTCCATTTGTATAATATAGATTGTGCAAGAGCAATTTGTAGATGTGCTAGAGTAACACTACGAGATTGGTTAACTAAATGTTTGAATGATTATTATAAATCTTCATCATTTATTAAGGACGTAGAAAAGTATTATGGTATTGAATTAAAGGATAAGAGTCCAATTAGTTTTAATGACCATTTGTGTAGTGCAGTACATAATGATACTGACTCTGTATATTTTACAATTCATGAAATGAGAGAAAGATTGGCAAAGGAAGGTCTTGTATATAGAACTGAAGATGAAGTAAGAGAATTCTTTAAGCATGCTGAAGATATATTTCAGGATTTCTTTGTTAAGGTATTGGAAATAAGAGCACAGAAGAGTAAGACTGAAAATAAGATTAAATTCAATAGAGAAAATATATTTACATCAATGTATTGTTTTGCTAAGAAATTATATATTGGTAAGATTATTGATAGTGAAGGTGATTTATATCCTATTGAAGAAATTGATTTGAGTAAGTATACAGAGGAAGAAAAGAAGAGCTTACCACTTCATTGGTTGGATCATCCTGAAGGTCCAAAGCATAAGATCATGGGTGTTCCTATTAAGAGAAGTGATATGCCAGATTTTTGTAAGGAAGCTGCAGAAAAGTTGGCATTTGATATATGTAGTGGTATGAAGTATGAGGATGCTCGAGATAGTGTAATTGCAACATATAAGGAATTTTGTGAAGCAAGTACAGATGTTGTGGCATCTAAGAAGAGTATTTCAAATTATAAGAAATATATCCCACATGATATAGATTATTATTTGAAGAATGGTCTAGTATTTGAAACAGGTATGACATTTAATGCTAAGTGTAGTTTGGCTTACAATTATATAATTGCTAAGAATAAATTTAAGTTGGCACCTATAAATAATAATACCAAGTTCAATTATATGTATGTTAAGCCAAATGAATATAACATTGAAGCTATAGCATATATAGGTGAATGGCCACAAGAATTGGCAGCTATTTTGGAAGTTGATTATGAAACTATGTTCAGAAAGAGTTATATTCCTCTATTTGAAAAGATGTTTAGAATTTCTAAATGGATTGGTCCTAAAGAAACTGTACCACTGGAAGTCCCTGGTATGTTTGAATTTTTCTGTTAAAGAGGTAAACTATGGAAACTTGTGAAATTTGTGGAAAAGAAGTAAAGACAGCCTTTGCATTGAAGGCACATATGAAAACACATGAAAAGAAGATGGATGAATCTAAGAAAGCTGCAGCTGCAGCAGAAAAGATTATTGAACCTTCTATGATGACTGAATCTAAGGAATTGAAGGAAGTATTAGCAAAAGCTGAAAAAGAATTTGTTAATGTAAATGAATCGAAAGATTCGGATTTAGTTCAGACATATCGAAATCCTTATAAGGAATTATATAAGGATGAAGGTGAAGTCCAGAATGAGTGGCTATAAATTTTAGATTCATTTTGATCACACCTTGTTTACAGGGTGTGATTATTTTATTATATTTACTACATGTTTAAAAATAATAGTGAGGTGAATAATGGCTAAGTTTAGTTTTAAAGACAATATTAAAAATATCGCACGTAAGGGTTCATTAGCTGATTTGATTGCTAATGAAAATGAACCAGATGAATGGCTATCTACAAACGTTGTAGTTATGAATCTTGTGTTTAGTGGACTTATGGATGGCGGTATCAAGAAAGGTAAGATAAACACAATTTGTGCTCCATCTGCTGAAGGTAAGTCTTTGATTGGTCTAAATGTATTAAAGTCTGCACAGAAGGATGGTATGGATTGCGTAGTTATTGACTCTGAACGTGCTTTCCCATTTGCAGTTGCTCGTTCTCTAGGTATTGATATGACTGACATTCCTGTATATCAGGCAACTTCTATTGGTGATATTAAGCAGATTTATGCACTTATCAATGATGGTGCAAAGGCAAAAGAACGTAGAAATATTTTCGTATTATTCGATTCTTGGGGTCCACTAGTTTTTACTGGTTTATTGGAAAAGGCTGAAAAGGGTGCTGATACAGCAGATATGGGTAGAACAGCAAACTTCAAGAATGAATTGGCAAATATTATTAACTCTTATGGAAATACAACATTCTGCATTAACCACGTTTATGATTCTTTGCAGATGTATGGTGAAAAGTTCTGTATTCCAGGTGGTAAGAGATTGTTCTTCTTGTCTGATGGTATTGGTCTTGCTTTGTCAGAAGCACAGTGGAAAAATCCTGCTGATGATAGTTATTGGGGTAAGTTGGTAACTATGGGTGTAAAGAAGGGTCGTTCTGCTCGTGAACGTGCAAGAGTACAGTTTGGTCTTCGTGCATCTGGTGCTTTGGACCCATTCTATGGATTATTTGATGATGCTGTAGAAGCAGGAGTAATTGAAAAGTCTAAGCCAGGTCGATATGTACGTAAGTTTGAAATTGTAGATAAGAAGACTGGTGAAGATTTGTCTGATATTGATGTAGTTACTGGAGAAGTAAAGAAGGAATGGTCTGAAGTAGATATGTATGATCCACATAAGGAACCAATGTTCTGGATTCCAGTATTCCAGAATCAGACATTTAAGGAATATGTTCAGAAGAAGTATACTTATGAATCTGATGATATGATTTCATCTCGTTATGATGTTGTAGATATGATGAATGGTGTACAGGCAATTCCAACTGAAGAAGACTTATATGAAGAAGTAGAAGATATTCGACCAGAGAATTCTAAGGAAACAGTAACATTAGAAGATATTGGTGCTGTTCCTACTTCAGAAGATGTGGTTGAACCAGTACAGGGTACAAAGTCTAAGAAGAAGAAGGCTAAGAAGTAATGAAAGAATATGATTTCGAAAAAATCGTAATCAAGTCTTTAATCTCTAATGAATCGGTAAGAAATAAAGTCTTACCGTTTCTTAAAGATGAATGGTTTGGTTTTGATATTGAGAATAAGATTATAGTTCAAAAGATTATTGATTACAATACAAAGTTTTCAGCAATGCCAAATGTGCTAGAATTAAAGCGCATGGTAACAGAAGAATCAACGTTGAAAGCTCTTGAAGAAATTGTATCTATAAATGATGAAGAAGTTCAGACTGAATATATTTTACAAGAAATAGAAGAATTTGTAAGAAGAAAGTTGTTATATAATGCAGCAAATGAAATGCATGAACATTGTGCAGGTAAAAAGTATGATGGTTCATTTGCCGATATAGTTGCTGATGCTGAAACATTCTCATTTGATACAAATATTGGTTTATCATTCTTTGAAGAACCACAAGTCTTATTTGAAGATATTATTACACATGAAAAGGTTTATCCAAGTGGAGTAAAAGCCATTGATGATATGATTGGTGGTGGTTTCCATGAAAAATCTTTGAATTTAATTATGGCACCAACAAATATTGGTAAAACATTGATGCTATGTTCATTTACTACAAATTTAATTTTGGCAGGTCATCCTGTTTTGTATATTACATTTGAAGATAGTGAAAAGAAAATTGCACAACGTATTGCTCAAAATTTGTATGATGTAACACAAGAACAATTAAAGTCAATGACACGTGAAGCTTATGGTTCACGATTTACTAAGGCATTAACAAAGATTGGACATAATAAGTTAGTAATCAGAGAATATGCAGAAGGTAGTATGAATGCATTAGGTTTGAAGGCTCTGATTAAAGAATTAAAAGATAAGAAAGATTTCGTCCCAGAAGCTTTAGTAATTGACTATATTGGATGTATGATACCTAATGGTAGAATTTCAATAAATACTAATGATAATACAAAGTTATTGTTAGTATCTGGACAAGTAAGAAGTATTGGTATGGAATTGGGTATACCAGTAATTAGTGCATCACAGACAAATAGAGGTGGTTATCAGTCTGCAGATATTGGATTGGATGATGTAGCAGATTCATTTGGTCAGACAATGAAGGCAGATGCTGTATTTGGTGTAATGCAGAGTCCAGAATTGAAAGAAGCAGAAATGTATTCAGTTAAATTATTGAAGACAAGATATGGTAATAAGAGAGGACAAGCTATAACAATTGGTGTTGATATAGAAAAGCAACGTATCTTTGATTTAATTGGATATAAGAATGAGAGTAGTTCTCAAGATGTAATGGATATGACGACAAATAAAGCTGTAGATGATGTCGTAAATGATTTTGCTTAATGGAGAGAATTATGGAAGAAAATAATGAATTAGTTTCCAGATTTTCAGAGGAATTCGATGTAGAATCTTTGGACACATCTGGTAGTAAAGATAATTTCTATGCTTATATGAAAAAGAATGGTATGGATTTTGATGATGTCGATGAAGTCCAGAAATTACCAAAGTTTATGGTAGAAATACCAAAAAATACAGAAATGTTTAATCATTTTAATAATGTATTATATCAGTTGAATAAAGAAAACAAAATTAGTATAATAGATAGTGTTGTTTATATTACCACTGATTTCTTAGAGCCAAAAGCTATGATGAAATTATTGGATGAAATGAATTTCTATTTATTGACTAATGAACTGAAAGCTAAATATAAAATTGAAAAAATTGATACAGGAATGTTGGAATTTTTTGCATGATAGTGAATAATTATCAAATTTACGCGATAGTCAGAAATTTAGTTGGATTAGATAAAACTAAGTCTTGTAATACAAAAGCTTGGCAGACTTTTTTGACTAAATCTACTGATGAAATTTTGGCTGAAGGATTTTATAGAACACCTGCTATGCAAAATGGTGCAGGAAGATTTACGGATGTTGCCAATAATATAAGTAGTGGTGTGTTTTCTTTGGCAGATTATTTGATTAGTATCTGTGTTGAATATATGATTACAGAGAAATTTCCGACTCTTAAATCATGTTCACTGGTTGACAAACGACGTGAGTTTTTTATATTTAGTAACAGAAGAGAGGTAATAGAACAGTCTAAATGGTTACGAGAAAAAGTAGCTAAAGAAAACGAAGGTCTATTTGCTTTCTCTAAACAGTACACTTTGTTTGAAGTGGACGATGATCAAAAAAATGAAATATACAAATTAATTAAGTCAAATAAAATAAATCCAGAGTTTTACATACGTGGATTAGGAGCAAATAAGTTTCAAATCGACGAGAGTAAAATTCAAGACAAAGAATATATGAAATTTGTCAAAATGGCAAAAATCATATTAAATTTAAAGAGGTAAAAATTATGCCAACAGTAAGAAGTCTAGATTCTGTATTTGCAGACGTTAAGAAGTCATTCCCAACCAAGAAAGTTTCTTTTGAAAAGAAGGATTATTCTATTCCTAAGCTTTTTAAGCCAACTTTTAAGGATAAGAAGTTCCAGGTAGTTTTGCGTTTCCTTCCTTGTAAGCCAGGTGAAGATTCAATGTATATTGAAAACAGAACTCATATGTTGCAACTTCCTAACGGTAAGTATTATGGATGTGACTGTCTAAGAAAGTTCGACAATCCAGAAGGTGAAGGTAAACTTGAATGTCCTATTTGTACATTTAATAATGCAGTATGGACGGCTTATGGTTCTGATGCTAATGTAGCTCGTCAAAAGGCTTTGCCTAAGTGGGCTCCAAAGTATTACTGCAACGTTCTTGTTGTACGTAATCCAAATGCTCCAGATACCGAAGGTGAAGTATTCCGTTTTGAATTCAAGCGTCAGATTATGAAGATTTTGTCTGAAGCTATGGAAGATAAGAAGGATGAATTGGATGGTAGTATCACTAAGGGTATTAATCCATTCTCTTGGTATGGTCCAAAGGATGCCGAAGTTCTTGAAGGAAAGGCTCGTGCAGGTGCAAACTTTATCTTCGTAGGTGAAGAAGGTCCTATGGGTCCAAGTTATGCTAAGTCTCATTTCAATGAACCATCTCGTATTTCTAAGGTTGTCAATGGAACTGTTGCCGAATTAACAGATAGCGAAATTGATGTAGTTGAATCTCAACTATTGTCTCTTGCAGAATTTGAACGTAAGTTGTCCGATGCACAGGATTTCAAGTCTATCTTGACAAATTATAAGAGAAAGAGCGGTATGGAATTGTTTGCTGAATTCCCAGACCTTTTGGCTAAGTATTCTAGTGGTCAGGATGCAGTTGTAGCACAACCACAGCGTGCTACATTCCAGACACAGGAAGTAGATGATGATGAAATGTTCAGTGGTACTCCACTTGAAACACCTAAGTCTACACCAGCTCCTGCTGCAGCACCAAAGGCAGAACCTGCTGAAGATATGTCTAACGATGATTTTTTCCAATCATTGATGGCTCAGTAATAAATTAGAATGTTAATTCAAAAAAGGGGTTGCCAAATGCAACCTCTTTTTTTATATTCATAATATGAACGATATATTTGATAAAAACACTAGAATACTTAATATAACTCACTATGATATGGATGGCATTTGTTCACATATCATCTTAAAAAACTATTATGAAAATGTCGTATTAGTTCCAATTACTTATCAGTCAGAAAAGACTCTATTAACCAAAATTCAAGAACATGCTGGTGAATATGATGCTATAATTTGTACTGATTTTCATCCAGAACAGACATATACTCAATTGAAACGATTGGGTGTACCTATGATTGTTATGGATCATCATGAATCAGTTGCATGTTGGCATAATGGATTGGACATCATCGTGGATACGTCTCAGAGCGCTTCTGGGCAACTTTATGATAGGTATAGTAAATTGTGCGATCTATCACATTTAAACGACCTGGTGCGCATTGTGGATGACTTTGATATGTATAGAAAGAAAGACCGTAGGTCACCAGAATTTAATAAGCTATTTTGGGAAATGGGAATGAAATGGTGGCTGCATAGATTCCAATATGGTAATACAAAACTATATGTAGAAGAAGTTAATTGGCTAAAAGAATCATTTAAAGAAATTGAAAAAGTATACGATAAATTACCATTAACACCATTGCCTATGAATGGAGCATTTTTTGAATTGGATTATTATCAATTTGAAATTTGTGAAAAACTTAGAAAAGATGGTTATAAATGGTTTATGATTTTGAATAAGAAAAATTTATCTATTCGAAGTGATGCTAGTATAGATTTATTACCAGTAATCAAGAAAATAAATAGAGGCGGAGGCCACCATCAAGCTGTTGGTATTCCATTAAATTATAAAGAAGATCCAGGTTTATTAGTTAAAAAAGTAATAAAAGCATTCAATGAAGTATATTCAAACAATCAAATCTCAGTATGATAATCAGATGAAACAGATAGATGTAAATCCATCTGTTTTACAAAATCTTAAAGAAGTAATAGAACATCCTAAAGTTGTAGATGATAAAAACAATATTCCACAATGGAAGTTTTGTTCTGTGACTGGTACTAAAAGATGTACTGAAAATATGGGTTTTACTGATATACTAATGTTAGATTATGATGATGGCGGAATTACTATAGAAGAATGGGAAAGACAATTTAGAGAATATAAGTATATCTTACATACAAGTTATTCTTATGATGGTATTAAACAAAAATTTAGAGTATTACTTTTCTTAGATAAACCATATATCATTGAAAAGATGTTCTATAAATGTTCAGAACGTATATATTCTCCTTGGCATATTCTAATGGATAGATTTGAAAATATAGATCCAGCTAGTTTTGTAAAAGCACAATTCTTTAAAGTTCCTGCATTAAAAGAAGCTAATGCTCCATATTATTGTTCTATACATGATGGTAAATTATTTAATTTATTCAGTATTCAAGGTTATAGAATTGCTTATGATGAATGTGAAAGAAAACAACAAGCTTATCTTAAAAAACTAGAACAAGAATATGAAAAATATAGAAAGAAAAATGGTGGTGATTTAACTAAAGCTAAAGAATATATTGATAAAAAGTTAGATAGTACTCCAGAAGGTAGAAGACATAATGCAATTTTTGGATTAGCTTGTTGGTGGAAACATTTAGGTGGTACTTATAGTGAATTTACAAGTATTATTCCAGGTTGGGCAGATGCACAATATCATAGACAAATAGTTAGATTAGGAACAGAATGGGCTAGTTTAAAATAAGGAAATTTATGTACATTAGATTATATTCAAAAGATTCAAAACCACATATTGTAATTAAACATGAAAGATTGATAAGGTGTGGTAATCTTTATAATTCAAATTGTTTTGAAAATAAAAATAGTATTTTTATACGATATAATGAAGAAAAAGAAAAAGAATTTTCTGATACAGATACTGGTTGGAATTTTCAAATTTTAATAGATAATTATATTGAATCATTTTATTATGAAAAATGTTGGGTAGGTAAAACTTACTGGGTACATGATCAATTAGAAGATGAACCTATTGAATATAAAATAGAAACTAAACAAGATTTAAAAGAACTTAGAGCTTATGTTTTAAGTCATATTAAGAATGAAAATTTTGATGAACCTGATGAGAGGTATTATGACTAGAGAAGAATATGAAAATGCTATAAAAAGTGTGCATGGATTTGATTTTGAGAATAATAAGCCAGTTTATGATGGTGATATAAGTATCTATCAAAACTTTATGGATATAAAAGATGAGTATATTGAAAGTCTTGAGAAAGAAGTTGAAAAATGGCGTAAAGAAGCTAAGCATAATTACGAGCTTTATGAAGATAACATAGAACCTGATGAACTTGCTGGCTTCGGAACTCACGGGAGATGGTAATAAATGACTGATTATGAATTTACTCAAACTATGCGAGAAGCTGGTTATGAAGTTTCAATAACAGACAGTTCTATGTGGTTTTACAAAAAGAATAAAGATTTCTTTCTTGTAGAAAATAAACAAAAGAATCGTTTAGGATTGCATATACTAATCTATCAAAGAGATGGTAATGTTTTAGATACATTTGATTATAATTTTAACGATTATCCAAACATGAACTCTATTGAATTTAAAAAGAAGCTTGAAGGCATTACTGAATATGCTTATAGTCTTTATATGGATATTAATAGACATATTGATGCACTAAGCAAGAAAATGGAAACAAAAGCAAATAGATTAGGATTGTAAATGCATTATAGAAATAAAATTAAATTATTCGTATTAACAGATATAAACAATTTTGAAAAAGAAGTTACAGATTTCATTGAACATCATCATATAATTAAGTTATTTCCAATGGGAATGAATAATGATGTTTTAGTAGTACAATATAGAGATGAAGGATATTAATGACTAGATTTGAAGTTGAAGATATATTTTCTAAAGTATTAGAAAAGATGCCTAGATTTTGTACTACTTTAGAATCTGAATATGCTATAAATTGGCGTGAACAGAAAATAATGTTTTATGGCAAGTATTATTGGAAGTATGAACTCTTTGATAAGGATGGAAATGAAATTCCATTAATTAAAGATATAAATGATTTTGCTAATAATTCTGAACAAATTAAAACTAAAGATAATTGTGATGCAATAGTTATTAGTTGGATTGATGATGAGCAGAATGAGCCTGATTTGAATGTTGGTTTACGTGATAGTGAAATACTTAACATTGAAAAGATCAAAAATTATCTATTAAATAGTAAAGAAAAGTTGTTAGAAAATTACTATGAATATTGGAAAGATTTTCAGAAAATGTATCAATGGAATATGAAAGCACTTGAACATGTTAATAGATTACGAAAGAAATTAGATGAATATCAAAGTGCGGCAATGGAACCTGATATGAATATTGTTTCTTATATTCGTAAAGAAATAAATGAAGAAATGGATAAGTTTGATAAAGAATTTAGTAACCATTTTAAAACATAAATAGTATATGGAAAAAGAAAAGAAAGAATATATAAAACCAGAATGTAATGTAATTACATTCAACTTTAAACCATGTCTATTATCATCATCGTCTGATTCACCAGATGATAGAGATGAATGTGAAAATCCTTGGTGGTGTGATAGGCAACCAAGTCCAGATGATTGGTGGGGAAAATAATAAAAAGAGAAGCTTTATTGCTTCTCTTTTTTATTGTCTAGATAAATTTTAATTCGTTCTGAAAAATCATAACATTTAAATATATCTGGATCTGTACCTTCTTTAGGTAATTGTATTAGAACCATTTCTCCAATTTTTATATCTGGACAATGCTTTTCTAAAATAGCTTTATATGTACTTAACTGAATAGAATATTCTGCACAATTACAGTCATCATAGGTACTAAATGGAGCTTTCAATTTAGAAAATGGTTTAGATCTTTCAAATTTCTTACTAGTTTTCCAGTCAAGAATAGCATAACAATTCTTAATTTTATTCCAGCAAAGAAAATCTATAGTACCACATAATTGCCAATCTTTATCATATACAATAAATTCGTTTTTAATAGGAACATACATTTTCTTTAGAGATTTGAAAATTTCTTTACATTTTTGTTTTCTATAATTGAAATCTTCTTGCATTCCTGGGTACATAGCCATTTTATCAGTATTACCAGCATAATCTTTATTTTGCCATAAGTATTCCATTACAGCATGTACTTCTGTACCTAAGACTTTAGCATAGTCACCTGAATATTTCCAAGCAGCTCTAATTTCAGAAATAGGTTTACCAAAAGCTTCTTTATTTTTTGCATTTTTAGAAGCTTTTTCAGCAATTAAATCCCAATCTTTATCAGGTTCAAATTGTCCACAAAATGTAGTTACTGAAGTATATTTGGTTCCTACAGAATCTGTATATGTATGTGGACCTTCTTCAAAATAGATGTCATTAAAGGCATCCCATAGTTGTTTATATATCATAATCTTTATCCATTAACACTGTATCATTATCACAATCATCTTCATGAATATGTTTACCACATTCAGAATAAACTTTATGCCAATCAATAACATCTTGATTGTCTTCTTTATTTATTAAGAGTACTTTTAAACATTTTTCAAATTTAATTTTATCATTATTAGCTTTTAACCATTCGCCATGTAATTTTTGAATATGTGGTCTATGGATGTTATTTACTTTTACTGAATCTGTTTCAGAACCATATTTATTAATATACGTATCAATTTCATAATAAATTTCATCTAGTTGTTGTTCTAGAGTAGTGATTTTAATTTGACATTCTGTTGCATTCATAATATTACCTCTAGGCACAAATATAATAAAAGACTGAGATTTTACTCTCAGTCTTTATATAATTTTATCCAAATTAGTTATTAGTAAATTTTAATATATGGAGCTGAATCAAGTTCAGGTTCTTTATCTGCACCAAATTGTACTGGATAACCTGCACCTAATGCAAAAATCTTATTCATTTCTTGTGGATGTTTTTTAAAAGCATCTAGAACTAAATCAGCACAATAATCATAAGCCTTTTTAATTTCTGCATCAGATGAATTTCTAGATATACGTGAATTTAATTCACTAGCTAAACTAATACCAAATTTACTTAATGCAGATGTACATTTACCTAATTGTGCAGGATAATGTTCAATCGCAAATTCAGCAATAATTACACCAAATTTAGAACTATTTGAACCAACACGACATGTTAATACATTTTCATGTGTAATTAAATGTTTTGGATTAAGAATTGGAACTTTAATATATGATGAAATACCATCTTTAGCATGAGTACATTCAGCATTACTAAAATCAAAAGTATTTTCTTTATTACCTTTATTATAGTATTTAACTATAACTTTTTTATCATCAGCTATATTATCACCAGAGGCAGTTGTAAATGTTTTAAAATTAACAGCAGCCAAATTAACTGAATTTTTAGTTTGCTTTAATGAAATAGGTATTAATACTTTATTAATGATATATTTGTTAACAGCTGTACAATAGCTCTTAGTATCTTTATAATTAGTCATTAAGTCTTTTAAAGCAGCATTTGCAGCATTTATATCAGTACATAAAATTATATCACCTTTATCTAATTCATCTTTATTAGCAACACCTGCTCTACCATCTCTTAAGTATTTACCTAATATAGAAGAAACACCATAGCCATACATATTAAAATGTAAAAATTTAGCATGACTCATGTCAAAACCATCAGTATATACCGTAGAGATTTCATTTATTATTTTAGAATTATACAAGTTAATAAAATGTTTTAACCATGCACCTTCTAAGAAATTATATAACTCTTTTTGGAAATATAATGGATTTGCGTGACTATAGTCTAATTGAGAACAAATACCTGTTTTTAATTTTGGATTAGATGTAATTAACCATTTAATAAAATTAGCATTTTTATGTTTTTCTATTTTTTTGATACCCTTTTCACCAATAAATTCTGCTAATTGTGGTGATATAATACCATCTATTTTTGTTGGTTTATTTAATATATTTAAAACTGCTGCTGTAATAGATTCTTGAGTACCAGTTTCATCTATAAAATACTTAGGAGTAATTACTTCTTTACCAACTTCAGCTACAGTAATACCCTTTCCTGTTGCAGTACTCTGCGTTGATACCACTGCTT
>CATQJL010000264.1:0-17678 GCA_958299035.1 Cylicocyclus nassatus
AAGCAGTGGTATCAACGCAGAGTACTGCACACTTTACATATCCATGAGCAATTGCGTCATTTAAATCCAATATAATTAAAGCACTTTCTTCCATTAACCGTTGTACTTCAGCTTCACTATTAGCATAATAATCAGCAATCTTTCCATAATTAAAAACAATATGTCGTGCAGCTGCTAACTTTAGAAAATTCTTATCTGCCTGACTTATATTGCTCTTTTCAATGTTTTCTACCAACATATCATACTTACCAGTATCAACAATTTCACAAATTCCTGGCTTATTGTTTGTTGGCGTATAATGTACCTTACTAAACAAGGTTGAAGAATATGTTTCATCCATATCCTTTATGTTGTTCATCAAAGCCTTTTCATCAAATAACATTTCTGCTAAATCTTCATTCATATCATTTTCCTTTTTATTTCAAATTTAACAAAAGCATCTAAATTTAATTAGATGCTTTCATTTTTTCTATTATATTTAGAATCGCGAATTACTTCTTTGTTGAAACAAGATAAAGCTGGAGACTAATATCATCTTCACGCTGCTGATTAAACTTAATTAGTCCCTGAGAACTAAATCCAATTTCATAATTTTCAGTTGGAAGTAATGTGAAAATGCTTGGCATTACATTCAATTCAAGTACACCATTATATCCGGTTTCCAAAGTATACTTCTGACTAAAACAATTCTTAGTCATCTTATTGCTAATTTCAATTTCACATTCAGTATCATTGAGCTTAATGAGCATATTGTCTGATTCAAATAGAGAAATCATACTCATAAGTTCCTTAATCTGTTCCTTACTGAGCTTTAAGGTACTAATGAAATCTGGGAAATTTGGCTTATCCTTAATTACTGGATGCTTGATAACGTCAATGTTTCCAAGACGATAACTAATTTCAGCAGGACGCTTGTTGCTACTCATATCAAGTTCCTTCGCTTCACCACTTTCTTCATCAATCTGAACCTGAATCTGCGTCTGTTCCTTTGTGGTACTATTTGTGAATACATTGAAATACTTACTAAACTTACTCCAATTCAATACACAAAGATTCTCACAACTAAACTTGAAATAATCACTTGGAGCACTCATCATAAACATACAACTCTTAGCATCGTTGTTTGCTCGAATCTTTACACAATCATCCTTATTTTCAATGATGAGCTGTTCACAAATACCAGCCAAGGTATCTACTGTGTTAATATAATCAATCTTATAGGTTAATTCTTCTTTCTTCATTTTTTTATCCTTTATTTGAATTTTTTAAGATATATCAAATTTAATATTTTTTCTTGTATTTAGAAAATTATTTTTTCTTTTTTGAAACTTTATAAATGATGAATGTTTTTCTATTACAAATATAACAAAAAAGAGGAAATTAAATTTCCTCTTTTTCTTTTTTCTCTAAGAAATTATTTTATTCTTCGAATATCATTTCTTTAAGCCATCGTGCGGCAACACCATAACTTTCTGGATCTTCCATCATATAGTCCATCAATCCGTCATGGTATCTTTCAATATAAGTATCAATCTCATCTTCACCAAACATGTCCATAAAGTTCTTATCATCCAATAGTTCCAACTTTACTTTATTCATGAACATTTCTTCAGCTCCAATGCTTTCAACCATATATCCATTCTTCTTCAAAATTTCTTTTGCTTCGCTTAATAACATTTTTTAATCTCCCCAATAATTTGTTTTATAATATGGATTAGCCTTAAATTTTGGTGCTTCTCCTTCTGGAACTTTCTTTTCCTTATAATCTATACCCATTTCTTCTATAATTTCTGTTGGATATAAAGCATAATTCTCTGATTCTACATCTGTATATTCAACTTCTGTCCATGCCCATTTCTTAAACTGTGCTAAATCTTTTTCACCTTCTTCTTTAGACTTATAACCAGTTTGTACAATTACTGGATTATAACTTGCTCCAGGAGCCAAAAACCAGTTTATTATACACCAATCATGACAATTTGCTTCATATTCCTTCATTGTCAAATCTTCATCTTCAAGTATTTTTATATACTTTTGCTGTAATTTAGTAATCATCTTATCTTCTAACTTCTGATAATTTCGTCCTATTTCTTTTTGTTTTTCTATATTTTGCTTATATATTGCATTTTTTTCACTTCCTGTCGCATTTCGTGTCGTCCCTGGTCTCTTTCCTGGAACTTTCAAATTCTTCAAAGTTTCAATATCAGTTGGATAATTATCTAATTCTCTATGTTTTCTTATTAATAATTTCTTAAAATTTGGATCTTCAAAAGATTTATCCCGTGCTACAGATTTTCTATCTTTTCTAGATTTCATAGCAGCATCGTATTCATCTTTCGTTACTTCATCCAAAACATATCCATTTTGTTTTAAAATTTCTTTTGCTTCGCTCAATAGCATTATTCTATCCTCTTTTCTTCAAAAATGCGGGATCAATAAACGACAATCCATAATCTCTTTTTAGACTTTTATCAATCTTTGAATCTAACCAAGGTATTATATCCTCAATTGTATTTATTATTTCTTTTGAAAAATGCCATCGCTTTCCACCAACTTCTATCACAGAACTTCTATACCAACTATCTATTGTTCCACCTCGTTCTTCTGCTGTTGCTGCCCAATCCGCTAACATCTCATAAACATATTTCAATGGCATCTTACTACAATCCATTCCTATTGTTCTTTGATCTCCATTTCCCCAATACTCACAATGATGTTTATTCGTCTTAACATGATCTCTTACAACATTCTGTATTCGTCTTTCTATTTCAGACGTTAATTCTTCAGGACTATACTTATATCTTAATGCTTGATCTTTTAGATTATCTTTTTCTAACTTATCACTATCGTGTTTCTGAACTTCTGTCAAATTCTTATATTGTTCAGGAATCTTGTTATTCTGAAGCATCAACTTATAGAAATACTTTACGCGTTCAATATGGTCTAAAGTTCTTTGCCTAACTTTATCTAATAATTCGTCTTTTTGTTCCATAATATAACCGTTTCTTGAAAGTATTTCTTTTGCTTCTTCTAATAACATATTTACTCCCTTTAAACCATTGCTACTACAAATTCGTAAGTTCCTTCATTGTTATACTGTAATAGATATAAGTTATATTTAATACCATTAATTTCACAACTGCTTGGATTCCATTCATTTGGTCCAATCTCATAAGCTGCTCCATTAAATATATTCTTTATTTTACCAAAATTCTGTGGAACACAAATAAACATATATGCCCAATCATCTGTTGGATAAAATGATCTTAATATAAACTTTTCTTTATTATATGCTATAGTTCTTTTCTGAATTCTTTCAGGTTCTGTTAGATTCTTAATAATTCCCGCAGCAACATCATTTTCATTTGTATAAACAACTCCAAATAAAACACTATGTACAAGATATATTACCTTTTCTTCTACTACATCTTCTTCATCGTTTGATAATATGATCTTTACCTTTATTTCTGTTGCTCCTGAATCTACTAACTTTTCCATCGTCGAATCATCTACTTCAAACTTTAAATTCTCGGAATCAGGTTTTTCAACTTTTTGAGAAATAATTATAACATCTTCAGAACTAATTTCAAATGTTACAGAATTCAATACATCACTTCCCTTATTGAATTCTACACTAGCACTAAAATCCTTTATAGGACCATCATCTACATTTACTACATCATCTATACTTAATTCAAAATTCTTTATACTTGGAGCAATATAAGATCCACCGCCACCTTCACAATCACATTTTGTCTTATTCCATATACCTTCTTTAAATCCATCCCAATTTACTCTTTCATCAACTTTAGCATGTACAACTGTAAACTTATCTTTTCCATCATTCGCAGTTACTGTACAAGTTTTATTCGTCATCGCAGACGCTGTATTCCAACCTTTTGGGTCGTAATCATTTCCTACTTCATCATCATATATCCTATTCTCATCTACATAAGCAAATGGAATAAATCCCTTATTTAATTCTGGCATATATTATTCCTCATTTCTATTTATGAGATAAAAAATGGAATACATTTATAATGTATTACATCAAAGTTTTAAACATGTCCAAACTTTATCTTAACCTAGATTGTCCAGACTTCATCTTTAATGTATCGCGAACCCATTTCTTTAGCATGCTATCGCCATATCCTTTTTCAGTATATGATTTCTTGCTTGGCTGACTCCATTCAAAAACTTTATAGTTATAAAGGTTACCACGGTTTGAAAACAATCCACACCAAATTTCAAGCATTCTTCCATCTACATTTTCCAATGGATAACGTCTGTAAATACCAAGTGGATTTTTCTCAATTTCCATATTGCCAAGACTTGTTGTAACATCCGGATATAATTTTCTAAGTATATTAAGAGCCGATTCAACCTGACGTGCGTCTTTCTTGTAAAAATGTTCCTTTTCCTCAGCTCTTTCATCTTGAATGGTTTCTACAATATATCCATTCTTCTTCAAAATTTCTTTTGCTTCGCTTTATAACATATTTTAATCTCCATTTATTTTGATAAAGGTTCCCAATCAGTAAGCACATCAGCAATGTCTTCTAGACTTTCTCCATCTTCTAACATTTCTTTAATTTCATTTTTATACCAACTAAGAGCATCGTCTATATCATCTTCATCATGATCCCAACTAATCAAGATCTTTTTCAATTTATCATTTACTGATTTTTTAGTATTCCTTGTTTTCTCTACTATAGATATTCATCAGCAAATTCAGCATATTCACTATTTGCCCTATCAACTATATCATCAACTGTTGAATATGGATCACCTATAGTATTATAACTATCATAATGCGATTTATAATCAACTTCAATATCAATAACAAATTCTTTCTGTTCGGGTTTTATTTGAATCCAAATAGTCATTCCTTTTTTGCTAAACTTATATCCAATTTCTGGGTCAGCTTCCATTTCAGGTTCTGGTTTATATTTCCACTGAGATTCCTTCATACGAGTAATTAACTCAGTTATCACGCTATCTTTATTTTCTTCAGACCCATTATTAAACCTCTTTGACATAGAAATTTTATCTTTCAAAGACATACCATCTGATTCATCAGTATCTTCTACCAATCTATATCCATTCTTTTCCAAAATTTCTTTTGCTTCTCTCAATAGCATACGTTTCTCCTTATACTATTTATTTTTTCTAGAGCTCGGGATTTTTTCTAGAATGACCTTTCTCCAGAAATTTATCTTTTTCTAGCCGGTCCGGATTTTTTTCAAAACTGACTTTTTCTATATTTGTAACTTTTCCATATATCCTGTAAATTTCTAGAAATCCTAGAATTTTTTCAATAGATTTTCTAGAGCTTCTGGAAATTTTCTAAAATGATTTTCTGGATAATTTGTCTTTTTTTCTGGAACTTCTAGATTTTTTCTAGAATGGTTTTCTATGGGGGCTAGGAATTTTCTAGAGCTCGGGATTTTTTCTTTATGTGTTTTCTAGAATTTTTTGTTTTTTTTTCTAAGGTTTCATACAAAAGACGGCGAGACTTTTTCATATACCCCATAATCATTCTAAAAATGATGGGTATACCATATAAAGACCTTAATACATTTTCTGGAATAATTCATTTTGTTTCACGGACAGGACATGTGTCAGAATATGTCAGATCTATGTCAGATCCATGGTTATATAGATGGCATAGTATAGGGCCTGGAATATGGTGGAAAATGTGACAGAATGGTAATTTTATAGAAAACTGTGATTTTTGAGATTTAAAGAAAAAGATCTGATTCAGTAAAGAAGCAGATCAAGATTATTTCCATTTTCAATAATTATCGGGACAAAAATCAGAGGAATTAAGAGGACGTGGAAGAGAAGTGAATGTTAATACGAAATCTTTTTTTGGGTAGTAATCTGATGAGTGATTATATTTAATTATATAGAAATCATCAGTAATGATAATAGATACAGGTAATTCGTCTTTTATTAATTTAATGGCATTAAGACATTCATTTTTATTTTGAGTATATGTTGCTGCATCCTTAGCAAAAACTTCAATTTCATTAAGTGGTTTAGAAATAGTTAAAGTATCTGTTCTAACATATTCATTAGATTTAGTTGAATCATTATATTCAAAAACATGTTCTTCTTTTGTATATGTTTTAATAGAATGGATTGAGGAAATTGAATAAGAATAAATGTTATTGATAGTAATGTTTTCAGCAAAAGACAGAGAAAAGAAGAGAAGGAATATGAAGAAAGATTTAGGAAGCATAGTTTAGATAATTCCTTTTAAAACAAATCATTTTTGTTTTACATTACAAATATACTTAATTATAATGAAAATGGCAATGGTTTAAACTGAAAAAATATGTTAAAATAAGTTTACAAAGAGAAGCGTGTTTCTAGCCGATCTGGACGTATAGACATATAAGTTTATGTGTTAATGAAAGAAACGGTCTCCAGCGTCAAGGAAAGCGTATAGAATCAAAGATGGATATGATTTCTTATGTGTATAAATAGACAAAGAAAACCGGAATCCTGTAGCAGGGAATTCCGGATTTAATAATTTATGGAGGAATAAATGAAAAAGAGTTATGCAGAACGATTAGAGTTGTATAATCGTAGAATGGCACATTTTAAAAGTCCCTTTTCAAAAGATGAATTAAAGAGAATAGGAGAAGGAACAAGTTGTAGACCAATTTATCAGGTCTTAAGGATATGGTTATTATTGAACTTCAATCGATTAGTAGACATGACTGATATGTTGGAACGATATGCAGATGTAGACAATGGAAAGAATAGTTGGTTGCCTCTATTGAACCACATGAAGAGAATGTTAATACATGATCGAAAAGAATGTTTAAAAGAAATAGAAGAACTAATTGATGAAACGAGTCGTGGAAGATTTCATTTTCAGCATTTGAGTGCTACTGAACAGTTATGGATCTATGGAATGGATGGATATGATATAACTAGATCATTCAATGAAGAAATTGGAAATATAACTTATGATAAGTTCCAGATCATTAGTGCTCTTATAGAAATGAAGAAATGGTTACAGAAACAGCAGGATTACCGTTATCCTGCTGAAAGGTGTTAATGTATTGGTGAATCATAGAAACGGCTTCTGGCGTTATGAAAAGCGTATAGAAATAAAGGACAAGCGGTTTTGCTTGTCCTTTTTTGAGATCTTTACATTAGGGAAATTGCTCTACGATACATCTTCATTAGATGAGCAAAACCTTCCTTGAGATTTTTATTTTTAGTTTCAAAATCAGTTTTATAATCCTCGTATGGAGGAAGTTCCAAAGTATCAAGCACATCATCATCATCCATCAGTTTCAGACTTGTGAATGAATGACATACATCGGCTTTTGATTCAATAGTAAGGAGATACTTACCATTCTTAGCAATAAAAATAGAATCAATGTTTTCAGGAAGAATCATGAATGTTTCGTCAGTAAAATAAACCATATTTAGTACCTCTTGTTGTTTTATAATACAAATATACTTAATTATAATGAGTTTGTCAATATAAAAGATATGTAAAATAAAGTTTACATAAAGAAAACGGTTGAGAAGCGTGTTTCTAGCCGTTTTAAATGTTTGTACATACATTTTCATTTCTTATACAGTCAGACTGTCAGGAGCGTCAAGGAAAGCGTATAGAAATGAAGATCTATTGAGTTCTTTACATAGGTTTTTGAAGTTTAGCAGTCGACTGCTTAAAGAAGTCAGTATAATTATGATTCTGGAATGGAAATGGTTGAATAGGAGCTCTAAAAGAAATATGTGTATCATTGAATGGATTTACAATAGATCGTAGAGCATAACTCAATGAAAGATAACGTCCAATAGCATAACAGAACTGATCCTGTGAATTCGTTGGTACCTTTGATGATACTAGAAGCATCTTTGACTTTGCTGTTGGAAGAGCTTTAGAATGGAATGCTTGAATTGAATTAGAATTCCAGTTAAACTTTAGATCATTTGGATATAGATCTGAGATCAGGAAAATATCACAACAAGAATAGCGATGAGACTTAGAATTTGGATGAGAAAACTGAACCATGAAAGTATGGTCTTGATTAGCAATAGTAGTATGGATGAACATATTATTATCCCTTTTTGAATTGGTTTAATGTTGTACGAGATGGCATATCTTTTAGCCAATTATAATGAAGTTTCAATAATGAAATATAGTCTTTATTTTCTTTAGGTTTATAAGAATGTACAATTTGCCAAACATAGATTGATGAATTGAATCCCCAAGTTCCCTTATTGTTCTTATAGATGGTTAGAAACCAGTCTGGACCATATCTAAATTTTCATTTTCTTTTGGTGTAATTTGATAAAAGAAAGCATAAGAATCATTTCTTTCTTCTTTTACTGTAACATTTGGATTCGTCTTGATGTTTTCAGAAATCCATTCGTCCAATTCCATTGAAAGATCATCATCTAATAGATTTAATTCTTCCTGAATCTTTCGTTTCTTATTACGATTTGAAAATTCTTTGGACTTTTCATTGACAATAGTAATAAGAGCTTCAGCCATTTTCTTTGTGGCTTCTTCAGGATCTGTTATATCTTCAATTAACTTTTCAAGATAACCTGTTTGACCAAATCCCTTATATGTTAGATTATAATTTGTTCCAGCATTATAATAGCCTTCATTCCATCTAAATTTTGAAAGCGTTATATTGTTTTGTTCAAGAATTTCTAGAAGCTTACTATGATTGTATTGAGATTGTAAAATTGACATAATGATTAAAAATAAAATTCATAGAATGTATAAGATTCTATGAATTTTTTCACGGGGGTTTATGTTATTACTTCTTACGAGTCTTTCGATTGAAAGCAGCATAGATCATATTCAGACCAGCACCTTCAAATACCAGCTTATTATCAATATACAGCTTACGACCGAAATTACGATGATGATTATTCTTCATAGACTTGATCGCACCATTTTCAATATGAATCTGACCAAAGGAAGAAGTACCATTAATGTTACCATTTTCATCCATGGAGAAATTGGCCTTATTTCGAGCAACTTCATCACGAAGCTTTGCTGTCAGTTCACGATCATAATTGTTGAGATGTGCTCGTGGAGTCTTTGGCTTCAACATGCTAAAGGCCTTATACAGATAACACTTCTTCAACTTACCAAATTCAACTGCCTTTTCAGTTCCATCAGCATTGATACGGAACAGCTGACGCTTCTTATATACCTTGCCAGTCTTTCCCTGAACATCAGTCATGGCCAAACGATAATCACTTACAGTCTTACCATTATCAATTTCAGCAAACTTCCATTCAGTCGGAGAAATCTGTGATACCTTTGGAGAAGTCTCACTAATCATCTTCAGCATAGAATTGCCAAGAGTTTCAATAGGATTGATGGATGCAGTCTGAGTATTAGTATTCATAGTTTTATTTTTCCTTTTTTGAGTTTGTTTTTGTTTTATGTTATTAATTTAATTAAATGTTTTTGTTCTGTCAATAGGTTTTCTTATGAAAATGTCTTGATTTAGATCTTTAAAAGAATTCCTTAATAAGCTTAACTTCAAATGTATCTTCAGGCATACATTCCTTAAGAGTCTTAAGAATTTTCTGTGCTTCTTTCATTGAGTTAATTTTATCAGCCCAGCCAAGATACTTGGTGAAAGATACCAAATCTTCATTATACTTACCTGTCTTAGTCATCATAAAACGAACAACATCGTTAGTCTTATTTTTACGAGTAATGATATAAGTATTCATATTTAAACCTCTTTCATTTGATTATAGTTCAAATATATGAAATTTCTGATGATCTGGCAATGGTTAATCTCAAAAAATATGTAAAATAAAGTTTACATTTCGTTATTTTCTTCTTCAAATTCTTTCTTCAACAACCACTTCTCAAATGAAATCTTTGCTTCTTTGAGTTTCTTTCGGAATTTCTCAATTTCTGCATCATACTTGTCTGTATTGTATGTTTCCTTTAAAAATTCCATCCTATGGAGACTGTCTTCAATGTTCTGAATCCATCTTGGAGTCCTGATCTCATGTTGGACTTTTTCTTTTGGAAACTTCCTTCTTTCACTCTGGTCGGGTAATTGTTCCAAAATTGATTCATAATTTCTTTCTATTGGCATATACTTTCATCCCTCTTTTTTTTCTATAAATTTGCTAATGCAGCCCACCATTCCGGAGATCCTTCTTCAGGTTCTTTCTTTTTCTTTTCTAATTGTAGTTCAATGATATAATCATTATCAGAATACAATTCTTTTAGTCTCAAATAAGAATCTATATCATGAACGACTATGGTTCCCTTACTATTAGGCTGTTCTTTTAGTTTTTCTTCATTCATTGTTGCTTGATTTCTTTGATCTCTTTCTTTTTCTAGAGATAACTGAAATTCGTATAATTCTCTCATAATTGGATTATTTTCTAGTTCTTCTTCAAGAGAAATGGATTCATCATTATAAGTTTTTTCTTCATAGATATGTACTTTCCCATTTTCATCAATGTAATTTCCATTTTCATCATAATGCTTCTCAATATATTCTTTTGCTTCGGATTGATCTCCCCACATTTTTTTTGCATAAAGTTTGAATTTTTGTTCAAAAATGTCTTTGAAAAGTTTGATCTCAAAATTAGTAGCAGGTTCTACTTCATTTCTACACTTGAACATAGCCAAAGACGTGAAAAAATTCTGTAATCCAACCTTTTCTCCATATACATCATAACCGATCTTTGGTACAAAATAAGGACTTAATTGTTCTTTTAACCATTTAACGCAGCCTTTATTGTCCGCAGCATACCATCGATGAATCTTGTCCTTTTCTTCTACCGTAAAATATAATTTCCATTGACCATCATAAGTTCTTACTTTATCATATCCAACTTCTTTTCGACCTGTCTTATAATAATAAATTTTAAGATTCGTATAAAACTGGTCATTCACATACGTAAGATCATTATTATATGTCTTGAAAACGTCAATTGTATCAAATTTAATCTGATCCATAACATAGAAAAGATCAATATAATTCTGTGCCATACATTTTATTTGATAATCGGTCACTTTCTTGAAATATGTTCCAATGTTCTTAATGTAATTATATTTTGTTCCTGTCTTGAATAACCTTTTAACCCAATAGCAAGTCGTCTTATAAAGATCGTCTATTGTTAACTTACAATTTTTAAATTCAGGAAATCCTAATAATGCTAGAATGTGATTGGTATTATAGAATTGTACCATTGCTGAATTAACAATAGCATTGATGTGGAATAGAAGTTTTCGGTTTATATCTACAGTCTTATCATCATAGATTGGATTCTTAACAAAATAATGTGTCTCAATCAATTCTTTTTCAGCAACAGCAGCACATTCTTCTTTTGTTTTTCCACATAGATACGCAGCTCGTTCAAAAGCTCCATATATGTTTAAAGGAATGATCTTTGAATCCATCTGGGTTCTGACCATTCCATAATACTCATTATAACTTTCTTTTTTCATTAAAGATCTACTCCTTTCTTCTGTCAGTATTTCTACTGACCTTCTACGTAGAAGAAAGAAGTAGAAATATGTTTTACATTAGTATATATAAAAGTTTGTTCATAAGTTTTCTTTCTATTTTAAAAGTTATTCATTTTCAATTACATTATCAAATATAACATTTTCAGGACTATTGGCAACATCCATTTCAATTTTTCAGTCTCAGGGAGAAGCTCAAAAAAGTCGGGATTCAGTCGAGGAGAAATTGAGCGGAACATTTTTAAAGATGTTACTACGAATAGTTCAAAACTATAACATAAGTGTAGAAGTACATTTTATTAATATATAGATTCTTTATTATTAATGTGTGTTCTTCTACATTTATGTTATAGTTTTTTGCTGCTCACAATAGTTCATAAAAAGAAAACAACCAAAATCATTTCGACTTTGGTTGCTTCCCTCCGATTCTTACCCGCTGACTTTTTTAGAATTTCAGAGCAAACTTATTGGATTTAGTCGTTCTTAGCAACTTAGTCAGAGCATTCACAATGTATTCAGCTTCTTCACGACTAATCATCTTTGTTTGAGTTTTATCTTGAGCCTTCTGAGCATGAGCATTTCTTCTGAACTTCCATTCATCCTGGAGTTTCTTTAAAACCTTATAATGTTCAGAATAGTTATGAAGAATTTCAACACGTTTCTTATTATAAGCCTTGATATGTTCAAGACATTCGAGACGATCCTTTAGATGAGAAATACACATCTTGAAAGGCATATTAAGAAATTTCTTTGCTGTTCGAATTAGTTCCTTGATGGATTCATATTCATGCTTTTCACGTTCAATCGTCTTAGCATAATGATTAATCCTTCGCTGGAGCATTTCATCTTCTTCAATTTGATTCATGTTTATGTGTTTCCTTTTATTTTTGATTATTTAATTACAAATATACTTAAATTCTAATGGTTTGGCAATGGTCTTAATGTAAAACTTTGATTACATTTATGAACTTGTTCTAGATTACGCCAGATCTCCGTCTATGATGAGATGTTCAACTATGTAAGCTGGATCGTAAGGATTCATTTAATCACAGTGAATTCTGTCAGATTTCGGCGATTTCAAATATTGAATTCTTGTGCTAGAACATCCAGATCTTGTTGGACTTGTTGTCTTTTTAAGGCAACTTGAGCATATTTCATGAAGACATCTAGAGCATTTTTATTGATTGAATCAAGTTCATCTGGAAATACACAAAAGAAAATCATAGAAGCATTTTTATAGAGATTGTAATTTCCATTTGCTCCAATAAAAATAGACAATAGATCTGAAAATCTATTTCTATTGAAATAACGGCTATTTCTAAATGCTTCTTTTAATTCTCTTTTTTCTTTATTTGAAAGAAATTACCAATAAGTCATTTATCGATCCTAGAAGGTTTGTTAACTTGAATGAAATCAGCAATGATAGTTTCAAAACGATTTTGGATAATTTCTGTATTATTACTCAAACAGTTATCATAAGAATTAACGATCTTACCACATTCATCAAGCAGTTCAAGAGTATCAGGAATACTTTCCCATGTACCATCATTGAAATAGACTTTAATCATACCACTGTTATAAAGGTCTTCCAAAATGCTAAAACGAACAACTGTATTCATTGGAACAAACCATACTTTTGTCTTATAATAGTACATTTTTAACCTCTGTTGTTATAAGTTTACATATTCACAAGATTACAGAACAGTTCAACTGCCTTTACCTTAGCATCCTGGACCTTTTTTGCCATTTCAGCAACGCTTTTGAAGTATTCCATAGCAGTATTCACAGTGGTGACGGGTTCAGTTTCAGCATCCCAAGCACAATGATCGTAGCCGACAAACTTTCCATCAACAGGCTTATATTCCATTCCCTTGATCTGGAACTTCCAAGCTCTCAAATACCATTCATTATTTCTCTTTTCAAGCTTTCCAATAATCTGCTTATCACAAGCACGAACAAATTCATAAGCCTTTCCACGAGTGATTTCACGAAGATTCACACATTCAAATCCTTCAGCATTCAGGATTTCCTTGATTTCTTTGCGGGGATCAGTTGTCAGCTTCATAGTAATACCTCTGTTATTGTTTTATAGTACAAATATACTTAATTATATTCAATCTGTCAATAGTAGATCTCAAAATATATGTAAAAAGAAGTTTACAAAGAGAAACACATCAGAAACGTGATCTGAACTGTTTTCTTTGAAAAGATGTATATCTATTCATCCAATACAGAAAAAGCGTGTAGAAACCGATCCTACACGCTTAATTCAAAGAACAAATAATGTTTTCTTTTATTCAGGAGAGAAAACCTTAAAGAACTCAATCACAAGTCTTTTTCTTTTTAAATGATTACTAAAAGACTTGAAACTCATCAAAGCAATAAAATCATTTTTTAAATGTTTATCTCCTCACCACACCAAATGTCTCTAAAACATTTAAATTTTTAATGATTTCATTTCGCTTGCTTTAAATAATTACTTTTAAAAATGTTTTAGATTAAACATTTCCGTCCAATCTGTAATAAAGCATAATTACCATTTGACTTCTGTTATTATTATTGTTTTATAGTACAAATATATTAAATTTCTGATGAATTGGCAATGTTTTTTTTTAAAAAATGTAAAATATAGTGCTTTGACATAAATCATAAATAAATAAAAATAAGTCAAAATTATAAATATATTATTTGGCAAGAAAACATTTAACATCCGAAGAACGAAATAAAATTAAGCAAAGCTTAATTGAAACCCGTTCTAGAAGAAAACAACAAATTATAAAAGTTGTTGAATTAAAAGTTAATTGTCATCAAACTGAAAAAGAAACATTTAAAAAGTTTAATGAAATGTTTAAACAAGCAAAATGGGTTAGAAATGATATGCTTGCTTATTCATTTCAAAATAAAGATAATTCTATTTTCAAATATGAGTATTTAAATCATAAAACAATCAAGCATTTTGATAAATTTAAAAATGAGATTGAAGAATCTATTACATTACCTGTTTATCTTCATAGAGGTATTGTTAATAATGTTAAACAAGACATTATTAATTTATCAAAGGCAAAGAAAAAAGGTTTAAAAATAGGAGCGTTAAAATTTAAATCAGAATGTAACTGTATTCCTATTTTAACCGGTGGTTTAAAAATAATAGATAATTCTCATATAACTATTCCCGGTTTCAAAAAATTAAAGGTTTATGGACTAGATCAAATTTTACAATATAATTCATTTGAATTAGCCAATTCAAATTTAATTAGAAAAGCTAGTGGAATTTATATACATGTTTCTGTTTGTATAAACAAAAATTCAATAATCAAACCAAAAACATATAAAGAAGTTGGTTTAGATTTTGGCATTAAAGATAATATAGTCACATCTGATGGAGAAAAGTTTAATTGTAATGAGCAAGAAACTGAATACCTAAAATTTCTACAAAAACAATTATATAGAAAGCAAAAGGGTTCTAAGCGTTATTACAAATTACGTAATCAAATTCAGAAAGAATATGAATATATAACTAACAAGAAAATAGATCAAACAAATAAATTGATACATTATCTTACTTCAAATTATGATACTATTTATTTTCAAGATGAACAAATTTCAAAATGGAAAAAGAAAAAGAAATCAAAGAAAACTGGTAAGAAATGTGGAAATTCATTTGGAAGGCAAATACAAGCATCATATTTAGGAAGAATAAAAGCAAAATTAATAAGTTTAGAAAAATCAGGAAAAACTTATAAAATTGATAAATTTCAACCTACTACTAAATTTTGTCCAAATTGTGCTTGTTTGAATAACATTGGTCTAGAAAGAACTTATAAATGTGATTGTGGATATATTGCTGATAGAGATATACATGCAGCACAAAATGTAAAATTGTTTGGCTCAACTAAAAGAGCTGAGTGCTTGGAACAAGCCTCCGCTGAGACATTAACCTCTACTATTACATTCTCATTAAGAACAAATAGCAAGTTAAGTCAAAGAAGCGAAAATGAAAATTCCACCCTTTAGGGTGGAATTAGTTCACTCTTCAACAAATTTGAAGGTTCTTCTACCATACCCCTCATGCGTGGAGTCTCGCATTGATAGAATTCATACATCATTTTCATCATTTGTGCCGTTGTCCATGGATAACTCACCAAACCACTACAATCGGTCTTATACAGGTATTTTTGAACTATAGCTCCGGATCCATAGCAGATGTATTGAACCTTATTTTTTTAAAGGAAAATGATACCCAATCCTATACAACTTTCTAAGTCTCAAGGGAATACCATCCACCGTTTTTCAATGATTACAATTTAACAAATTTTATGCCTTTTGGCAACGGTTTGGCACATTTAAATTTCTATATCTATTCTTATGTTCTTCTTCCGTGATTTCTTGATAATAATTTACTTGCCATAGACCATTTCCGGCGTCATACGGAACAGCAATACAATCCTGCTTATGAGATTGATAGAATTCATTCATTTCAGATTCTGTGCCCGTAATTGAACGAATGTCGTACAACTTTCCATCATCAGGAATTTCCAGAGGATTCTTGATGATCTTCATTTCATCAGAAACATTCTTCTTTTCGAGTTTCTTTTGAACACGTTCAAGATACTTGTTTGCTTTCTTTTCAATCTGAGATGCTCGGAATGCTGCCATTTCAGCTTTTGTACGACGATGTCTCTTCTTCATTTTCATTTTCCTTATTTAAGAAAGTTCTACTGCTTCATAATAGAAATGAAGCAGGAAGATCTTAGCATTATACTGCTTCACCAGTTCCTTAGCAAGTTCTTCATTTTCTTGTTCACATACCAACAGCTTTTCTGTGGCATTCCAATTCTGAGCAAAAATCTTGTAAATCTTCTTCATAGTATTAACCTCATTTGTTTTTACATTACAAATATACTTAATTATATTAAGTATGTCAATTGATCTTTTGTTAAATAAAATTTACCTTTACAGCATGAGTACAACCACCAGCACGAAGAGCTTCTTCTTTAGTATATCCACAATAGATCGTCATTTTTGTAAAATTTTCATTGAACTTGTACAGAGAATAAATAATTCCTTCTTTATTTTCATAAGTTCGAATGCCAATCTGTTTAAAATTTTCACAATTATCCCAAACAGGCCATCCTTCAACCAATTCTCGTTCAGCAAAAAATTCAATGCTTTTAATGATCTTCTTCATATAATTAAACCTCTTGTTTTATGTTTCAAATATACTTAATTATAATGAGTTCGTCAATAGTAGATCTTAAAAATATGTAAAAAGAAATTTACAAAAAAGACCCCAGGATTTTGTCCCAGAGTCTTTTTTGTTTTTTACGTTTATCAGGAAAATTACTTCTTGAAAATCTTCTGTTCAGATCCGGCCTTTACAATATAGACGCCTTGATTAAGACCTGAAATATCTTTGGACTTAGAAATCAATGTACCATCAAGATTATAGACACTAACATCAAGATCTGTAACAATCTGTTCATCAATGATTCTTAGATTATTAGAAATAAGTCTATTATTAATAATTGAATTAGGTAATATTGATTTACCGCACTGGCTAACGGAACCAATTTCCTGAATGAAGAAGTCGCCGCTAGCGGAAGAGAACTTTAGCTTGATAGCTGCAGTGTTTGCGAGGACTTCAGCCTGAGCAACAGTCTTACCCCAGTTAGCTTCCTGCTTGAACTTTGCCCACGGATAGTCCATGGTAGTCTTGGAAGCAGCCTTAGCAACAGCAGTCTTGAAGTTGTTGTATTCGGTCACAGTAGCTTCGTCAGCAACACCGAGTTCGATGAAGAACTGAGTGGTGGAGGTATAGGTAAGGCAGATACCACCCCAAGCGGAGATGTCGACACCTTCCTGGTTTTCAGACCAAATGTTGAAGCCGAGACCAACGAACGGATATTCATAAGCGGTACCGAGAGTAGCGGTTCCCTTAATGCCACCGTATGCTTCGCAGAGAGGGCCAAAGAAGTTACCGTAGATGGTCTCTTCAACATCCTCCGGGAAGGTGATCTTGGAGTCACCGTTGTTCGGGGCAGAATTGTCGTCGTAAATGTACCAATAACCGGAAGTTTCTTCTTCAGAACCGGTGACGACCTTACCTTCGGTATCGGATCCGTCCCAGAGGAAAGTTGCAGCAGCTGTTTCAGCAGAGTACTCTGCGTTGATACCACTGCTT
>CATQJL010000265.1:0-17674 GCA_958299035.1 Cylicocyclus nassatus
GCCATTTATCAACTTGCTCGTAACCCTGACGACTCCCTCGCGCCATTAGTCCAATAAGTGCATTTTTATTTTTCTCGCTGTGTAATTTTGTATTACTCAAAATTGATTGTTGCAGTTCTTTGTCTTGATTAGTGTATGCCTGAGTAATACCACTCGCACCTTCGCCTGCCGTGTGCATAAGTCCTGTGTCCTTATTATACATAATATTGTACCGCCCACGATTATAGACATCCATTGCATTAATAATGGCTGTCCTATCTTCTTCATCATCGTGGCGTGCCTTGAATTGGGCATAGAGTGCCAAACCATTAGCCATTGCTTCTAATCCTACCCCTGTGCCATTTTCGTTTTTATATGCGTTTAGATTGTTAATCGCTGTCACGGTTGGAGTTTTGCCGGAAAAACCTCCACTATTCGCACTATATCCATCTAGTTTCATTTTTGCTCCTTTCAGTCATCAGGTAATACTAAAAATTTCTTTGTTACGGTTGCTCCTGTTCCGTCAATATAAGTTATTGATTGTGCCAATGCTTTTAACCCCTCAAGAGAAAGGGTGGATGATATAAATGTCACCATCCAATAAGACGAAAATCCATTAGCACCATTTGTAACAGCAACAAATTTATTATTACCATATATTACACATTGCCATTGATTGGTACTAACCTGTATCGGTTCTGACCAAAGAATGCCATCATTAGATGTGGTAATCATTCCATTAGCTCCAACGGCAACAAATTTATTATTACCGTAAGTTACACATTGCCATTGAATAGTACTAACCTGTACCGGTTCTGACCAAAGAATGCCATCATTAGATGTGGTAATCATTCCATTAGCTCCAACGGCAACAAATTTATTATTACCGTAAGTTACACATTGCCATTGAATAGTACTAACCTGTATCGGTTCTGCCCAAAGAATGCCATCATTAGATGTGGTAATCATTCCATTAGCTCCAACGGCAACAAATTTATTATTACCGTAAGTTACGCTGTGTAAGTCAGAATAACCCTCAATACGAGATACATTGCCATTAGTCCAAGTTGTGCCATCAGAAGAGTAGAAAACGGAAGCTTTCCCAAGCCAAGCGTCTTGCCCAACTACAACAAAACGATTGTTACCGTAAGAAATGCCTTTCCTATTAGGTGTTGAATAATAGCTGTGTATAGTCCAGTTAATCCCATCAATTGAAGTTGCAGACAAGCCACCATTTGCAACGGCAACAAATTTATTATTACCGTAAGTTACACATTGCCATTGATTGGTACTAACCTGTACCGGTTCTGACCAAAGAATGCCATCATTAGATGTGGTAATCATTCCATTAGCTCCAACAGCAACAAATTTATTATTACCATAAGTTATGCCTTTACAATATGCAACAGGAAAAGATGCTGGAGTCGCCCAAGCATGTATAATATTATCTAACAACCTTACATGCCCATACTTCTCATTGGTGCCACCGCCATATTTCGTCGTTACATCGCTATGGTCTTCTGGTAATTTTGCAGGTTTATTTTTTATGTACCTGACATCAGTCGGGTCTGTAACATCCCAATCTGCCTGCATCTGGTCGGCATGTGATTGAAATGCCCAATATTTCGCACTGCCGTCTTCCGGTTCTGTTGGATCACCTATTGCCCATTGCTTGGCAAGTAATGCATAATCAAGTGCAGCCAAAATTGCAGGCAAATTACTTACTACCGCTTGAATAGATGTTAAATTTGTTGCAATAGTATCTATATTAGTTTTATTTAATGCCACTGCATCAATATTTGCTTTGCTGTTAGCAACAACCAATACATTATTCATGTTTGTGGCAACGGTATTAACACCGGTGATGTTTGTTGCAACATTATCGATGTTTGCTTTATTGTTAGCAACAACATTAATGTTTGGCAAATTGCTGTTAACCGTAAGAATGGAATTAATGTTGTCACCAACGATTTTTACCGGGGCAAGATTGCCTGCTACATTAATAATATTATCTATATTTGTGGCAACCGACTGAATATCGGTTTTAATGGTACTAACATTAGATACATCTAAACTAATTTCTGCAACCGCCGATATATCATCTTTAATTGAATATACAGCGTTTATATTGTTCAAATTATCATGTACGCCGTTTATTTTTGCCAAGTCATCTGCAACTTCTTCGACTTGGTCAATTGCTGCACCAACGGGAGCAATAACCGCAATATTATCTGCAACATTATCAAGATTAGTCAAATCAGCAGCAATAGTGTCTATCTTATCTATACTGCTCTCAACCGCCAAATACCCGGGACGCATAAGCAATGCATCTCGTGCCGCTTGAGTCGCCGCTAATAAGGATTGTGCAACAGGTAATACATCGGCAGGGTCAACCGTCAATTCCAGCTTGGTGCCGTCACTATTCCAACGCAATGATTTATTTGCACCGACCGGAACGGTAATGTCTAAATTGGGAAACTGCAATGAAATCTTTAATGCACGTTTTAGGTCGCCAGCCAATTGTTGTTCAATGATGCGGCTTTTGTCCACCATGTGTTCTATTTCTTTGAAAGGCCAGTTGTTATCTAAAACACTTTGTTGGTCAATCGGTAATTGTCTATAAAGTATAATCTTCCAACCAACCGGCAATATTGGTGGTGTCTCACTGCCCGGCTCTGCGGCACCCGGAGCATACCCTGGGTAATGCACCTCTTGTTGACTCATATCAACATAATAATCACTTGTGATTAGTGTTTCCACACCCTCAGGATTAACAATATATACTTTAATGTCTGTAGGGTCTATGATTTGGAATGTATACGGAAATTCTGTCGTTGAGCCATTCCCTAAATATATAATTGTATTTTCTGTGACTTGTACCATTCTTTAATACCTCTTTCTTAAAATAAAGTAATAGTGTTTTTCTTCTTGGTAGTACTTAACCAACTATTATCATATATGCCTGTACTGCCATATAAAGTGCTTCCGCCAATACTTGTTCCGTAATTATTGGTGTTAGTGCCATACAACGATATTGTGCCATTTGGAGTGGCAGTGTAAAATCCGCCTGTGTTGCTGTTATTATTAGTGCCTCCGCCAAATAATCCACTAACAGTATTTGCCAAACTTTGACCAGTGGCAGCACCATATATAGAAAAAGCACTCCCAATAATTGAACCCAACATCGCTTTTTTTCTTGCTGCTTTGTTTTGTTCCTCTAATGAGTCATAAATATTAGCTTGAGCATCATAGTTTGCTGCCTGCACAAAGTTCGCCCATGTGTCCTCTCTTTGTTTGCGTAACAAATCAAAAGATGCGTCACGCCACTCATCATTTGCTGCACTTGCGGCATCAAGTAAAGAGCCGCTGTTTCCGCTAATACCACTCGCACCTGCCGCGGCCGCTTGTTGCCCCCTAACTAATTTTAATCTGTCGTTTAGTTTCTTTTGGTCACGTGCATAATTCTCCGCAACTCTTTCGTTTGCTTTTTTGACAATTTCCGAATTTTGCCTTACGGCACGCTCTTGCGCCTCGTACATTCGTCTTTGTGCAACATACTGATCATTGATTTGTTTTGCATCTTTATAACCCTTAAGAACTTGCACTCCGACCATAGCCGCTGTTGGACTACACATGTTTAACTCCCCCTTCTTTCGCTATATAAAATTCTCTAAACGTGGATGACCCTGCCTGAACCGTGTCAGGCAAAAACACCGCACCAAAATGTTGCAACCAATTTATAGATTTTGTGTTTTTTATGTTTACCATATTTGTTAAAAGGCAATATTTGTCAACCCATTCTTTTATGAGTTTTTTGCTTTCTTTAATTAAAATTTCTTTTTTGTATTCATAAATATGTTTAGTCGCCAACATCCATATTTCCCTGCCTATATTATTTTTACTCGGCAATGTTAACCCTGCAATACATAATAAATTCATTTTGATGTCAAAATATACATAAACTTCATCCGAAAGTTTTATGCTTTCTGTGATGACTTTTCTTAAATCACACTCCGGTGGTATATCAAGCAAATCGGTCTCCCTTATGTCTTTTAAAAGTTTATCCGTGTAATATTCTGTTGACATCTCATTTTTATAAATATATGTAGTTTTTAAGAAAAATTTATCCACCAAAAGTCACCACTCTTACTGCCATTAATAAATTAAAAGGATAAGGGGAACTGCTCGTTATTGTAATACGCCCTTCAATATCAAACCCACCCATTGGCAACGATATTCTTTTGTCACCGGTAAATAATTTAATATTATCTACACTTAATATTTCGTCATATTTAATCTCGTCCTGAACATTAAAATCACGCCCAACATAACCTCCAAGAGTGTTGCTTAATCGTAATATGCAGTTAGATATGTGCTTCTCTCTTCCTTGCATTGTGCCATCACTTGTTCGGTTCTCTATGTTTGGCAGTTCCAAATTAAGTGTATATGCCAAACCAATGCGAGCAACCTTGACTCCGGCACCCGGGATTGTAACATTACCTGCGGCATCTGTTGTTAAATTTGGATAAGCACGTCCATCACCTAATACCGTAACTATTGTGTTAGGTAAATGCGATATTTGAAAAGTAGTTTGTGGTGTTGAGTAATTAAACTTTTTAGAACAATCTAACATGCAGTAATCATTAGGATTAGTGCTTGTATTGTCATTATTGGCAAATCGCTCTAAATATATGATGCCGTTCCGTTCAGTTAACATATATATATAATCTGCTGTTCTATTGGGGTCGTCTTTGACATCTCGACAAGAGCAAATACCCATTATTCCGCCGTTTGTTTGCATAGTGCTCCATGCGTAGACCTTCTGCTCTGGAATATAGGTTAAACACATCAATTTACCGTAAGTTTTGCTATTCAAAGAATTACTATTAGACGGCTTAAAAAAGATGATACTATCAGGTTCATTTTTGTAAGACATCATGTTCAATTTGTCTTCTGCTGTAATGTGAGAAGCCAATATGTTTAAATTGTCCCCGGTGTAACTATCACTATTAAAGTCATAACCAACCTCTCTAACATTATTACCTAATGCCTCGACAAATATGTGTTTGTTGCCTATTAGTAATGGCTCTGCATCATAGCTCCCTCGTGATGTTTGTAATTTAGTTTGTATCTTCGTGGGAGTGACGGTTGTGCTTCCATCTATTACCCATTCGTTGCCGTTAGTGAATATAAACATATCTGTTGCCACCGACAAAAACTTAATATTGAATTGTTGTCTTGATATTAAAGATATTGCGATAGCACTATCATCTGTCAATGTTCCGCCCGCTTTTTCCACGCTAAAATTTGGATAATCCCCGCTTTTGCTCATCCATATCATATAGGGAAATCTCTTTGTTCCGCCAAAACACAATCTATCTTGAAAGAAAGAAACGGTACCCGGATATCCAGAATAGTTATTTGTGAACATATCCATTGCAACAATATGTGTATCTGTTGTATATGCAAAAGATTTAATCACATTACCTATTGCATTACGTGCGTTTGTTATACTCGTGATTTGGATAATTCCTGCATGTTCATAAGGCAATGCCGTTAATACCGCCGTGCAACTTCCGGAAGTATGTGTGTATGACATTCTCAACAACGTTTCTTCGGTGACCGTACCACTTTCTGTTACATTGAAATTTGATTTGCTGTTGTATTGCCTGTAGTCATGCCAAGAAGTACCATTGTCATAAGATGCCTGTATTTTCATGACACCATCCCAAGTGCCACTTGTTATTATCTTCCAACTACTGCCAACGGTAACATTGCCGCTTGTACTGGTACTATTGAATGTCTTGCTGACGCTTACACTATCAACCATATGTGTCAGACGAAATTTTGCTCCAACCATTGTGTCTTCCTCTGGAGAACTAATGAATATGTCTTCGTTTGCTACTAAATTAACACTATTCCCTGTTGTTGCTGAAACATGCATCTTGAAATTGTCACTAACATTAATACCTTCATCAGAGAAATATGGCGATGTTATGTTGTAATTAGTACAAGTCATAGTCGGCTGTACTGCTTGAGGAGCCATATATATTCTCAAAACTTTTAATGGATAATATCCGCTTGCAATAAATAGCAATTCGCCGCTCTGTGAAAATCTTAATTTATTATAGAGATTAGCCGAACGATTACTGAATGGTGATGCACAATGAGCGATATAGCGTCCTTTTTTATAAGCATATATGTTATTGGTGCCAATAATCACCAAGATACTATAATCTCTACCACCATCACGCAACAGGTCTTCGTTTGTTATTCTGTATTCTACCATAGAAATGAAGTCGCCCAAACCGTCTGGGTCTATTGTATCTATGTATTCTGTACCTGGCCTCTTATATACTGGACCAGCCGGACGAATAACTGCGTTTTCTGCTTTAAGTAATGCATATTGATATTTATCAAGAGTCACTTGATTAGCCACTTCCGGCGATATTTCCCCTGCATTAAATGCACATTGTAAATGATAATATGCTGAAACTCCACCTGCCATGTTATCAATACCTCGCTTTCACATAACTATCAGGATAAACCGGATCTTTTTTACGTTCCATTGCAGAGTGATATCTCGCATCTTGCAAAGCCACGGTGGCAAGTTGATATTCCATGTTTTTCAATTCCTGACTTCCTGTTAATGGTATTGCTATATTAGCAGCCAACATGTGAGCGAACGCCTCCAAAAAGTCACTCGGCACGACATTAATATCATCAATATCATAAATATACTCGGCATATGCCAAAGGAATGTTACAGCCCAACGCTACCTGATTATCGTTAGCCATGAATAATTCATATTTTTGTTTGTCATTTTCTGCATCAATAGCAATACCATCTTCATTGTATATCTTCATGATGCGAACACATTTATTTGGATAAGAATATACGTGTTGCCAACGTGGATGTTTCGTTTCCAATTCTGGCAATGATGTTATTTTTTTTGCAAAGCCCCAATCATAGTGCCGCAGTAAATGTTCTTTTGTTAAACCGTACATTAACTTACATTGACGTGCAGGTTCAGTTTGCTCATCAATATTTGTTATTCTGCTTTTTCCTAAAAAGCTTAATGCCATATTGCATACATCAGTGATATTTGCCATTTTTCCCCCCTTGACATTTATATTTTATTGCCGTATAATATTTACAATTTCTACTACGGTAGATAAAAAGAATTGTAATTCCCTGTGATTACAAATGGTATCAAGAACACCCGTCATTTTTGGCGGGTGTTTTTTGTTATTTCTCTGCGCCGGTTATCCAAGCAATGATTGCTGCAACGATATCGACG
Organism: Cylicocyclus nassatus; assembly: GCA_958299035.1. NCBI lineage: Eukaryota > Metazoa > Nematoda > Chromadorea > Rhabditida > Strongylidae > Cylicocyclus > Cylicocyclus nassatus. The sequence continues at coordinate 7,280 of CATQJL010000265.1, forward strand.
ACTGCAGAAAGGAATGCTACCAATTTAGTGATCATGTCAACCATTGACTCTGGTGCAATTCCGCCAAGCATTAAAACCAATACACTGATTGCAAATAAAATGCTTGCTATCAACCGTACAGTTTTATTTTTGAAAAAGCTCATTTGTTTATCCCCCTTTCCTGATGTTTATCTTTTTGTAAAGATTAAGCAACATATACCAACCACAAACAGATTTCGTTGCAGTTTTAACTCATTGATTTTTCTGTGTTGGACTTTTGCGTACTTCTCTAATGATATTGATGCACTCGTCAATGACTGCTCCTGCTGTTGACAGGTCTTTGTTAATGCTTCTACTTGTGTCTGTAATTGTGCGTTGAACGTTTTTAGCGTTATTAAGTTTTTCTCTAACCTCTGTAACTGCTGTTCCGTTATCAAAAAATCCGATGCCAAAGCCAATGGCTGCACCAGCAATAAAGCAGATAATATAAACGACAATACTCGTACCATTTCCCTTAACCTTTCCATTGATACTTGTTCGGATGAAGTCCACCATCCCTAACATCAACGTGGATAAACTCTTTTCTCTCATAATAACCAACTCCGTCAAATAAACGTGTTCCTAGCACAAAGCCATAGAACGTATGATATTCTTTTGTGTCATATTTCGTTGGGCTTCCAACGTAAATGTCTGCACCATTGCCCAACATATGCTGGCTGTTAGGACTTCCACCAACTTCTTCATTATGCTTAGGACAACGATATGCATCACTAATGTATATGGGTTTACCCCATAATTCACGTAACTTGTTCAGCCGTTGCCTTAATATTGGACTAATCTTTAATGTATGACAGCAATGACATTCAAGTTCTTTGTTAGTGAAATACTCCATAATTCCTCCACTTCATAAAGGTATTCTAAAAATACCTACATTTTTTTTTGACTTTTTAAAGGCAAAAATTACATTTTTTCTTAAATTGTTGTCAAGTGATACTTTACAACTATTGCAAAATTTGCAATAGTTCCAACAACTCCTGCCTCTGCCCTTTGTTTATGAGCCAATCAATGATATAGATTATTACCACCACAACTTGTAAGCCGTAGTGAAATAATATAATTGACCATAACATTTTCTTGGGCATAATTTCTTGGAGTGTGGGCAATGCACGCTCCAAGATTTCCAACAACTTCATTTTCCCTGTCCTTTGAAATGTAACCCCTTTATATCTTCCATAAGTTTGTCTGCGTAACCATTACCACCTAAACTCTTGTATTGGGTATAACACTCGGTTACGATTTGGAAAGTATCTTTGCTGATGTAATTATTCTTGGTCGTGGCAGAATGGATACGGGTGATGTGTGCCAATAGTCCGCTCCGTACCCCATATTCCAACGTCCCTAACTTGCGGTATATGACATAAAGCCCTGCTAATATAAGCAGCGTGCGTGCATCTACAATGTTACCTAACATTTGCCAAATCAGTTGTTCCATTGATTACACCCCAACCAAATTTACCCTATCAAGTATCTTCTGCCATTCAGCATTGTCCCTAAAATCCTGTTCTAATTGAGCAGGTACTTTCACGGTTACACTTTCACCCGTATCTGGAAAATTATCCGCATAACGAAGTTTCACTACTTTTGACGCAAGAGAAAAATCAATTTCTGTTATTGGGCAATTTTCTAATGCCGTGCAATCAAAGAATTCACAATGTTTGAGTGATAATGTTTGCATACCGCTGTTAGCAAAAGCATAACCTGCAACATGTGTTACGCTGTCCAAAGTAATGCTTTCTAAGTTATCGTTATCGGCAAACATATGCCTCGCAACCTTAACAAGGTTTGGCAAATTATATAAAGCAACATTAGAATCTGCAAACTGATGTCCATCATCATCATCGTGACTAATTACTGAACATTCTATGGCTTCATAACTATCATCGCGATTTATGAAGTAATATTCGTTTCCTTCATACTCTTGCAATTCCGTTTTCCAATATGTGCCTGAATACGGATTGTCATCTGAATCAAAGAGCTCCGGATTTACGATAAAGCCATATTTTTTATCGCCGCCGATTTTTCCCCACTCTTCTAAATCCCACCATCCACCTTCATATTCTAATGTTACCTGTATAAGGTGTTCGTCTTCTCTCCTTTCTTTTTGTCCCCAACCCCAACGCCATCCTGTATAATCAGAACCATCGGCATTATATAATTTAGGGAAATCGATTTTTTCTATTTGTTCCTTGTCTCCTTCATAATGTACCCACCAATAATAACCGTGTTCCTTTTCTGGGTCTTCTGAAAATTCACCGTCCGCCTGCGACTCTACATAAATAGTATCTTCTTCCGATACTCCTTTACGTTTATACTCATAAAGAGCCATACCACTGCCTATTTCCACATCCGGTGCATTATGTGTAAATACATCTTCGTCCTCTTGGGCATTTTTATGAAACTTATAAACTATTGCACCGATTATGTACTCTTCGTTAGTGATGTCTTCTGACTCAAATTCATTTGAATGTAAACCGTATAAACAAGAATCATACATATATTTGACGGTAGAATTAAATGTTACTTCGGTTAAATTTGTCTCTCTAAATACTTCTTTTGCTATGCTACCACCTCGAGAACTATCAACCGGAACAACACAATTTATTTCTCTCAATGAACTAAAACGTGAAAAAGCTGACTCCCCTAAATGTGTTAAACCTGTATGGTCGCTGGCAAGAGATATTGTTTCAAGAATGCTTTTCTGTTCATCGTCAAGAAAAACGTCCCTGCCGTTATAACTTTCTATACTTGTTATGCTTGCAGGAATAGTCCAACTTGTTGGGACTTCTACCGCCGGTATTGTATTACTCATAACAGCATCAAATGTTAAACCACCGCCTCCGCTTTCTACATTAACAACAAATCCCGGTTTGAAACCAATAACATTTGTTCCGCTGGAACTTGGCAAATTGTATGTGCCATTAGTCGTGATAGTGCCAGCTGTTGCTGCACTATCCTCAACATCTATTAATTCATTTGGTACATTGACATTAACATATTTAGCAACTCCATTTTCCACGACAAGTCCTGTACCATTTGTGATAAATGTTGGAACAGAAGTTATTACATTTATGGTAACTTTTTCCATTGCCACATTGTCATCATCCGGAACAACTTCAACATTTGTTCCATCGGTAATTGTAAATGTTTTATTCGCTTGTATAGGAATATTGACCGTTACTTTATCAAAAGCATCATAACCATAATCTGTCGGATAATAGGTTTTGTTATTAGTGCCTGCATCAAGTGAACCATAAGAACCAGTACCACCACTAACCTGCACAATAACTTTTCCATAACCATCGGCGCCTTCATCGGTCGCATTATATGTGCCATTTTCGTTTATTTCTTTTTCATCAATAATAACTGAACCGCCGCCGTCTATTTTTTTTTTCCAAACAGTGTCGTCTTCGTTAAATTGGTAAGTATCTCCGGTGTCATATTCCTCAAACAATGACCCACCTGCCAAATTCATTGGCTTTGTTTCTTTGGACGAACCAACTAAATGCTTCCATATTTTTCCGTTCGGATTGCCGCATGAATATTTTTCTTTTAATACATACATTTGAAATCCTCCAAAAAATAGGGCTGAGGACATAACCCCCAGCCCTCACCTAACTGTTCTTTTTGATGAGCTCTACTAATTCCGCACGTGTTGCATCGTCTCTGTATTCTATGCCCTTTTCATACAGCATTATGCGAAGCTCATTCATTGACATTAAATCAAAATTGATTGTGTCCATACCTAATTAAAACTTCCAATTAGGCACGGTTTCTGTCAAACCTGCTGAAATCTTACCTGCCAAAGAGCCAGTGCCTGCACTCAATGTCAAACGTAAGAAATCTTTTGCACCATAAGGCATTTTTGCAGAGAGTACTAAACCTACACCACCAACAGGCACTTTGTAAGATGCCATATCAATAGGGGTGGTAAAAGAACTGTCTGTTGCTGTTTGCAATGTCAATGTCAATTCGTCTGTTTGGGGTGTGTCAACATGAGCGGTGATAAACAAAGGGTCGGATGCATCACCACCGCCAACATTGGCAATAACATTAGATGTCGCACCACTTGATGCTTTATCAAAAAACATATTCTCTTGGTCAAAAATCATTTTGTTTTCTTCCTTTCTTTAGATAATTTTTATTGTTTATTCCACTGCTGCTTCTGTTTCGCTCATGCATTCCATCTTCTTCACAGGCATGCCTGCAAAACGGAGTAACGGAGCTGAACCCATAACATCTTGACGTGTAACATGAACGTTATTTTTATGAGTGAGCCAAGTTTCCAACCATGCATAAACCGTCTCCGGAACATAGCAAATTGGTGCTTTGGGCTGCCAAATGCGATTTTTAGCATAGATGAATTTATCAATAATCGAACGCTGTGCAGCGTCTGTGGCAGACGATAAACCGGATACATCAATGTTGCAAATACGAGCAACACTGCGAACATTGTGGACTGCCAAGCCACATTTCCAACCATACAATGTTTGAACCGCACGGAAAGGCTTACCATCTGCATCCATAACATCGTCCTCTCCTAAATCTTGCCGTTTCAAACCTGCCTGTGTACCTTTAGGATATATACCGGTTACACGACGATCACCCCAATCGACAATCAATATAGAGGCATTGGTGTTCTCTCCCGGAGTACCTGCACTTATAACTTGGTAACCAGCTGAACCTTTGGCCCCCGTCAATGTGTTGTATCTAACCATAAAACCATTGAATGTGTCCTCGTCTGCGGTGAGGTCACCATACATTAACATGTTAGCAACATATTGCCCCATGCCTTCCACATGTGCATCATCCTCGCTTGCGCGGTATTGTTGTGGGTTAGGTTTACCTGCCAACAATTCAACATCGATACAAGAGCGGTCTTCTAAATGCATACATACATCAATAATCTGTTTGGTAGTGCCTTTTGTTGCAGCAGTACCACGATTAATGCGGCGAATAGATGGACTCGGCAAAGATGCGCGAATTGTTGTCTTGTTGCCAATAGGTAAGTCCCCTTCTGTCCACGGTATATCTTGCATAATAGGGTTTGATTGACTAAGTACTTCAATTACTCTGTCAATACTTCCATCAGGATTAAGTTGTTTTCTTAAATCATTTAAAGTGTGTGCATAGCCAATTACAGCCATCTTAAATCATCTCCTTTTTTTTACTTTTACTGATATTTGCTCCAATCAGTATTTGGATACATTGGGTCTTTAGTCGAAGTTCCAACACTGCCAGTGCCGCCTGCAGCTTTCCCCGGGTCGCTTTGTAACATCCTGCCGAGTATTTCAAAAGCTCTAATGAGCTCTATTCTGTCGCCGGCTCCTGTTTCGTTTAAGGCCGCTCTAATACCGGGTACCGTTTTTTCTACATACTCAACGCCTGTACCAACAAGTGCTAATATTTTGTCTTTATCGGCTCCCAGTTCTTTTAAAGAGTTATCTTTCCAGTTCTGCCTTTCAGTTTTAATTTCACTGACAATGTCATTTACTATTTCATGGCCCCAGTCCATGCCAAATTTCACAATGGCACTTGCCTGTTCATTGGACAAATTCATGTCCTTTATAACCTCGACGAACTTATCGCTTCGTTCCTGATTAAAATCTAAATCATCTGGAATTACTGCTTTGAAGTCATAAGTAATCGGCTGTGCAGGATTTGCACCTGCCTTATTGTTTGCGTCTCCTGTCATAGTGCCGCCGCCGTTACTATTGCCTCCGTCGTCGTTGGTGTTAACATTGTTACCTACATTGCCTTGTGCAGGATTTTCGTGCGTTGCTGGTGTTTTCGTATTAGCAACAACTCCATTACTTGGGTTTTCGTTATCCATTCATTTGGTCTCCTTTCTCTGCTTCTATTGCGAGTTCCTGAGCTCGCAATTTTATTTTTATATATTCAATTTCGCCCTGTTGCTTTAATTGGATTGCTTCCAATCCCAAAGCATCAATGGACGATAGAATCCCTAATCCAACATCTCGCCGACCTTCGTTATAAAATGTGCTGCTATTACCAGAGAATGCTTTTGAATATATATTTGTTTGGTCTAGCATTCGCATTATAAACCAACGTCCATTTTCTGTTTTTAACAAAGACATTAATGCGTCCACATCCCGGCGGTGAAATTCTTTTTGAATAAACTCAGCCATGTGTGCATGATGGCTGTTTGCTTCAGTGATTGTTTTATATCCCATTGCTATTATTCAAAACCTCCACTTACACCCATCCATGAATTAAGAGCTGGGTTTCCATTTTGTGTCGCTTCTTCAATATTTTTTGCGGCTTCCGCTATTGGCGCTGCTGCTTGTGCCGTAACTAAATTATTTTGTAATGTTTCCTGTTCTGCAATTTTCTGCCGCTCTTGTTCTAACAACATAGCCACATCTTTGTCTGGTCTTTGCATTGCAGCCGGTGCTCCAAGCAACTCAAAGTATTTAGTTATTGCTCCAATCGGGTCTACTTTTTTTGTAACTTCCGGCCATACCTGTGCCATTTGAGTCACAATTGCTAAACCTTGCTCAATATTGATTAATCCGCTCATCTTTTGCGCTTGTGCTAATGGGGAAATGTAATCAACATTTATTTCTGCATCGCCGATAATTTCTAACAATTCTTCCGGTATTGGTGGAAATGCCCCCGACCTTTCCAGTATTGAATATACCCTTTGAATGATTACATTTAAAAATTCGTCTTGCAACCGCTCCACCACCGGTCCTAACTGCTGCAATTTTTCTTGTGTCCGTTCTACCACTTCTCGGGCTGTCATTCTTGATTTATCTAAATTATCCAACATTAAGAACAAGTCAGCACTATATGCTCGTTTAATCTTATCTTCTGTCCTTATGATTTCTTGTTGGGCATGGTTAAGGTCTAATTGCACGTCAAATAATGGTTGTACTGATTGTTGATTGCTGTCATCTACTGGCGTCATACCGCCCGGCAATAAGTTTATACCGCCATTGTTCATTAAGTTACTTGGCCCTTTCATTGGTGGTTTTATTGCCAATTCCACTGCTGTCATGTAGTCCTTTTTGAGGACTTGTAACATTTTGCTGTCACCTTCAGCAAACCAACCCGGACCTTTTCCATATGGTTCTAATCCATTTACTAAATACCGCGCAATTGGTATTGCCCATTCTTCAAAACCGCCGATATATAAGTATTCGTCTTCTTGTGAATTATCTAACCAATATACTGATCTATACGGCATATTTAGGTTATTCATGTATCCCGGCATTTGTTCATCGTTTGGCTCTACTAACCAATTGACGATAAATTTCCTTTCGCTATTGTCATTACCTATTCTTGCGGCATTTTGTAAGCTTACAGGTAATGCGTCTATTCCAAAGAAATCTACTAATTGCAATAAAGTCATTTCATACTTACGTGCAAATGTTGTTACTTTACCAAACCCGTCACTTTCAAGTGCGTAAGTGCCTATTGTCATAGTTTGGAATCTTACGCCTTTTAACGGATCATAAAATACCGCCATAGGACACTGCCCAAATGGTAATTCTAGATACACGCTGTGAACAGAGTTATAGAAGTTACTTTGTGCCAACACATGGCTCACAATTTCATATCTCTTGTCTAATACTCGCAGTGCGTCAACATTCCCGTTTAATTCGCTGTTTTGGAACATAAATCTGAACCATTGACGGCTTGGTGGTGTAAGTCCTGACATTACACCTGCAGCAAATATTTGACACGCTTCCCATGCTACTCCGTGTACTATTTTTAAATCTCTTCTTCTTCCGGGATTTGTTTTGTCTGCTGTTTCGTCAAATTCGCCCACATATGGCAACTGGAAATCTCTTATAGATTCCCACCTGTCAATATAATCACGCCTTTTGTCATACATGCTTTTGATTTTTTGGTTTAGTCGTGACTTTTGTGGTTGTTTGAATTTGAGTGATATAGTATCACTCGGCAAACTTTTTATTGAATTTGTTAATGTTTCTGTTTGTATTTTTTCAAACATTTTTACTTACCCTAATGTTGTTTTAGTTTGGTCTCCGCCTGCCAATGAGCTGGATTGAATTGCTGATGATAATGTTGATTGAAAACCTCGCTTACGCCGCTTTTTTGTCATTAATGTTTCTAAACCTATATTTTCATTGCTCACATTCGTTACCGTAGGGTCTACTTGCACTTCCGGTACTTCTACCATTGTTGAATCCGTGCTTCTTGATTTGCTAACAAGTCCGCCCAAACCTGCTGCTCCGGCAATGGTTGAACCCACTACTGTTTTAACTCCACTCAATCCATCGCCACCTACTCTTTTAACTTCTTTTGCAACCCTTGATACCGTTTTACCTACACTTTTTACCGCTTTTTTTAGCGTCTTTCCAAAACCCATTTTTTCTTTCCTTTCTAACAAATATATTATTTCATATATAACTAAAAATCGTATAAGTTGCTATCGCTCAATATTGTGTACTGCGTGTTACACATAAGTTTGCTGTGTTTATATTTTGCGGCTTCCGGGGATAATTCCCACGATATATCACGCGCAAATGTTAATGCCAAACCATCCGACAAGTCCGGGGAACGTCCTAATTTTATTTTTATTTCTTCTTTTGATACTAATCGTATTCTGCCCCGCTTTGTGAATTTGAATGTTTGGACGGCTAATTCGTTTCTTAATACTTGGTCATCGGGAATTGCTAGTCCGTTTTTCATTGCATCCCTTAGTTTGAAGTACATTTCTGCCCGGATATTTTCGTATCTGTCGTCTTGGCACGCCCTGCTTCCAAATGCTACTTCTGTTATTCTTGAACATCCACGATGTCGCAGTGCGTCTATTACTCCGGCTCCCATACTTCCACTATCTATGAATGTCATTGCCGGCCTGTAGTCGTTTATTGCAAACATTATTCTGTCGGCTACTTCTTGTGTATCTAACTTTGTGTATATTCTTGGCGGATATATTAAGTTACCATGCCTTATCCATATAGTTGTCCTGTCATCGCCAAATCTCGCAACGTCCACTCCAATGACTACCGGCGTGCCTTCCACTACATCTTTTTCTGTTAGTTTTAGTTTTGACGATTTATTTAATATTTCTATCGGGAATACTACATCTTCTGCACTTGCCGAGAAGTCACACATGAATTCTTGAGCAAATGCTATTTCTGTGTTTTGGTCTTTAGCTTCTGCTATTTCTTCTTCTGTGAATATTCCCGTTTGAGTTACATCAAGTTTTAAGCTGTACCATGCAGGGCTTTCTTTTGTTTTTGTCTTATGACTTACTGCATGTCTATATATTTCATAAAATTGGTTTTCCCCTTTTGGTGTCCCTATGAAGTAAGCAAATCCTTTTGTGCTTAATACACTTGCCATTATGATTTTGCTCCATAGTTCCGGTTTTATGTCTGCATATTCATCAAATACTACTCCGTCCCAATGTGGCCCACGCAAAGCATCCGGTTTGTCCGCTCCTACTACATATATTCTTGCTCCTGCCATTCCTTCATGTTGTGTCGGAAATTCTACATATAGTTCACTTTCATTGATTTTTATGCCAGGTATGCGGGTTACAAAGCTTTTTAGTTTTTCCCAACTTATCAGTTTCGCTTGATTACGGTATGGTGCGATGTATGCATATAACGGCATTGGCTTGTCATTTTGCAGTGCACTTTTTACTAACTGCGCCAACATGCCTGTTGTTTTGCCTAATTGCCGATGTGCTACTATTACCGCCCTTTTATGTTTGTCTAATGCTGGATGTATTTTGTCCGCCCATATTTTACGCGGTATATACGGTATTACTACTTCACGTTCTTCTTCTATTAGTTCATTTTCTTTGTCTGTCATTTTTTACTCTAATTTTTCAAATTTACTACCAAAGAATGTGTGGGGCTTACCACCCACACGCGCGTGCATCGTTGGGGGCCCCCACCCCCTATTTGTTTGCCAAAAAAGATTTTTTCTGGCGAAATAACCACGAAACACAAACCACGAACCCGGAGGGCCAGGAGCGGATCCACCACACGAACAGGGAGAGCAGCTCCCGGGGGCACTAACATCCTATAATTCAAAATATAGGGCGTTCGAATAGTTCTTAATAGTAATCATTACTAGTAGTAAGAATACATTATAGCACTAGTTCTCAATAACAATTGCGTCCTCCACCGGAGCAACAGCAAAGCGCACCCGAACCGGACCACCGGATCCACCACGTGCAGCAGTAAGAGCTCCAATGGAATCAGCATAGTACTTGGAAGCTACCAACCGGGAAGCCATAGCCACAGACCTGTCAGCCATAACCGACAACCAGAATGCCTGCAGTTCATCAACACCCAGTACAGCAGCAGCAGCCCCGTTCTTTTTCAGTACTCTGCGTTGATACCACTGCTT
>CATQJL010000266.1:0-17542 GCA_958299035.1 Cylicocyclus nassatus
AAGCAGTGGTATCAACGCAGAGTACTAAAAATTGAAAGGAAGGTAATTACCAATGGCAGAATCAAAATTAACTTACGCACAGATCAGAGGAAATTTCATGGAACCGTTTAAGGATAATAAAATCCTTTCACAGGAACTGCCGGAACTTGCATCCGGATTAATGGAAGCTGAATTCGGTGTAAACACAACAGATAACTCCCAAGTCCCAATAATCTTCGTTGAAGCTTGGAAAGCTATAACGAAGAAGATCTCATCAGAAACATCCAATGAATTAGCTGTTGATGTATGTGGTTTAAGACTTGAATATGTAACAGAATATTCTGAATCAGACAAGTCAACAAATATTGTACCACAAATGTTTCACATTAAGACACCAATTTTCCAACAGCGTGATAGAGCTGTAACAATCGGTGCATCTTATGTTGATACATTAAACCAGCAATACAATGCTTGGAGAAGCGTTTACGCACTCGAAGCTTACACAGGTTTGGAAAATCAGGTATATGCTACTTTATTAAATGAATATGGAATAAACGTAATGGTACCAGCTGCAATATACCCATTCTTAGCCGCAACACAGGTTGCAGGTATCCAAATTGTAAGAAAAACTAAACAACCATTAAACATGTACAACGTATATGAAATTGATATTTCAGGAGATGATCAAATCATATACAGCCCAGAGGCTTTAGTAAAATTAAAAGTAAAAAATGATTCAAAGAAGTAATCATTAATCAACGTTAAAAAGTATCAGTTAAATTGTCGGTTGTATGATTTAACTGATACTTGAAATATATTTATGGAGGACATAAAAATGGATAGTTTAATTATTGGCTTAGGAAATGCGGGTTCAAACATCATCAGAAAGGTTGCAAAATCAAAATACCTTTCTGAAGCAAAATTATACGCTATAGACTCTACCATGTCATCAATTTCAATGAATGATGTAACAAGAGTAAACATCATTCCAATAATTTCTGATGAAAACACCGGAGCAGGACGCAACAGAGAACGTGGTAAGGCTATGTATGAATATCACGATTCTCAGGGAGTATTTGTTGATATGTATGACGACGCAACAAAAGCAAAAGCTCCTGTAATATTAGTTTCATCAGCTGCAGGTGGAACTGGTTCTGGTTCCATCATATCATGCATCAAGTCATTAATGGAAAATGGTGTTGAAGTTTTTCCAATTATCATTACACCAAATAAAGCAGATCCAACTGCTTTCCATTATAACACAATTGATTTAATGTATGAATTAAATGAAATTGGAATTGTTAATTATTCTATATTTGAAAATAAACATAACGATTCTAATTATGACGAAATTAATCAAGAAGTAGTTGTCTTTATTGAAACAATTCTTGGAAAACATTATGATACAACTGATCTTGATTCAATTGATGATCAGGATAGAGTTAATCTCTTATCAACACCTGGTAGAATTGTTGCTATAAATGTTGAAGGTAATACTGCTGATGATATTGTCAGAGATATGATGAAGAAACTTGTTGTTGGTTCTCAGCCATCATGGGATGCTTCAAAACAGGGAACAGTTATGCTCGGCTGTTCATTAAAGTCCATGTATGCAATGAGTGAATTCAATAAAATATTTGATGAAGTAATCAGCAGACTTGAATTAAATATCCTTGATCAGTATCGTCATATTGTAAATGATGACAACAATGGCAAATACTCAGCAACAATTATTATTGCAGGACTTTCAAGACCTGATATGACTGATGTTAGTGATGTTGATTATGTTGAAGCAAAAACAATTGGTGATGGACTCAAACGACCAAAGAGACCATCATTCATGACTCGCGGAAAAGCAGTTATAGAAAATAAGAATTCAACAGATGCAACTAATACCCCAGTTTTCAAATGGAAAAAATAAAATAAAAATAAACTAAGGAAAAAATCTGTTGAGTATATATACATAATTTATGTGATACACTCAACAGAGATGTATTAATAAATAGGAGGAATTTTAAAATGATTAAAAACAAAATTACAGATTCAGATATGATCATTCTCAATTCTGTAGAATCATATTTGAAATCAATCAATGCACCTATGTGCACAAATCCCGCTGAAAAGATGTATATCTACCAGCAAGCAAGAGATTATCTCTATTCAGACATTGCTCAGAGATTGCCAAGAGTTGCAACTTATATATCCGAGGCAGATCTTGAATCAGATAATATTGCCCAGGGTTTATGCATATCATTGTCAAAGCATATGCTTGACCCTGTATTTATCAACATCTTAATGCAGTATCTTGCACGCAACAACAATTCTGAAGACAATTGCATGGTCGGAGCTTTATTAGCTAAACTCCTTAACAAATGGCTTGAACAGAATGTTGTTTCTCAGCCAACAGAAACAAAAGAAAAAGACAAGGACAAGGACAAAGACAAAAAGAAAGAAACAAATAAGTCTAATCCTCTTGATCAGATCGGACACATCAAAACAGCACTTGATCAGCTCCTTGGTAGTCTTGCAGGAATGATTTCAACAAGATGCGGAAATCTCACAATTGATCAGGCTTTAGCCATAGCGGCCGCAGTCGCTATGAACAATAGTTCAACTATTAAAGAAATTATCGCATCTGACTTTGCAATAACGGCAGATATATTTGACGTCGTTAAAGACCCATCAAACTTAATTAAATATTCATTATTAATGGAAAAGAATGATATTCCTGGAAAACTTACAAACAACCAGAATACATTTGTTGAATCCTTAAAGAGATGGGTATATAAGAAGTTAAATGAAATTCCTACCCAGTCAGCATATCAATTCCTTGTTGCTGTTTATGGATATCCGTCAGGAATTGATGTTTCCACAAAATTAATAAATATAAAAGAATGCGGTACTCAGTACTCAAATCTTTTAACAATAGCAAAACAGATGATAAATAAATAACGGAGGTATTAATTATGAATTCAATGAAAAAAATCCACCCATCAGTTGATGGTGTAATCAAGCCAATTGTTTATGAAATGACAAAAATCGATTTGGCTCAGAGATCAAATCCAATTTTAACAAAGACAAATGAACCTGATTACGTTAAGGATGTAAAGAAATCATGCGTCCATGTTATCTTTGAAGACGGTGAATACCGTTTAGCTGTAGGAAAAGACAATGACGGACACCTTGTATGCAGAGCATGCGGCAGAAGAATTGCAACAGATTTTGATAAGACTGCTATTGAAAAGATTATGAACTGCATCGAAGTTATAAATCAGATTGTTCTTTTCGGCATGCTTAATGGACTTAAGGCAGAACCTCTCCAGACTCTTATTGACATTAAACGTCAGCTTCCAGCAGCTGCTCAGCTTATCAAGGAACTTAATGTATATATCACAGAAGAAAATAAAAGCAACGATTCAGCAAATAATCTTGGTATCGAATATGCTATTCCTTCATCACTCACACAGATGATATAAACACAAACAATTGAATACCAAAAAAGGTCGGGGGTTTATCCCCCGACTTATATATTTTTTTTAATTATTACATAAATTCATTGTTGTTTGTGCTATAAATAAATCTGAATCAAGATTACTAATTACGTGATTTACATATGTAGGTCTGTATATTTTATTAATACTTATACCTCTTATAGGTGAATCAAATATAACATTAAATCTTGAATTTATTTTTATTTTTCCTATATCAAAACCAACACCTGAAATATCCATTCTTGTAACTCTTTCGGTTATTCTTGCATTATATGTTTCTGATAAATAATCATTATCTGATTTATATAATATATCAGGTGTCTTTATTTTATTACATATATTTTTTATATTCTTATCGGATGTTATTCTTAATGATCTTTCTTTGTCTATATCAGAATATAAACTATTCATTGTCGTTGTCTTAAGTTCTAATGTATTTAAATTAATTGAATTGATATTTTCTGAGTTTAATACTCTTTCAATATCTGTTTCTGATATTACTGATACATTACTATCTTTAATATTCATCTGATAAGTATTATTTATTTTTCGTACACCACCCATATCAGAAGAACTCTTATAACTTTCAACATATATTGGTAATGGTTTAAATCCATTATTGACATTTGAGTTACATATATACATTTTATCTATGTCGCCGTACATGTGTGCTCCTTTTGGATATAAGCCATATCTACTATCAAAGAAAGATATTGTTTTATTTATATTCAGATTTGGTATTAATATCTGATTATATTTCTTTTGATTTGTTACTGGATCAATATACAGATTAACTAATCCTTGATTTCTGAATATTGATTTAATGACACTTTCAATTGACATATTTTTGAATATGGATAATGGTTCCTGTCGTGTAAAATGAATCATATTATCATCATAACAGAATAACTCAATTGGTACTTTTCTATCTACATTTAAATCTGATTCTTTTTTTACACCTTGATCATATGAATCCATTATTGATGTTGGTGTATTTTTATTTTCGATATATCCTTTTAAAGAGAAATTAATATTTGTTGCACCCGATACTAATGTCGGTGATTTATTTTCTTCATGTTCATTCATTTTATATACGTTTCCATTCATGCTTAATGAAACATATATTTGATCTGGATATCGCATTAATTTTTCCATTACTCTTAAATCTGAATATAATCTAATTCGGATTATTGGAAATGATGCATTATCATAATTATGAATAAATGCAATTGATATTATGTCAGATGGTGATACCATAAAATTATTACTATTTTCACCGACTGTTTTAATACTCATATAAATTTTATATAAAATTGAAAATTTACTATTGTTCATTATAAAAACTCCTTCTACACACAGTTTGATAATTGTCAGCGACAATATTTATTATAAGAAAGGACTGTTATATTATTATGATACAAATATATCAAGAGGCGAATTTGCCTAAGTTATCTGAGACTTCATTATATAATAAATTTAATGAATCTTCAAAAATAACAGAAAATGTTAAAGCCGAAATATCCAACTCTGCTGGTTCGATGGTAAAACCTGAAGAAATAAAAGAAATATTATCATTAATAAGATTAAATGGTGATAATATTGTAAAAAAGGCAGTAGATGCTTATATGGCTGGTAATATTGTTATAATATTCAATAAAGCATCATCTCGTATTCCTCAGAGTCTTCCTTATATCGTAATGGGATATAAAGGAAAACCAACAGCATTTATATTTGCTGATAAAGTTATAAATAACATTAATTCCACTTCTGAATATACTGCATTAATGGCTGTTATGGAAGCTGCTTATCTCGCATTAATGTTAAATACTAAACAATCCGAAATTCTTATGAATAGTCAGTTAATGTTAACTTTGTGTAATGTCTATACATTAATGGTTATTAAACCTCTTGAACAACGTTTATATATGAAAGGTGATAATCTGAATAAAGCTATGATTTATATTATATCATATTTCTATCAGATGTTTAGAGGTGATGATACATTAACCGCTGATTCTATTCCTTATAAAAGAATAATGAATGATAAAATAGATGATTCAACAATCAATAGCATACTTGATGATGTTATGACAAATGAAGATAGATCATTTATTGGATTATTAAAAATGATGTCTAAGATAAATCCTATCAGGTACAAAGATATGGATGCAATGTACCTTACATATTTTACTTCATTATGTGGTATTCCTCTTATATTTGCATTAGAGAATATTGCATATTTATTTATGTTGGTAACATCATCAACATATAAAACTTCAATAACAGATTATGGCTTAAATAAAATTGTATCAATACCTGCAAAGAAAGCTTTACTGTTATTATCAAACATTTAACATACTGAGGTGATTATTCATGAATAACCCAGAATATCCAAAAACGAATAAACCATATTACATCGCTGGTGCTATTAATGAAATTACACCAAAAGATCATACATTAAATCCTCCAAGTATGGAGAATAATCCAAATAACAATACTGAATTTTTTATTAAAAAAGCAGAAGGACATTTTATCCGTGATGTTAAACAAAATCTTGAAGGAGAAGATAATTCTGGTTTTGTAAATGAATCAGCTCCTACTGTTAGAGATGGATATATTAATGGTAGTAAAGATAAAGTAAAAGTTCCTGTGTTTTCTGGTTCAACAACAAATGTTAATCAACGTAATGATCCAACAACTACAGAAATGTTGAAGAGTGGTACTTTATCACATTATTTAGAAGATAGCACACATTCTAAAGATGAACTTCATAATTATATGAAACCTCCAGTATCACCATTGCAACCATTTACTCGTGTTAATGATATTAAAAATCCATATATTGCTGATGAATTAATATTCAAAACATACAACAGAACTAAATTACCGATTGCTGATATTGAATGGCGTAAAGGATTCCGTCATATATTTATAACACGACCAGAATGTTATTTGATGTATAAAGAGAATGGTATTCCTTATTTATGTGATCAGGCAATGCGTGATGAGGATTTCAGTTCTGCATATTCAAGAATGCCGCATATCATAAAATTGTTATCTCCATGGTATATCTCAGGAACAACACCAACTTCACAAACTAGTGATGGTCCTAATGAATCTAACTGGAATTTCTTATTATCTAATAGAATACAGGGATTATCTGTTGGAGCATCTGTATTATCAACATATGATTCTACATCTAAATCTTCTCAAGGATTTACAGTAACAATCGGACAACATCTTGAAAGTAGATTTGGTGGTACTATTGATGTTACTTTTAATGATACAAAGAGATTGGAAATATTTGAATATATGCGTTTATGGATGTTATATATCTATAAACGTAAATTAGGAATATTTGTTCCTCCTTATAATGGTTATGCAAAAGAGAATGCTTTTACTGATGTTGATAAATTATCATTAAGAGCACATTATACTCGTTTCCACCCATACGATAGAGCGATAGAATATCCTGCATCCATGTATGATATTATAACAAATGAAACAGGTACAAAGATTTTGTATTGGTGTAAGTATTATGGAATATTCCCAAAACAAGTTATGCCTGCATTAACAAATAATGAAAACCAACCAATTTCATCTGCAACAACAAATGTTACTTTCCAATATCAATATCGTTTAGAAAATACAAATAAAACATTAGTTGAATTTAATCATGATTCAGGTTTAACAGATGATATTGGTAGAATTCAAGCAGATCATGTTACTAACTCAATGCCATTCTTATTAAAAGATTATGACTTTGATAAAGTAATGCCGAGATATATAGGTGCTGCAGGAATGTTTGTCGGTTCACCATATATTGTAATGGCGATATCACAGCAACCAGATCCGCTTAATCGTGATAATAAAATAATAACACCTAATTTACGTTTTCTGGGACTTCCTGGAAGTGAGCTTGATGGTAAAGGTAATCTTGGTATACAGAATGCTACACCAAAAGTTCCAACTAATAATGTTATTGCATATGATTAAATGAAAGGAGATTAATACTGTGCCAAATGTTAGTGTTGAAAATGAAATAATTTCATCGTTAATGAAAGATATAACAGGTAAAGATTTAAATGTAAAGAAGGAAGATATTTCTCAAACTATTGCTAATATATTAAATGAATATAATCTTAATACTGATTTAAGCTTTATTGAGAAAATGGCTAAATTAAAAATACCTAATGAAAAAGATGGTCATCTTGATTTATCTGAACTTCCTTCCGAATTAAGAGATGCCGCATTTTTACCTGTAAATACAATTGCTGATATAGCATTGCGTCAAGATTTAGATTTAATTATTTCTCAAATACCTGAATGGTTTACTGCATTGCAAATAACCCGTGATGCTGTATGTGAAGCCGATGTTGTTGATGGTACTTTATCACGTGACATCAAATTTAAAAGAAATAATTTAAATGATCTTGAACAAGAAAATATTATGTCAAAAGTTGAAGAAGTAGAAGAAAGATTGGAATTACATTCAATAATAAAAAATCATGTTGTATTTAATACACTTGAATATGGTGAAGGTTATATTTATGCTATCCCATATGCGAAAGTATTCCAAGATTTATATAAGTATCGTTTATCAGGAAATACATATTCTTCAAATAAAAAGAGTATAAATAAAAATATAAATCTTGATATGATTGAGACTTCTTCAATATTAAATGGATTTGGATTTGGTGAATCAGCTGTTGAAATATCTCTTAATGATACAATAATAAATGATGCATCCGAATCAAAAAAGAAAAAACAACATGGAAGCGTATTTACTGAATCAGAAATCATAGAAATAGAACCAATGTATCATGCAAAATATGAAGATCCTGAAGAAAAGAAAACAGGAGAAAAATTCAATTCTGCTGTTGATTCAGTATTAGAATACGTTTCTAAAAACATTCGTTATATTGAAAAAGATATTGCATTACCTGTAATTGAAGAATCTGCTCATGATTTAAGAGCAGTATATAATACAAAGTATTGTGATCAAGAAAACTTTGTTCAAGAAGTTGATAATTTATTTGAACGAGTAATGAATGATTCAATATACATGGAAGATGGCGAGAATACAACAGTTGATATTGATAATCATTTTGAAAATATTAAAGGTATATATTTAAAAATATTACCAGCAACTAAATTAATTCCTATTCGTGTTGATAGAAACGTAATTGGATATTATTATATTTCCGATTTAACACGTCCAGAAGAAACAGGTGAACGTCGTAATTCAGGATTAACTGGATATACTTTACGTTCTCCATCTGTTGGATTTGATACATTCTCACCTGATAGAATGTTCTGTGAAAAATTGGCTTCAAAGATTATAAATAATTTTAATTTAAAATTCATGAAAGACAATTTAGCATTACATCAACAAATCGTATCAATATTACAATCACACAAATTCAATGAAGCAATGATGCGTTTTGTATTTATTCCTGCAGAAAATGTAATTCAGTGTTCAATAAATAAAGATGGTATTGGTAAAGGACATTCTATGTTAGAACCAGGTTTAGTAACAGCAAGAATGTATATGTTCTTAAAATTATATTCTATTCTTTATCAGATAAACAATTCTACTGTAAGAGTATATAATTTAAGAATGTCTGGATTAGATAAAGATTATCAGAAAATGGTTAATGATACAATGCTTAAATTTGCAGCTCGTCGTGTAACTGTTAATGATATTTTCAATTATCGTTCATCTATGACTAAAGTATCTGGTTTCTCTGAATTGATAATGCCAATGGGTGCAGGTGATCAAGCTCCTATTACATTTGAAACAATTCCTGCAGCTGAAGCTCCGATTAATAATGAATTACTTGAGAAGCTAAAGAATGAATCAATTAATTCAACACCGGTTCCGTCATTAATGGTTCAAACAGGTGGAGAATCACAAATTGAATTCGCTAAGGAAACTGAACTTGCAAATACTCGATTTAATACTATGATATCTTCATTTAAGATTGATTTCAATCGTGATATAACAAAACTATATCGTCGTGTATTAAGATGGGAAACTGATATTGATCCTGATATATTAAAGAACTTAAAATATATTTTAAGAATGCCAACATCAAAAACATTAAATGTTACTGTTGAAATGATTAATAACTTTAATTCATTATTAGAATTATTAACATCTGTATTCTTATCAAAATCCGAAGCATCTGATAATGAAGATAAACCATCAGAAACCTCAATTCAATTTAAGAAGTTATTATTAAATGAATATATTCCTCAAATCGATATTGATCATTTTGATGAATTAGCGAATATGGCTCGTGATAAAGCTAATATAATTAAAATGGCAGCAACAAATAAGGGAGAAAATATTATTGATAGTGGACTTCAGGATGAAGGAGAGATGATGTAATGTGAAAATTGAAAAAACAGCTACTGGGTTAATCATACATAATCCAGATCCAATGATGAAAAGAAAAGTATTACAGTATTTCTCTTTAGTAAATCCATTACGTGAATACTTCATCTATAGTGGTAATGATACTTCACAAAAACCGATATTTGGTGATGCTCATGATGTAATTTATATATCATCTGGATTTTTAAATATAAATGATCAATATTTACAATCATTACCACGTCCAACAATCATAAATCCTGCGATTGCTGATAAATTTGAAATAACTCCTACAAGAAGTCCAAGATCAGCATTACAAGAAGACTGTATTGAAAAATTAACAAATATGGCTCGTTCAACATATAAAGTTACTGTTGAACTTAAACCAGGTACAGGTAAAACATTTATCGCAGTTTATAGTATATCTAAATTACAATTAAAACCATTAATTGTTGCACCAACAACTGTGCTTAAGAATCAATGGTGTGAAGAATTTATTAATAATGGTATTCCAAAAAGCGATATAGCTACTGATATATTTGATGCACCAAATAGAAAAGTTTGCGTTGTTACAATATCATCAATAGAAAATGCCATGCGTGAAGATTGGCGTCGTTTATTAAAATGCGTTAATGAAGCACGATTTGGAATTAAAGTAATTGATGAAGCTCATTTACATTTAAAAGGTATGGTTAAATTTGATGCAATATGTAATATACGTTATAACTGGTATATGTCAGCTACATTAGGTCGTTCAGATGCTCAAGAAGATAATATTCTTAACAGAGCATTATCTGATGCTGATAGATTTGTTGGTAACGAAAGTTATGATGAATATAAACATAAATATGTAAATGTAATTTATCAAGATATTTACTATCATCCATCAACTAAATTATGTGCTGAACATTTTAGATATGGCTCTAAAGGATTAATTAAAGCAACATATTATAGGATGTTAATGGATTATCAACATGGAATTCCATTCATTAATAATGTTATTTATATGATAAAAATTGCAAAAAAGATTGCAACATATGATGGTAAGACACTTGTATTAGTACCTTTAATATCTATAATCGATAGAGTTGTTGAAGCTATGAAGAATGATGATTTCTTTAAGAAATATACATTTGGCTCAGTTGATGGTTCAATGCCAATTTCTCGTAGACGTGATGCGATGGAAAATGATATCATATTATCAACATCATTATCTATGGGAACTGGTGTTGACGTTTCAAACTTAGCATCAGTTGTTAACTTTGACCAATATTCATCTCCTATCATAGGCGAGCAGATATTTGGTCGTCTTCGTGATAGAGGAAAAGAAACTTGGTATTATGATATAACCGATTATGTTAAACAAGCAAAAATGTTAGCATCTTGGGGACGTAAACGTCGTATGTTAATACCATATTATCCTGGTGCTAGAGATAATATAAAACAGCTTCCTGATATAAAATGTTAAATATGTACGGGGGTTAATCCCCCGTATTCAAATAACGTTTTCATAAATTTATTTAGAAAGGAAAAATACTATGTCGAATATTATAAGAATAGATGATGATAATGGTAAACCGCATTTTTATGACTTAGGTACTAAAAATGAATCATTTCTACTAACAGCAAAAGAATTAAAAGAAAAAGGAATAAAGCATTGGTATTTTATGTTAGAAGTAAAATATCCACAATTAAATGTTCAAGATATTGATCCATATGATGAAAATATATCAGCAGAAGATATTGGTAAAATCCATGTTGAATGTAAAGCAAATCCTTGGTTCTTTTTCAGAGAAGTTGCATTAGTACCTGTAAGAGGTGCTGGTAATTTAAAACCGATATTAACAAGAGCATCAGCTGCTGCTGTATGGTGTTTTATAAATTCAATTGATTTTATATTAAATCAACCACGTCAGACATATAAATCAACATGGATGACATTAATTGTTGAATATGGATTTTTATATGAATTTAGAAATGTTCAAATACCTTATATGCATATTCGTCAAGATAGATGTTTGGGTAATGCTGAAATGTTGCGTGATTATATAACAGCATTACCAGAATATATGAATCCTTGGAAAGGTAGATCAAAACTTCCAGGTACTAAGTCTTTAAAATATGATGAACATAATACATCAATCACAGTATTATCATCTGCAGATTCAGAAGTTAAAGCAAAAGATAAAATGCGTGGTATGACATTGTTTATGAGCTTTTTAGACGAGTGGGAATATGTACCATACATATCTTCTGTTTTAGAAGGTGCAACACCTGCGATAATTTCAGCTAGAGATATTTGTAGAAAAAATGGTGGTAGATGTTGTATGATGTTAGCTTCAACACCTGGAGATTTGGAAACACAAACAGGAAAAGAAGCTCAACGTATTATTGACAGAACTCCTGTATTCTTTGAAGATTTATATGATTTTAATGATAAAGAATTAAAAGACTTTTTTGATGGTGTTACAACACCTGATGAATTTGGTAATCCTCAACAAATTACAATGTTATATATCGAATATAATTATAAGCAATTACGTAAATCAGAACAATGGTTGCGTGAACAATATAATGAAGCTGTTCGTACAAATAAATTAGCAGAATATCGTCGAGGTGTATTATTACAAAGATTCCGTGGTGGTGCAAACGGTTCATTCTTCCCACAAGAATCTATTGAATATATCAAACAGAATTTCCGCGAACCGGATCATTCTATCGTTTTATTAAAAAAATATCAATTATATACTTACAATCATGAAATAAAAGTACCTGATTTAAATTCACAAACTCCATATTTTGATATGTCAATTCCGTATCTTATTGGTATTGACTGTGCTACTGGTAAAGGTGGTGATAATACTGCAATATGTATTGTTCATCCATATACATTAGAAGTAGTTGCTGAATTATTATCACCATATATTGGCATCTTGGATTTAATGCGTGTTGTTACTGAATTATGTAAAATGATTCCTCGAGGATTAATATGTATAGAATCAAATGCTACTGGTGTTGACATAATTGATTTTATTCAAGAATCAAGTTTAGAAAATAGAACATATCATGATCCACGTGCTGCTGATTTAATTAAGAATGTTACCGAACCAAAAACATCAGCAAATAGTATGTTACAAGCAAAAGCAGAACAGAAAAAACATTTTGGTACTACTGTTACTGCTAAGACACGACCAATAATGTTTAATTGTTTACGTGAAATATTAACTGACTATGTTCACTTAATAAATACAAAATATTTGGTTAAAGATATTTGTAATCTCGTAACACAAAAAAATGGCAAGATTGCTGCTGATAATGGTGAACATGATGATATGGTTATGGCATATTTACATACCGTTTATATATTAAAATATGGATATGATTTAAATCGTTTTGGTATTGATAAGAATAAATGTACTTATGCTAAAGATAAAGAAATATTAGAAGAATATGAAAATTCAATTGTTGAAAATGCTATTGATAATACTGCTGGTTTAAATAAAAATTCATTTGAATATCAATTATTTAATGATATAAGTAATCAACTTAAAAATGAATATAATGATAATGGATATGATCAATATGGTTATAAACATACTGATTATAAACAATATGATTTAAATAAAAATGATAATGTTGTTCAATCAACTGCCGATAGTTTACAATTCTTTCGTATGATAAATGATTTGTTTTAATCAAAAAAATAACCACGTATGATATTTGCATGTGGTTATTTTTTTTCGATAGCATTTATTCTTCTTCGTCTTCAAATGCTATATTGATGACATTGTTTATTAATTCCTTCAGATCTTCTTCATTGGTAAAAGATTTACCATTGAAAACGAATTCGATTATTACATCTTTTACCTTATTAATTTTCGAAAGGTACGGGAATACCTTTATGCAGGTTTTGAATCCCAAATAAAAATAATAAATCTTTTTCATAAAAAATTCCTCCAATTATTTAAATGATTTTGATTAAAAGAGAAATTATAATTCTCTCTATCATAAAAATAATATATATATGCAAAAATAAAAAAATAGAAATGATAAAACGGGGCATGAAGCCCCGTTATTTTATCTATATTCTTTTCTTTGTTGTAATATCATAAACATTTCAGAGAATTTATTGAATAAATACTGAATGTTTTCTTCAGACAATCCATTGAATACTGATGTTTGTCTCATGTTGTTAAAGAAATCAGTCATATCAACAACACCCTGTTTGAATTCAGAATACTGAAGATAATATGATTGCATTATGAGCATATATCTTAAATCAGGAATTGATATATTAACATCATTATTACCAATCTTAACACTGTATATTTCATCAACATTACCAATTGTATTATACCAGAATATATCTTGTTTAAGTTTAGTACCGATGAATTTTAAGATATTCTTAAGATTATCTAATTGAGGGAACTTATTATATTTCGTAGTATCAATCTTAACACCATTCAATTGACTCATCAATATTGAATTATCTTCATATTGTGATCCTCTGAAATATGTTGATGTCTTGGCAAATACTTTAACACCCATACCTGCAAGGAAATTATAAGTATCATATTCACCAAATTTGATCGGATTATCAGAATATGGTATAAGATTCTTATTATATCTTCTAGTCTTAACAGGTTGATCATATAATGTCGTACGACCTGTTGCAACTGCAGACATAGCTTTAGATGGTTCTTGTTTTAATACCCAAGTGTATTGATATCCCACAGGATATTCACCATCAAGTGTTACCCATCTATGACGTAATTTACTTTGAATTTTATAATATTTCATTATATCAGGCCATTTTGCATATGCCTCTAATATTGAATCTCGAACGCATTTTTCATTTAATGGTTCAATCTGAATATAAAATCCATTTTTGATTAAGTCATTAAATATTTCAGTTGGAGCTTCTTTATATAATCGAGCCAACTCTGAACCTTGATCAGGATTAAATGTAGAAACAAAATCAATTGAAATATCAAGTATCTCATCATGAGATGCTCCATTATTATTCATATCAATTATATGATACCACATTCTTTCCATCATAAATGTCATAGATGATTCATAAGTTGCAAATGAAATAATTCTATTCGGTACAGCAAGAGCATTTGCTAACATATGAAGTGGTCTACCATCTTCTGTTCTTGGCATAAGATGTGTTGGTACTATACCTGAGATGACTGATTTATTACCATAACGACCAACTACTTTCTGACCAATGTGAATATCTTTTGGCTGTAATACTGTAAAAGTTATCATTGTATCAATGATATCTTCTTTTGTTGCCCACTTAGATTGAGTATTAAGATACTTTTCTGCTTGATGATAGATATCAAGTAATGAAGTATCATCCTGATATGGGTCAACTACAATTGCAGATATATAAGCATAAATGTCAGAATACCAATCACGAATTTCAGATAAATAATAATTAAATTGATCATTTTCAACATCAACATTTGTTGCAATATCCATATCAATAATTATACCATTAGAACAATAATTCTTATCTATGATATGTGGTATTGATGCTTCACTAGCTGCTGATACTACTGAATTTTCACGTATAGAACATATTATTCCATTCTGTATTTCTTCTCCTATATTTGGAAAAGGTTTATATAATTCACGATTGCCATATTTATTCAACAAGAATGAATTTTTCTTAATTGGTACTTCAACAATATCTACCATGTTATATTTTAACATATCAGCTAAATCTGATGATATTATAAGAGCATCTTCAGTAAGCTGAGGTAATACTGTATATGCAAATCTGACATTAATACCAGCACAATAATTATCATTTACATATGATGATGATTGTGCAATTGTTGTTCCTTTTGGTAAAATATCACCATCATTATATTTTCCATTAATAGCATTATTCATTCTGAATCCATATTTTTCAACAAGATGATGTGCTGCTTTAACAACTTCACATATATATTTTCCAGTTTCAAGATTCTTAAAAATGTATGCTACTGGTGATAATTGGAAATCTTTAAATTTTCGAAATGTTTTTATTAGTTGATAATTCGCTTTTGCTTTTATATTCCATGATGATCGTTCACCAAATGCATTTTCAGCACCGGAATATACTCTTGCTGGTTCTGGGTGATCCAATACAACACGCTGAGATGCATGTCTTGTAAACATTACACCTCTAACAGTTGATATCTTATCAGGAAATCCTAAAGCAGATGCTCCAAACAAAGACATCTTATCAACTTCATTTGAACGACGTTCAATTTCATTTACATTATTCATTGTCGTTCTTTTTCTAATTTTGCTTCTATCCATGTTAACCTCCATTATATAATATATTAAATTTAAATATTATTCCTCCTTTCGAAGGAATAATATATATTTATAATTTTGATAAAACATCCCTTACATATATAGCACATTTAGAATCTTCAGCTTTTTTATTATTGAAATCAGTCATAGCAAAGGATAATATAAGGTATACTCCAAGAACCAAAATAATATCTGTTTTAATAGTTACATTAGTAGCTAAACGCATCATAAGATTACTAACATTGATTTTTGGTGTTATATCATCCTCTTCTTTATCAGTATTATAAAATTTATGTGTTGCTGACATATCTGGATTGAAAATGATATCTTCACATTTAGAAGCATATTTTTCAGTATTAATTTTATTAGTTACTATATAATTCTTCCAATCCTTTAAAGTTATATTCTCAACAATATATTCTATTATTGGAGTATAGTTTGAAAAGATATTAAGACGAATCATATCAATTTGATCAAGATATTTAAATAAACAATAATAAATGAAGATATCATCATAAACAGTATCAAGTTTTGTAATATCATTTTTGAGTAATACTATAAGAGCATTTGTTGGAGTTAATGTTTCCTCAAGTAATGACATAGGTAATCTCTTAGTAATTTCAAGATATTCTGCGGCATGTCTATTAACGATAAACATACTGTTACTTTCATCAGAAGAAGATGGTATAAATGCATCAGTTGGTGGTGTTGTTAATTCAATATCAGATAAAGGATTTAAAAATAATTCTTCGTATGATTTACGGTCAACGATTTCATGTCTTCCATTTAACATTCTGATTGTTTGAAAATAAATATTACACGCTGCAATATTCACTCTATGTGTTTGAAAATGTGCATTAAAATCTTGAATCATGCTATTTGGTATATTTAACATTTGTAATCCTCCTTAAATTAAGCAGTTTGTTTTATATAATAATATTGATTACGTAAATCTATATAATTATCCACAACATATTCAATTCCTTGATTTTGTATATAATAACATAAAAAATCATTTAATTGTTGATTTTGTGATTCTTCCATCGATACTCACCTCTCTTATATTTTTTAAGTGAGCTCATCTATGAGATCTGAAATATCACCACCTAGTGGTATTTTCCCAGGTGGTAATGATGTATTACCACCTGAAGACATATTCTTCATTTGAGATTCTTGCTGTTTATGTGCTTCTTCTAATTGTTTAATTCTGATATCTCGAAGTCGGTGTACAAATTGAAGCGGCATTTGTACAAGCATGTCCATTGGAATTAATTTATTGAACATTAGCCCCATCTCAATAAGCTCTAATCCATCTCGATTAAGTTTATCTGAGTATTGCTGAACCTTCGAGATACCTGGAAAAGCAATGTACTTCCAA